>JALMQS010000137.1:345310-438705 GCA_024734495.1 Forficula auricularia
AAAATCAAATGTAGAATGGTTATTCCTCAACTATTAAATGAGAATTATTTTTGAATTAATGTCAATATGAACTACAAATTGCAAGTGATATCTGATTAATAATAAAGGAACAAATATATTAATATTTCAAATGAATTTGGATAAAGTTTAGCAACGATCCGTTGCAGTTTATTTTTTTAAGTTACTCCGAATATATTATTCAGCATTAGTTTAGATTTTTCCAACCTTTTTCTACGACGAAATACTTTGTTTAATTTATAGGCAAAATAGATATTGGCGAAATCAGCAAGCATTATAGAGGCGCTGCTCATCGGTGAATAGCAAACATATATTCTTATAAAGAAGAAAACCTTTTTTGTTCACCGATATATTCGTATTGAATCTGCGCTAGCTTATTAATCTCTTATATCATGAATAGATGTCATTATCGGGATTTTCGCCAAAATATAAAATCAAACAAGTTACCAAGAATACACAAAAATAGAAAGGTAAAATTTAAAATTTTCTTGATATTAGGCCTAATATTAAATAGTTGAATTCTTATATAAAATGAAGTCTTTTAATAAAACCATTCTAAACTTTTACTTCCAAGACCGGGTCTCATATAAGACCCTTCGAATGTGACTATAATTAACCATTATTGAAATTTTGTTATGATTTTTGATAGTTCGATAGTTGTAAGAGTTTCACTATTTTTCAGGAAAACATTTAGAGTCTACAATATAAAATGTTTTCCAAACTTTATTAATTAAAATAAAAGTTTACATTAAATTAAAAATTAAATTAATGCCATAATATTTAATTTTTGTATTTGACAACCCATAGTTATTTATATATAGTTTTCATAACCAATGTTTACTTATAAAACTATCACTAGTGAATAAAATAACCGTCATAATAAAAAATTTTACTGTGCCCAGGGATTCTCGCGAAATTTCCCTACTAATTTGCCGCAATATTGACACTGATGAAATTATTTGAGAATCCCTACTATAGTCCCTTGATATTTCTATAGTCTATGGAGGCTCAAAAGTAAAACTGTATAAAGTCGCCGCCAGATCAACGCTCCTGTACCGAAGTGAAACCTGGGCCACGACCAAGAAAGAAGTCAGCCGAATTAGAGCTGCGGAAATGCGTTTTCTTAAAGGCTCCAAAGGATATAGACGACTAGATAAAATAAAAAATAGTCAAATAAGAGAAGAACTCCAAATCTCAGGGATAAATATAAACAAAATTGGATTGACCACCTCGAAAGGTTGGAAGACTCAAGACTCCCAATATATGCCCTGAACTATAAACCCAAAGGAAAAAGAGATCGCGGACGCCATAGAGGACGTTGGCAGAATAATGTCTTAGCCGGAACAGGCCTAACGGCCTAATTCTTGACTGCAAATGATAATGATTATAATAAAAATTGGGGAGTCGGGTACTCTCGCGCGCTTCTATACAAATTCTGCATTGCTATCTCGATGACTATGTTGAAGTAGTAGGTCCAAGTTCAGGCTTCGCTCGAGGCAGAATAAAAATTTGACCGGGTTAAATCCCTACTAACTATTAATAAAAGTATTAAACTACACAGCAACTAGCTAAATGGACTTTAGTATCCGAGGCCAACCAAATTAAATAATAATAAAATTAAATTTAGGGAAGGGAAGGCGCTGGAATATTTAATTGTTTAATTAATAATAATAATTGTTATAAAAATTAGAAATTGAACGTACATTTCTTTTCATATTGTATACAGGGCCGCGCCAAGCCATCCAGCCATCTGTGTGCAAACTATAATTTTGCGCCCCCTTCTAAAATTGTAACTAAAATTTAACACATAAAAAAATTATCACACCTTACCCCTTATAGCTAAAAATTAATACATAGGTACGTACATATAATAAATAAAATTACGCATCTGAGCTTTTTGTGTATGTGTTCTTGATGGAGGGGGTGACACGGTAACCCACCCTTCCCGACACCCTAAATTACAAGGTTTTCACAAAGAGGGGCGCTGAAAAATGTTCCCTCCTTAGAGGGCGGCAGCTTTAAAAAGGTTGAGAATCACTCGGTTAGACTCTAGAGATATGGTTAATCAGTCTAGCTGTTTTGCCGACCTTTGACTTGGCCGCCCGTGTGTTTTGCACACATTCGCCATATAGTCGGTTCGGCCCTGATTGTAAATATATATAAATGCACCTATATAATGCATACATGTTTTAAGGAAAATAAAATGGATATTTTAATCGTCATCACTGTCTTGAGAAATAACATTTTGTAGATAAGTCCTAAAAATTATATTTATTGTAGGCAGGCCGCCGCGTACGGGTGTGCAGGTTGTGCACCGCACACGGGCCCTTCATCGAAGGGGCGCCATGTTGTTTAATTTACCCATTTTTTATCATGGAAAAGGGCGCTAAATTTCTATTGCACACAGGGGCCCCTTACCTAAAACTAATTAACTTATTGGCACACATAAAAATGAAACAAATTTTGTACTTATATATTTTCTATTTTTATTTTTTTTAAATAAATTATACAAATTTAGAATTTCAAGTCCTCGTTATATCGAAACCATTTTGTATACCTCACGCGTTATACAAGTATTACCTGTTTTTCATTTTAATGCTTATACCTATATATAAATTTATTATTATTGTCTAATTAAATTGTATCATTATTGTATATTGCATTTTTTAATTCGACCGAAAGATAGCGCGAATGTTCCGTTTTCACCTTTCTCTTTTATTGAGGACTCTGCTGCTCACTTGGCAAATATAGCACACACACATACTTCCACACAGACATGGCTAATCCTTGTGCATTGGACTAGTACAGTTGTAGTGGTAAAACACTGCAAGGTTCCAATGCGGTCATCAACATTTACCAACATTTTTTTCTAATCGAAGATGCTACGCAAATGAATGAAACAGACATTCATCCTCCTTTATAAGAAATGTAAGTAAATATTTTGATTATGGAACAAAATATGTCAAAAATCGTCCACGAAATGCAAATTGAAATCTGCGATATCAAAGTGCATTGCCCCTTGTTCGAACTTGGCCTACTATAAACATTTTAATAGAATGGCTCCTAAATATCATATAATATTTTTTCATCTTTCTTCGATTTAATTTCACATATTTGCTTTTTTTTAAATAAATATTTGCATATTATTATTATTATTTCTTATAACTTATTTAACCTGACATTTGAAAAATAAAAGTCAACATGTTAATATATTATTATTATTATTCTAAATATGGATTAACAGGTATTTGGACATCAGTTAAATCAAAACAAAATTAATTTATTTGCACTCTCTCGTCTTTTTTTGAGACTTTTACTCACAAGTTCTTAAATTGGTTGTTATACACGTTTAATATTCTTTGTTGGAAAATGTTGATGTTGATTTTATCACTTAAAAATTGAAATAAAACATATTAATTGCTTGGCACCTGTTTGATAATGTCATTCAAAAATTTCTTATAAGTTCCAACCAATTTAGGTGTTTTATGTCAATTTTTGAGTGATTAATTTGTGTGTATTTTTCATCAAAGAATATTAAACGTAAAACAACAATCAATTTTGTGAGTAAAAGTCTCAAAAAAGACGAAAGATTGCAAATAAATTAATTTTGTTTTGATTTACATGTCCAAATACCTGTGAATCTATCTATATTTATAATTATTATTATTGTTATTTTTATTTTTAATTTATAAATGTCTTTAATTGCAAATTTGATGATTGGTCCAAGTGTTAGTTCTGTTTTTGTTTTGACTTTTTTTATTTTGTATTTTTCGTTCCAAGATGGATGGCTGGATGAATGGATGTTTTCTTTTGCATTTGGGAGCTCTCTCACCTTTCCCTCCCCTCCCTAGTTAACCTAAATGTTTGCCCAAGGCTCTCGTGATGGCCGAGTTGGGCGGCTCGGTCGACAGCGGCAGCGCAGGGATGGTCGCGGTCCCCGACACCGAGGCTGAGGCCGATTCTCTCAGCCAGGAGGCAGGCGTCTCGCCGCCGCCGGCGGCCTCTACTAATTATGACAGCAGTGACGGACAGATCCCGATCCACCGATGCGAGATCTGCCACAATTACGAGGCATTCAGTAAACAGGCCTTGTTGACCCATTCAGCGAGTTGTTCCGCCCAAAATAATGATCAGGTTATTTTTTTTCCATTTTTTTCATTATTTTGTTCTCTCATTTGAAAATCTCGCCCAAAAAATAATAACAATTCAAGAAAAAAGGAACAAGCTTATCCTCGCTGTCACACTTTCCGAAAATTTAGTGATTTGGAGATTTTTTTGTAAGCTAGTCTGGGATAGAGTTTCTGTTTATTGGTGTGCCAAATTTCAGCTCATTAGCTACATCCGTTTGATAGCTCACCATATAATAAAAATATAATAGAAATTGAAGGAAAAAGTTTTCACTTTTTCAACTCCCAGTGGTACACTGTCTGAAAATTTAATGATTTGGAGATTTTTTGTCAGCTAGATTGGAATAGAGTTTCTGTTTGTTGGTGTGCCAAATTTTAGCCCATTAGCTATAACCGTAAGTTTTCACTTTT
This sequence comes from Forficula auricularia, assembly GCA_024734495.1. Taxonomy (NCBI): domain Eukaryota; kingdom Metazoa; phylum Arthropoda; class Insecta; order Dermaptera; family Forficulidae; genus Forficula; species Forficula auricularia. Next base: position 349,867 of record JALMQS010000137.1, read on the forward strand.
TCAAGTCCTGGTGATATACTTTCTGAAAATTTAATTATTTGGAAATTTGTTTGTCAGCTAGAATGGGATAGAGTAGTTGCTGTTTTTATTGGTGTACCAAATTTCAGCTCATTAGCTACAACCCTTTGATAGCTCACCATATATAATAGAAATTGAAGGAAAAAGTTTTCACTTTTTCAAGTCCCAGTCGTACACTATCTGAAAATTTAATGATTTGGAGATTTTTTTTGACAGCTAAATTGGATAACTAGAGTTACTGTTTATTGGTGTGCCAAATTTCAGCTCATTAACCGTTTGATAGCTCACCATATAATAAAAAAAATAATAGAAATTGAAGTAAAAAGTTTTCACTTTTTCAACTCCCAATGGTACACTGTCTGAAAATTTAATGATTTGAAGATTTTTTTGTCAGCTAGAATGGGATAGAGTAGTTGCTGTTTTATTGGTGTACCAAATTTCAGCTCATTAGCTACAACCCTTTGATAGCTCACCATATATAATAGAAATTGAAGGAAAAAGTTTTCACTTTTTCAAGTCCCAGTCGTGCACTGTCTGAAAATTTAATGATTGGAAGATTTTTTGTCAGCTATGTAGATTGGAATAGAGTTTCTGTTTATAGGTGTACCAAATTTCAGCTCATTAGCTATAACGTTTGATAGCTCATCATATAATAAAAAAATAATAGCAATTGATGGAAAAAGTTTTCACTTTTTCATCTCTCAGTGGAACACTGACTGAAAATTTAATGATTTGGAGATTTTTTGTCAGCTATACTGAGATAGAGTATTGGTGTGCCAAATTTCAACTCTTCAACCGTTTGATAGCTCACCATATAATAAAAAAAATAATATAAATTGAAGAAAAAAGTTTTCACTTTTTCAAGACTTGGTGTTGTGATATACTTTCGGAAAATGTAATGATCTGGTGATTTTTTTTGTCATCTCTAGACTGTGATAGAATTGCTTTTTATTGGTGTGCCAAAATTCAGCATCATTAAAAAATAAAATAATAATAAAAATACTGCAACCTGTTGCTGCTTCGTGTACCAAGAAATTCCACCTCTTCATCAAAATTATAAAAAACATTAAATGAGAATTATTGACTATAGACTAAACTATAGTAATTTAGTATACATTCTGCGAGAAAAGCCCAAAAAATTTAATTTTTAATTTTTACTTGTGCCTGCTTAGAAATCTGTAAAATTTTGAAAAACTCACATTAATTAAATTGGAGGAATTCTAGCAATTATTTTTATACTAACCCTTTGATCTAGAAAGCTCAAACTTGGTAATAAAATACTCCTTATTAATTTCAGCTCATTAACTATATAGTATCTGTTAAGCTCTTGATCTTCCCATAAAATTATTTTATTTCTTGAAACAAGAAAGCCTAAAATATATTCAATTCTTTCTAAAGAAAGTTTGCTTCCAGAACAAACTTCACACGACCTTCTGTTTTCGTGTTATTGTGGATACTGACGTTATTCATCTGAATAATCATTTAAATATACCTTTCACTTTAAAAATTATTATTTTAATATCTAGGTAGATTCGACTTATAGTTTGTTTGTATCTTTATTCAGAAATAGTTGTCAAATTTATAATAAAGCACAAGTTAATCACAGCTCTTTCTATTGAAATATCAAGTAGAAAGTGATATATTTATAAGATTATACAGATGAACATGAGTAGAATAATGCACTCTATTTCATATGAACCTCCTTTGTGAAGTATACCTATCCTGTATATCTGTAGAAAAGTATACAATTATTTGGATGAAGAATTTTCATAAAGAAATATTGTTTTTTGATGTTCACTTAAACGAATCTTAATTGATTTTTAAATCTTATAATTAAGAACATTATATTTATTTTATATACTTAAGTGCTATAATAAAATAAATGTGGTTTCATATTGGTTTAAGTCGTTTGTTATTATACCTTCATGTCTATCTTTTTTACTATATCACATATTTATTTATATTTTTAAATTAACATATTATGTTTTTTTTCAGAATTCCAGAAAATTATTTGAGTGTGATATCTGTCAAATGAAATTTTCAAATGGCGCAAATATGCGAAGACATAAAATGCGACATACGGGTGTTAAACCCTACGAATGTCGAATTTGCCAAAAACGCTTTTTTCGCAAGGATCATCTCGCTGAACATTTTACCACTCACACAAAAACTCTGCCTTACCATTGTCCTATTTGTAACCGGGGCTTCCAAAGACAAATTGCAATGAGAGCTCACTTCCAAAATGAACACGTCGGACAACATGATATGATAAAATCGTGTCCCCTTTGTTCATATCGGGCTGGCACAATGAAAGCTTTGCGGGTCCATTTCTTCAACAGGTAACTATAAAACATCTTATTTTTAGTAAAGAAATGAGTATTTTTTTGTAGGAGTGTCTTGTGGGGACCCTTAGGGGTAAGGGGTCGAACCCAAGCACTAGTAAGCTTTCCGGGTAATTTATATGTTGCATATTTGGACGTGATGGTCTCAAGGGTCTGACTAGTTGCCCGGAAAGCTTACTAGTGCTTGGGTTCTATTCCCGAAGAGACAAGACCCTCCTACATGGAATACAAACATATCTATTAAAATCTTTGATACGACCTAAATTCATGTTCGTAATCTTATTTTTATTTCAATTCAATATAATGATGCTGTCAGGGAAAATGGCCCTTATCTTCACCTGGTAAAAATCGAGCATATAATGGCATCTCCTATTTTGAGAGAAATAACTGTACAAAACGCTTTTTGTCCCTCACGAAAATTCCGAAAATTGTCTCAGTTATTAATTTTTGAATATTTAGAAATAAATAACTTAGTTTTGAGTTATAGCCGTTTAAATTTTGACAATTTTCAAGTAAACACAAATAGGGAATTTCTTCCATTTTACCCTCACTCATGAAAATTTGCTTCTGACTTCAAATATGTATAAAAAATTATACCCATATATATAATTCACATTTTTGCCATTCCTGAAAAAACTGGTAGGTGAAGATAAGGGCCCTTTTCCCTGACACCATCACATATTTCTCAATAATTCTATTTTATTACTCTCCTTTTTAGTGTTTCTAAATTGCAAATAAGTTATATTTTAATAAAGATTTTTGATGTAGAGGTAGCCCAATATGAAAAGAACATTAACTCTTTTAAACCTGGAAGAAGGTCCTGGGAAAAGTCGATTTTTAAAAGATTGAAAATGACGTTCCATTAAATTATTTTTATTTGTTATTTGTTATTTTCATTATTCTTGGGCTGCCTCTCCAACAAATTTCCATATATATACCAGCCATTCTCCAAGGAAATACTTCTTATATGTTATATGTTACATATATGTACCTATATAATTCCTAGCCTTTTACTAAATATTAAGTTATAACTATTTATCTAAGTTCCCTTAAAAACTCGTGTATATACGCTCAATTTTCATAATATTTTATTCTACCAAAACTAGGGGTTAATCTTATTATACTTTCATATAAAAAATTTATATTTAATTTTCATTATTGAAAAATTAAATTAAAGGAGACAATAAAAGAGTGTGTCTTCTGCTTGAAAAATAAATTTTTTAATTTATTTATTTTTCCAGCAGAAGACACACTATTTTGTTGTTTCCTTTAATTTATAAAAATTATGCTACTCTCGCCAAAAAGAAACTTTCAATTTAGAACAACTTTATAAATAACTTGTTGAAAAAATCATTTCAAGAATTTTTGGTAACATTTAGATGCATTTAGGCATTTTTGTTTGTTTTTTAATAACGAGATGATTGGATAATCAGACAATTTATTCATTTATATATATCGCATTTTCTGTTTTTCTAACAGAAACTCTCGGGGCAATTCAAGCATGAGCTTAATACATGAGTACAAATAATATTTAAGATTTAAATGGTATGCATATATATACAGGGTATAAAAAAAAGTGTCTCGTATTTTGAGGGAACGTAGTATTCACCAAATCATAAACAAAAAAACGTCTAATAAACATAAGTCATAAAATTAATATCCTTAGTAATACAAATACTGTGAAAATGAACTTTTATAATATACTGTTAATTTATCCATTCAAGATGTGGGTCCTGAACATTTCGCGAACGGACGGGGAGAATGGAAGTTACGGTCCTTAAAAGTTATAGGGACAATAACTTTACTGGTGACTCACTCAGAGCGGAGATAGTAAAAATTAATTAAAATGTTGTATCATTCGCATACATAGTAAATTTGTAACAGGAATAGTAGGGAATTGGACAAAATTAAAAACAGAGAGTTTCTATTAAATGGGCTATACGTTTCGTCAATTTATTTTGACTTCCTCAGTGGCTAATTTTATTACTCTTTGTCACTCTTTATCTATTTGACAAAGAGTGATAAAATGGGCCACTGAGGAAGTCAAAATAAATTGACGAAACGTCTAGCCCATTTAATAGAAACTCTCTGTTTTTAATTTTGTCCAATGCCCTACTATTCCTGTTATTAATTAAAATGACAAAAATACTAGAAAGCTATTCACCCTAGAAAAGTTCCATATTAAAAAGGAGATATGATTAATTGATAATTAAGTGAGGGGGGAGAGGGTTCTTTATTAAATGGTTATACGAGCCCCGTCCCATCTCAATTGGCCCACCAATATTTTTTCTTTTTAAATAAAATTATGCTAATTCAGTAAATTTAATTTAAATATTTATTTTTATCATCATTTGGAACAACATTTTAAACAATTTAAAACATTTTATTGTAACATTTAACTTAAAATTATTTTTTAATTGTTAAAAACATATTTTTATATAAAAAATAGTTCTTTGCTTTTCACGATTTTTTTTTTTTTTTTTAAGAATCTTTGAATATGTGAAATAATCAAGTAGGCTTTGCCTTTTTCCAACAAAAGAAAGTTTGTTTTGTTTATTATTAGTAAAAATGACTTGTGGAAAGGTTGTTGATGAAAAAATTCGCTCAATTATTATCAATTTATTTAAAAATGGAAAATCAAACGCGGAAATTGGCGATCTAGTTAATTTATTATAAGTTTACTGTCAGAAATATTATTCGAGTTTATAAAACAACGGGTACAATAGCTACAAAACCTCGGTATGCGTCGAAATCCAAAATATCAGATGCTGATAGACGGGCATTGAAGATTATTAGAAAAAACAGGCGTTCGAACTATGGTAAATTATCTGTTCTTTGGAGCGATGCTGTGGGGCGAAGTGTTTCAAGATCCACGTGCCATAGAGAAGCCCTTAAGTTAGGTTTTAAAACTTACAAGGTAATTTTATTGCAACTTATTCCAAAACCCGCTTAAATGGGCTAAAAGTCACATTAATTGGAAGAGTTGGAATAGTGTCCATTGGAGTGATGAGTCTCGTTTTGAAGTTTGTGCTGGGGACAATCGAAGCAGAGTTATTCGTCAGAAAAATGAAGTTTTCAATTCAAATTGTTTAAAAAGAAAGTAAAATTTCCTGCTTCAGTTATGGTATGGGGTTCAATGTCTGCTAGACGTGTTGGAAAACTTCACTTCACTGATGGAATTGTAAACACCAATAAATATTTAGAGATTTTAAAAAAATCGTTACTTCCAACAATGGCAGATGCATTGCAGAATAATAATAATTTTGTGTTCCAACAAGACGGGCGGCCTGCCATACATCAAGAAAATCTTTAAAATGGGTTTTTGATCACAATGTTCCACTTTTGGAGTGGGTGGCAAACAGTCCCGACTTGTCAACAATAGACATCTTTGACACACAATGAAAAAGCTATTACGAATACAACCAGCTAGAAACGTAGTCGAATTAAAACACAAACTTCAAAATATTTGGGATACTTTCACTCAAGATGAGTGTCAAAACTTAATAAGTACGTTGCCCAAAAGAATTCAAGCCGTAATTAAAAATAAAGGCGACGTCACTCAGTGGTAAATGTTTTGGATTTTGTATGTTTTCCTTGTTTTTAACAGTTAAAAAATAATTTTAAGTTAAATGTTACAATAAAATGTTTTAAATTGTTTAAAATGTTGTTCCAAATGATAATAAAAATAAATATTTAAATTAAATTTACCGTGAATTAGCATAATTTTATTTAAAAAGAAAAAATATTGGTGGGCCAATTGAGATGGGACGGGGCTCGTAAATTATTTTATTAAATATAAGAGTGGTGACAGGTATATCGTAAAGTTATGTAGGTATATTGCCATATCAGATAATTTTTTTCAAATTTTGTTGAATACTACCAAAATATCTACTTTTTTTTAGCATCCTGTATATGATATAAGTTTTAATAGTAAAATAATAATTATTTATAGATACATTTTCTCTTTCTAGGCATGGAATTGATTTAGATAATCCTGGGCCAATTATTCCGACTTCAGGAATAATACCAAGTAACGAAGGAGGAAGCCAAGGCGGGACGTATAGCGATAGCGGAGATTCCTTAGGAGCTCGATCTCTTGACAATGCTACACCACCTATGCATTTCTTGACTCCTCATGTTGAGATTAGCATGGCAGACACCCCTTTACAGGTTTTTTAAACTAAATTTTTATTGATGAAGGCGCTGATGGCCTATGTATAATAATTAGATGCCGTTTTGAGGTATTTAAGCCCTTTGAACCAGATGTGGTGTTCAGATGAAGACAAGGAATTTTATTTAGGTTGAATAATGAAATGTATTGTCTTGTTTAGATGTTTTATTTTCAAATCACGAGAGGGTTTCGGCGGAAACAAGACAATACATTTCATTATTCATCCTGAATAAAATTCCTTGTCTTCATCTTAGCACCACATCTGGTTCAAAGGGCTTAAATACTTCAAATCGGCATCTAATTACTAAATTTTTATCTTAAGTTCATTGTTTAAAGTTTTAAAGTTAAATTTTTTAAGGCACAGTTGTATAAGTTCGCCTCATCGAAATTGGAATAAACCAAAAAGTAAAATAGATCTGGTATATTATACGAGCCATGCCCTTCACTAGTACACTGTGTATATTGGTCTACTCCTAAAGTAAATGTACATGAACTCCTAGGTCATAATATAAAAAAAATTCTGATATGAAAATATGAAATAATAACACGAATAGTAGGCAATTGGATAAAATTAAAAACACAGAGTTTTTGTTAAATGGGCCAGACGTTTCGTCAATTTATTTTGACTTCCTCATTTTACTATTGTTTTTTGATCAAGAGTGATAAAATGAGCCACTGAAAAAGTCAAAATAAATTGACGAAACGTCTGGCCCATTTAACACAAACTCTCTGTTTTTAATTTTATCCAATTCCCAACTATTCCTGTTATAAATTTACTATGGATACTAATGATGTAACATATGAAATAATTTTAAATGAAAAATAGGATCATTAAAATCAAATTTAAAATAAATCGTATCATCATCTGACAGTTTACCCTTCTTTATTTTTTATAATACTTTTCGTTATAAATAAATTTAAAAAATTTATTTTTCAAGCAGAAGACACACTCTTTTCTTGTCTCCTTTAAATATATAAAAATTCTATTACTCTCTGCAAAAAGAAACTTTTGATTTATAGTACTTTTCTTCGCAGTCCCTTAGAGAAGTTTCCCTTCTATAATACCTTATTTTTATTTACGTTTGATATATATTTGTGATAAAATCAAAATTTTAAATACGATTATGCAAATTAATTAATCAATCGTACTCTCTAGATTTAATTTTAAATTTCAATTGCTTAATTATTTTGATTATATATATATTTTTTTAAAGAGTTTGGTGTCGGTTCAAAGTGAAACATTTTTAAATAAGAGTAAATAAAATTTCAAGGTAGGTTTCACATAAATAAAACAAATATATGTTTTGAGTTTTATCTCGATATATATATTTCGGGTTACGAGCCCATCTTCAGGAGTTAGCATGGAAAACTGAATACAAAATTAGAAAGATGCATACAGATAAAAATTTGGGAATAGAAGTGGTGGGGGGGGAAAAGAGATAAAGTACAGAAAGAATATGAAAAGGTTTTTGGGGGTTTGGAAATAAATATACCTGGACTTTTAAATAAATAGAAAGAATGACATGGAAGATTACTACTAAAGTGAAATATCAGTAAATGGAAAAATTTATTATAAGATATAATCAATAATCGTGTTTTTATTAACTTCTACTTGATTATTCAAGATGTGACTCCAAAAGGTCCAATCTAAGGCCTTTTCTTTCAAAATGAATAGGGATAGGGTTATTAATTGAGGCAGAATGATTAGATGAGTGTAAGTGAATGGGAAAGCAGAGGTGGATTCAAAATTAATACTATCAGATCTATTAAGATGATTTAGGGCACTTTCGTGTTCACAGTAACGTTTTCTGAAGGAACGGCCTGTCTGACCTATATAATAAGGGTCTCAATCGTCACAGATCAATTTATACACCGGACTCGTAATCTGAAATATATATATCGAGATAAAACTCAAAACATATAAGTATTTGTTTTATTTATGTGAAACCTACCTTGCAATTTTATTTACTCTTAATGATTATATTTATTTAAACAAAGCAATGTAAATAAAATACTCATCATTTTTTTCCGTTTTAAATTCTAGTGTGATGATCCTCCAGTCCCAGCAATCCCAGCCTCTGGTAATGAACTACTTAATGGTGATAGCCCAAATGGGTCGCCACGCAGTGGAGATTCCAATGCTCCTAGTTCGAGTCAGCAACCATCAGCAAGTTCAGGATCAGGCTCGAATGGGGGCAATGGAGCTGTCAGCGAAAACGAAGCTCCTCAACCTTGCATTAAACAGGAGCCAGAGACCGAGAATAATAATACTTCACTCATTAAGGTATTATAAAACGTATAAAATAAATATTTTTCTTGTACCTTATTAGTTTTTGAGCTATAAATAGATTATTCTTTCCATAGTAATGTTCTAAGAAAATAGTCCTCTAGGGCTAGTTTCCAGTTCCTTCACTGAATTTATTAAATTAAATAGCTCTCAATTAACCACTGTTCAAAGAAAATTATTTACCAGGTCTGTAAAATATGAAACCGGAATTTTTTTATAGAAAATACACATTTATTGTATGAAAATGATATAAAATATTTTATTTAAAGTATTGCCCATCGCTAGCTACACATTTTTCCCATCTCTCTGGCAATTTGTGGATGCAACGCCAAAAAACCTGTTCCTCTTTTGAGGCAAACCAATCATTGAGCCATTTTCGTACATTTTCATAAGAAGTGAAGCGCTGCTCAGCAAGTGCGTGTCCCGTCGATGCAAATAAGTATTAATCGGATAGAGTCAAGTCTGGTGAGTAAGCTGCATGCGAAAGTATTTGCAAAATAAACGCCTCAATCGTTTTCTTGACCGGTTTTGCTGTCTACGATAGTGCATTATTAATTTATCATGAAGCAAAATCACTTTTTGTTGCTTCTTTTGATAATCTGGTCGTTTTTCGCAATGCTTGGTTCAAATCTATCATTGGTTGTCTGTAGCTTTCAGTATTAACGGTTTCGCTAGGTTTTAGTAGATCATAATAGATAACATCCTTCTGATTCTACCAAACACAGAGCATTGTCTTCCGTCCATAGCGATTTGGCCTTGCAGTCGATGTCGCTGTTTTGCTTGGAGTTACCCATAATCTTTTTCGCTTAGGATTTTTCATCGCCCGTCACAATTCGATGGAGAAATACAGCATTCACAAGTGTTTTTGTAGTTTTTCTGCTTTCTTTGATTCAGTTCATGTGGAACCCATTTTCCCACCTTCTGGATCTTCCCCATGACTTTCAAACGTATGGAGACGCCTACTCGTGTAACATTTAATTGATCCGCGAGTTATTGTTGCGTTTGAGCATCATCTTCATCAAACAATGCTTGCAATTCAGCGTCTTCATATTTTTTCGAAGGTCTTCCACGTTCTTCTTTTCTCACGTTAAATCGCCACTTTTTAATTTTTTAAACCACTTAAAGCACTGTAATTTACCAAGAACATGCCCCCCGTGGGCTTGGACAAGCATTCGATGGGATTCTGCAGCTGTTTGCTTCAAATACTAACAGAAAATCACTGCTGTCGGCAAATTACACTGTTCAACGCTATGATAAAATATGTATTTGTATTAAACTTGTATTGTTTTGACTTAAAATTATTTAGTAAAGGTAAAAACAATAAATTGCCACCAATGACGCGTTTTCACAGTTACAACAATTACAACTAAAGCCATCTATAAGCAAATTCCGGTTTGATATTAACAGACATAGTATACTAAAAAAATAAACAAGAGTTGGGAAAACCTTAATCTAAATCTTCGAATTTTTAAGAGTTTGGAGGTCAGGCAATTCTTGAAGATTCTTTAGGATGGATCCCATATGAGAAAAAAAACTACTATTTAATAAATTTCTAAATAGGATTAATCAATTCCAAAATAGGAAGATATTGATTATATTTCTTTAGAACTAATTCCAATCTGATATGATTAATCCCAATTTGAAATTGATTATTCTCATTTTGAAATTTACCAACCATTTTGAAACTGATTAAAGGTATCTGTTTTCCATGTCCTTTCAGCTTCTACCCATATACAAGTAAAATAATATTGAATTTTGCTCAAAGTACCAACATCGATTCTAACAGATCGATGATTTGAGTTGAATCTATTTATAGCTATAATCTCATCATTAGAAGCCGAAATGTCCTGGAAAACACCAGAAAATTTAAATTAATATATTAGAAGAAATTTTCTCTTCGGAGAGAGACCGACTGGTAGAAATTTAAATTGAGAAGTGATGGATGGCAGCCCAAGGATAGTGAAAAAATTCTCTCGAATAAAATAGATTTATTAGACAATGGACAGTCATTTTTTTTCTCAGTCAAAAACCAAGATTTTTCTTCCTTCTTCTGAGAAGAAGGAAGAAAAATCTTGGTTTTTGACTGAGAAAAAAAATGACTGTCCATTGTCTAATAAATCTATTTTATTCGAGAGAATTTTTTCACTATCCTTGGGCTGCCTTCCATCACTTCTCAATTTAAATTAATTCTCTAATTTACCATCTTCTTCAAAGTCGTAATCCTCTTTAAAGAGGAGTTTTGACCCTCATGTCCTCCATATTCTAAGAGCCCTAGTCTTCCTAATTTACCATAGATGGTCCGAAAAAATTACCACATCATCGGACTTTGATCTAATCATAAGAATTTAGAATAGTAAAACATTTTTGTTAAAAAATCAAAATTTAAGTTCGATTTAAAATGTTCAAGACAGTCTTGGTTTCAGATTTCACCTTTAAAATCTCTACTGCGTGATGATCTCAAACGAAAATTATCTATTACTTCCCATCCACGTCGGAATGCTAACTCATTATCAAGCGGAGCTAACGGAAACGGAAGTAATTCATCAACAGGATCAGGACATGGAGTAACGGTTGCTTCAGCATCTGCTGCTCCTTCTTCACTTCTTTCTGCTGCAGCTACTGAAGAATGGTCTTCATTAAGGTGTGTCTATTGTGGGATTTCCTTCCCTGATCAGACCCTTTATTTCTTACATAAAGGATGTCATAGCGATAGCAATCCATGGAAATGTAACATTTGCGGCGAGCAATGTTCAAATGTTTATGAATTTAACTCCCATTTACTTAGTAAAACCCATCAATAAGCGTTAAAAATTCTGTTCAATTATTTGGATTATATTTTAAACATATTTATATTTTAAAAATATGTTTTCAGTGAAATGTTTTAAATCTTAACTTTTCATGAGATATATTTACATACTATTTCAAATTTCTACATATATATTTTAATATAAATTTTTATATTTTGATTATTTCTATTTAAAGAAAATAGATAGACTATTTATCTGTTAAAATAAATTTCAATGGATATATACATATTTATTGTATAATATCGTCACCTTAGAGAGTAAACCTGCTAACTCACAACAAGGAAATTTTACAGGGCAGAGAAAAAACAAACAAAATTTAATATTGTTGTTATGGAAAAAACTATTTTTCACATTTTTTTCTACAACTTAGGATCGTAATTTTAAGTAGCAGTTTTGGAGGATGCTGCATCTCTTTTTCTTTCGAACGGTATTAATATGTCATATATGATAAAAAATGGAGTTAGGAGTTTTACACTCTAAACTCTAAGCCGACGATATATGTATTGTTGGGCACCTGATCAAAAAGCAGAGATAAGCAGTTCTTTATTTTTATCAATTTTATGATTGGCTCCGACCTAAACCCGGGCTTGGAACATATACAAATGACTAAATCTAGGGGTGTGCAATTGCAAAATGTCCAAAGTAAAAATGAAACCTAAAGTTAAAAGATAGACTGTAGAGTTAAAGTGGATAAATTTCTGATCGAATAATTTTCTCATATTGAAGAATTGTATTAAGACTTCTCAATTATGTTGCTTGCATCCCATTGGAATTGACTAGCAAGCTTTAAAGAGACGTAGTGGGAGTTATGAACGTTTATCTTTGCTAAAAACACAATGGCTATATAGTCCTTATTATTGAGAAGCTGGCCATATATTATTTATATTTTCTATACATATATATTTCTATATATATATATATATATATACATCTATGTTTCATCTTTTAAACGACCAAAGCCTGAAGATTTTGGGTTGTTGTCTAATCAGAAAATTGATAAAATTAATAAACAGCCAATGATTGTTCTCGAGCTTTACGCCTTTACATTATAAATATATATATCGTCGCCTTAGAGAGTAATCCTGCTAACTCACAACAAGGAAATTTTACAGGGTAGAGAAAAAACAAACAAAATTTAATATTGTTGTTATGGAAAAAAATATTTTTCACATTTTTTTTCCACAACTTATACGATCGTAATTTTAAGTAGCAGTTTTACTTGGACGATGCTGCATCTCTTTTTCTTTCGAACGGTATTAATCTATCATATATGATAAAAAATGGAGTTAGCAGGTTTACACTCTAAGGCGACGACATTTATATATACAATATATAAATTGATGGTGTAGTTGCAGAAATACATTAAAAAGATGATTATTTATTAAATTTCATAAAAAAATCACTAAAAAAATAAGAATATAATTAATTTAAAGAAATATCATAAAATAAATATATTTTATATAAGACAGTTTGTTTCATGGACTGCCATCTATTGTGATATTATTATTTATTGTTAATTTATTAGCACTTATAGGTAAATAACTTTATAAAAAATATATATGTAGAAATCTTTTTGTATTTTGTATCTCTTGTTAATTTCAATTTTTTAAATCATTTTATTTATAAAAAAAAAAAAAAAATAGTCACTTTCACATTTCATTTATCACTCATCTATTTATTATTTCATTTAATATGCCAAAAACTTGAAAGAAACAAGAACATTTATTTGCTTTTAAAGAAACAATCTTTATAAATGTTAAATATTTGAAGTTAACAAAAAATTCGTCCATTTTGTTCTTGAAAAATTGAAAGTTTATTTATATATAAATATATATTTTTATATATATTTATAGACGTAATACATGACAAAATATTTTTATAACAGCTCAAATTATATAAAAATATAAATGCATCACTATTTTAAAATAGAGACTGAATATATTGATAATATTTTATATATTTGATATCAAAGTTTATGAATTTTGAATTCAGGACAAACTTGCTTTGCTTTTCTCAAAAAGCAAGGATAGTTTGTACCTTCGGTACCTGATTATCATTGCCTTAAATTCTGTGGCTGTATAAATACATTCCAATCAAAGATTCAATCCGTCCTTTAAAATATTATATGCCCAGTTATTTATTTTATAAGGGAGGGCATTCCTAAATGAATTTGTCACATCTTAAAAAACAATTTTTAATGGGATGGATTATAATAAGTTAGTTGTTAATGAATTTTTGTTGATAATTTTTAAGAGACCTGATTAGTTTTATTAGAAATTTGAAATTAGTCAGCGCGTAATTGGTATTTTGTTATTGTTAAATAATAATAATAATTATTATTATAGTAGATTTTCCTCTATTAAATACTTCATTTGATTACATCTATATTTTACTAAATATGTAGATATCTTGAGAAATGTTGTTAATTTTTATTCGAAGATTTATTTGAATTCTGAAAAATGTATTTCTTGTCTATCTCTCTGTTTTCTTGTTCATAAAATATTTTAAAACAGGGTCGTAAGATTGGGAGAGCCTAGGGGCTCGAGTAAATACCCATTTGCCTACTCATTTAATTCAAATATTAATTGTACATTTTTTTAAATCAAATATTTATTAAAATATACAATAACACATAATTACATATAAACAGATGTGTTAAAATTGGATCTTCCATATTTTTTAATTCCTACGCCCCTGTTTTAAAATAAATTTTATTCAAATTTGACTTAATTTACCCACTTTGGATAATATTAGCTCTCTATTACTATATTAAGAAATCAAAATAGGTAATGTTTTTATTAAATACCTATTAATAATTATTTGATATGTTAATAGTCAAAAAGATTTAATTACGATCTATATAAATAAATATTAATAATTATTATTATTGTTTAAAAATTGTTTCGCGACTTTTTTTTTTTTTTTTTTTTATTTTGGCCGTAAGCTGAAACAGAGACCTATTTTGATACCAAAAATATATACCTGTCTAACTTTTATATTATGACATACAGAATTACCTGACTAGATATCATTAAGCCTTTGCTTGTAACCTGGTTCTCTGTCAAGCCCGGTCCGCGATCTATGTACAGTATTTATATTTATTTAATTATTTTCAGTTAAACACATTCCTTGGGTTTATTTTTTATTTTTATCAAACCAAATTTACTTAAACATATATTTATTGATAATTTTATTATAATATTATTAACAATATTTTTGCATTGATATTATATACTTTTTTATCACTGACTCAAAAGGATTTCCGACTTTTGGATCTCCATCAAGTGCAATATTTTTATCTATTAATTTAAGTGCTGTAGTTTGTAGATTTTAGTTTATTGTTTTTTTTTTTAATTTTTTTTTTAATTTTTTTTTTTTTTTTTAATTTAGAATACCAATATTTTTAAATATATAAATAAATAGGTATATATGTATTGATTTAATACATATATAACTGAAAAAAAAAAAAAAAAAATTGGATGAAGTTCTTTCAAAATATTTATACATTTTTATAATTACCAAATAACGGCACGCTCAAAAATGATTTTATAACTAATTGAAAGTGAGATAGAAATATGAGTTGGTGTCAGCGAAAAGGGCTCTTATCCTTACCTACTAGTTTTTTCAAGAATGGCAAAATTCTGAGTTAATGGGTATAATTTTTGATTACATATTTTAATTCAGCAGCAAATTTTCATTCGGAATACAATAATAGCGAGGATAAAAATGGAAGAAATACCTTATTTTTGTCTGCTCAAAAATTGTCAAAATTTAAACGACTATAACTCAAAACTACGTTTTTTACTTCTAAATATTCAAAAATTCATAACTGAGTCAATTTTTGGAATTTTTGTTCTTGACAAAAAGCGCTTTGTTCAGTTTTTTCCCTAGACCCAGGAGATGCCATTAGCTCGATTTTGACCAGGTGAAAATAAGGGCCCTTTTCCCTGACACCATCACATATATAAATTAATATTATTGTTAAATAATTATAATCAGAACTTAAAAATTTATAAAACTCAGATTTTATCAATTTTATGATAATTTTTGATATAATTAAAAAAAAAATAATTAAACTAAACATTGTGAATTATTTTCTCATATAAAAAATTATGATAAATTTGATGATAGATCTTAATTCAGAAAGTCTTTTTGAAAGTCCATATATTAGATATCTTAAAAAACGTTAAACACATTGAATTAAATCAGTTTTCCATTTCAAGTCTTTCATATATTTTCACCAAATAAATTTCTCTGACTTAATTTATATTTATACTGCCAAAAATAAAAAATAAAAATATTTTGATGATTATAATGCTAGTCGCATTTTGTCCCTTTTTTTATGTATAATAAATAAATATATATTATATATACTCTAATTTGCAAATTACTCAGTAAATGCTTAAATTTCGTTTTCTGAAACGGTTATTTGAGAACGAAATCCCAATAACTTTAATTAATCTAGCATTATGGTATCTACTTAATTTATTTTTTATCTCTCCCAGTGATGTCTTTTTTTTTATAACATTTTATTTTCATTAATACACAACAAATTGAAACTGAAGTCTTTATGAGTGGTATAATTGTATTTTTAATTTACTAATAATACTATTAGTATTTTTAATTTACTAATAATACTTTTTTCCTATTTTTTCATAGAGAAAATTTTCCATAGCTTAGAATTTTTTCTCAGCTAAAATTAAATTATTAGATCTAATTAGAAGACCAGTTATAAAATTATTGTAAATAAATAATGCTCATTGAAAAAAAAAACTTTCAAACAAAAGGATTATCTAGAATTGGACTTTCGAATTGGCTCGATTAATATTTTTAAATAATATAATACCTATATTTTATATATATACATATATAAAACCATCTTGCCTTAGAAAGATTTTTTTATTATTTTAAAATTATCATTACATTCCAAAATGAGGTTGTGCTAAGAGAAATGGAAATCTTTCCACTCTTTGATTGTGTTAATGGTTCTTGATTGACCCATAAAAGGCATCATGGCCGTGCTCATAATAAAATTTGTTGTTTTCCGTTATTTAATTGTACGGTTGTGAATTTTTTAATTATATATTTAATTTTTATAAATATAAATGATCAAGGGAAATTTTTTATTTTTCTAAGAAGCATTATTGGGTATAAAAACTTGTATGTTTTTATAGATCTAAACGTTAAAAGATTTTATAATACAAATTTATGGATTCCATTTATTAGGTGATCGGGTTATTTATATTAAAAATTTCAAAATTGTTTCATTAATAATATATTTATTTATTTTTTTTTTAGTTTATTAAACCTTTTTTCCTTACTATATTTCAGTAATATTTTTATTCATTCCTTGTAATATCCATCCTCCATTATGACGATAATCACAATAGCCTAGAAGCTCATTCATATAACAAGGTTTCTTGCAACATTCATTTGCAGGTCCAGTTTGAGATCTCTTATAACGAAGAACTCGAAAAGCATCCGAACGGGATAACCAAAATGGCCCTAATTCATTCGAGCCTTGATCCTAAAACAAATCTATTGTTACTAAAAAAAAAAACATGTATTAAATTGTAACAAATTACTAGTGAAGATGGTCTACCAATGGTGACCAAAACTGTCGAGTGAATTTATATAAAATAAATAAAAAAATAGTCATTGTTAAATTTATTTAAATTGTGGGTCAAATAATAATAAATTACATAGTTAAGTACTTAATAAAAAAATCTTGTCAGATTGAAGGAAGAAATATAATTATTGGTTGTATTTGGAAAATGAAGCTCCTCTCAGAAATAACGAATTTAAATTTGTCAAATAATATCAATGTCCTGAAAATATATATGAAAAAAAATCTAAGCTGTTGAGGAAGTTGAGTAATTAATCAACGAAACGTTCTAAGAGGATTAAAATTTGTTTTTTGAAACCTTAATCCATAACCCTATATGAATTTAGAATTTAAAAATAGTCACTTAAGTTTTGGAAGAAAAAAAAATTTAGAGATGTGAAAGGTTCTTTTTAGTGTAAGACTACCCCAGATTAATTAAAATACTTCTGAATTCGTCAAGTATTGAAATATATAACTAGAGGCACGTCATCGATCTGTTAAAATTAATTTTGGCTTAAGAGAGTTCATTACCATCACTTGAAAATATATTCGAAAGTATAGGCCGAGAAGACATGAGAATACTAGAAATTAATACTTCAACTATTTATTATAATTTTTGAATTTCATCATAGATGGTCAAACTCGAAAAAATATAGATCAACAGAGATCAAACTAACCTCCTATTTATAGCAATGAACTAGAAAATCTTATCTCTAAAGTTTGAAAACAAAATTTTTTAATTTTATAATTATAATATTACCTCTGAGAGATATTTTAGATTTCAAAAAATCTGTAATGGTTAAATTTTAAATAGAATAATTTATATTCATGTTCTGTCCTAATTATAAAACTAAGATTGCTATTTTTTCCTCATACAGATTATAGAAGAACAGAAAAAACATATAATGTGCACTTATCTTAAAAGTCACAAATACAGTATTTTTCTGAGCCGAAGTCAGAAAAAAAATTCGGGGGGGGGGAGTTTGGTAAAATTTTGGAGATGGGGTTGGTGGAGAATGGATAAACTCCTAGGCGTAGGAGACATGACCTCCCAGATGCTCAGGTTGTTTTTTTTATCAGATTATTTTTTTTTATTGAGCGTTTATACCCTGTAAAACCTCGATTTTTACCTCAACATTTCGGAGGTGTTCTAACACTCTTAACCCCCCAGCTGACTATGGCCTTGAGAGGTCCCATTTATAGGGAGGTATCTCACTTACTCAGAGGGCCTACTAATTCAATTGTATTTTTAAGTGAATAATACATTTTTATTATATTTATATTTTATTAATACATTACTTGGGGAGATTCAGAAGAGCGCTTGCTGTAATAATAGCCTCCACAGAGAAAGCGTAACATATCTAATAGATCCTTTCCACAATAAAATTTGCGGTACCGTCTTAATCTAAAAACAATTTAAAAAATATATAAGAAAATATTTTTTAACATAAATAAGTACATTATATTTATAAGACACCAAGATAAACCACTTTAGATATGAACAACGGGAAACGCCATAAAATTAATGAGAAATATTTCTATTAGACTGAAGATAAAGACAAGGCCTGTGAAAGTATTGATTCAAATAAAAAAAATATTTATATTAAGCAGAAGACACAATCTAATTTATTCATTAAAATCAAAAACTATTTTATTTTTTGTAATTTTAGGTTAGAGTTAAAAAAATAGTGAGTATTAAATTAAATAGATACCTGATGAAAAAGTCATCTTCTCCATAAATAGATATAAGAATGAATGAAATAATAATAAAAGAAGAGATCAATGATATGAACTTCATGATCTTAAATGAATTTATATTTGAAGATGATCGCCTTATATACCCTTCTTAAGTAATTTTGTCACGTCTGCATTAAATGTTTTCATATCATTTTCTATAGATTTCTAAATCAATACCTATACATTTCATATAAATATATCAAATTATCACCTCTTATGAATAGGTCATTAAATCAAAAACACTATTAACTCTTCTTATTTTCCAGAACTCAAATGCGCCCTTTATTATTTAATTTGAGTTAGAAAGAAAATTAATCTTATAATTTGTTTGTTCCCTTTTTAAGAAAATCAATATCTGAGTTTTTTCTTTTTAATTAAAAAAAAAATGTTTTGTTTAATTTAATTATATGATTATATACATTTGATGTTTATTCATGAATATATTAACTTAATTGCTTGAAAAGCTCAATTATGATATAACACAGGCCTAGCCTCCGCAAAAGGGGGGGTCCAAGTGCACCTGTGGGTCCGGGCCCCTGGACGCGGATGTAACATGTTTTTTTAAGGAGGTATGTTAGAAAAAAAAATGCGTATGGTGACAAACTTTTTCAAATTCATAAAAAAACACACACACTTATTCCATAATAAGGGGCCCGGTTCAGATTTTAGGCCCCGGGCCCGAAATTTGATGCGAGAGACATGAACATAGGTACGTAAGCACAGGGGTGGATGGGACGGACTACCCGTGAAATCATCCAGCGATCTAACTCAGTGGTTATTATAATGTCCCATCACGGCCCCCTAAATAATTTTTTTTTTTTTTTTTTTTTTTGGCTTTTCGGCCTTTCTAGCCATAAGCCTAATTACGATACTAGTTATATATTTTTAAAATTTGTCTCTACCCCCGGGGGTCAGATTTTAGCTGGATGCCTCGAGTCGGATTCGAACCCGGGTCCCCTGGTTAGCTCGCTGTCACGCTACCGCCTAGCCTATCTGACCCCCCCCCCAAATAAATAATTTGAAATATTTTAAATTATTGTAATAATCAACAAATTGGAGGGGTCGGTAGCGCAATCGGTTAAATCACCAAGTTTTCTATTCCCATTAGGAGAACATCAACCTAAACTTCATCAGTTCGATCCCAGAAAGAAGCAAAGTGAATTTATTTGAAAACAATAAAAAACCGACCCCTCGGCTCCAGAAACTGACAATCTCTGGTTCTACAAAACCTCGCGCATGCCCAGGACAAAATTTCGTAACAAGCAACCATGAATCGTGAGAGGCAAAACAAGATTACCCCAGGTGGTAACCACTGCACTCACCCTCGAGTGGCAACCGGGGATTCAGATTTTGGGGCAACCGGACCATCAAGAAATCAAGGAACAAACAATGGAAGAATAACGCCAAAAATCCATACATACCTGGGCACCTTTAACATCAACACACTCTCCGGCCAGGAAAATTAAATAGCCTGACCATGGAACTCGATAACACGTTCCGGAAAAAAGATAGAGGCGTGGAAGGTCCAACCAGAAAGAGACATCAAGCTTTGCGTGATCCCAAGGGTCCAAACGCAAATAATAATAATAATAATCAACAAATTGATCAACCCAAAACTCTTTGGATAACCCCAAAAATCTCCTAGAAATTAATATCTGTGAAAATATTGCTCCTCATTATTTTTGGAAGTCGGTCGGGTTGAGGTTCGTCAAGCTGCAAGACAAAAATGCAATGTACCATATAGAATGGTTATTCCTTAAGTATTAGATGAGAATCGATTTCTGTTTTTGATTTTAAGTTAACATTGACTTCAAATAGCCAGTGATATCTGACTAAATAATCAAAGAATAAACATATTAATATTTCAAATGACTATGGATAAATTCTAGCAACGATCCGTTGTAGTTTATTTATTTATTTTTTTTTTAAAGAAAATAGCAATTATTTTTAGATAAAACATTTCATATAATCGACTTTAAAAAAAAGTTAAAAATTCCAAATGAAACGTTTTCTGCCTTGATAACAGTAAACTTATAGTAAAAATATTTAATTTAAACATATGAGTAAAGTAAACAAAGAATAACTAAATTTCAGATAGCACTAATAGTATTCAGTGTGCAAAGTTTAATACGCATCGACTGAATTATTTGGGCATACCAAGATTTCTAAAGTGATCACAAAAGACCATCGCGGGTAGGATCAAGTTTAGATGTAGTGATAATATAGATTTCTTTTTTTTACTGATCTAATCATGTTTGTGGCTAGTTTAAATTTCATGATACCGGATTATTTCTCTCTTTTTTTATTTATGAAAATTATTGTCTTTTTATTTTCTCAGCTATAAATTCTTCTTCTTAACCTTCTCAATAGGCCTGCCTGCGCCTGTTTGTCCAAATAAAGAACGTTGTTCCATTCGATTTTTACTCAGAGTGTACATTAAGGCCTGGTTTCCATCTTTTTTTTTTGGCCTTCCTCGGCTTCTTACACCCTGGGAACGACATTCTTTTGCTATCTTTGCCAAGCTATAAATTAAAAATTAAAATTAAATGATAAATTAAGAGAACGATGGCGCTGGATTACATTTCTAGTGATCTCCCTCACTGTTACGCAGGTATCGAGAAGGTTTAGGAAAATGGTCAACCATTACATATAGATACAAACTAAACTTGCCCTCCAATCCTGTACATTGTTACGCAGATGACATCACCCTACAAAACGCCCCTACATCGCATAAAAACCGCGCAGACATTTATTTATTAATACAGACTTAAAAACTGGGGATCCCAAAACCTAGTTAACTTAAATGCAGTAAAAACTCAGTGTTGCTTTATCTCTAGACGCGTCGATAGAAACCTCCCAGACATATTCGATTCTATCTCACTCGAATTTAGTAATAAAATTTCAATGTTGGGCTTCACTCTAGGGTCTAACCTTTCTTGGAATGACCATATCTCAACCACTGATAAAGCTGCTGCGTGCAAACTTGGTCTCCTATTTAGGTCTAGACGCTATTTTACTCCCAGTCAACTTCTTACACTGTATAGGCTCAAATTCGTCCCTGTCTCGAATATGGCTCTCATCTGTAGATAGGGGCCTACAAGCATTCTCTTGCCACACTGGATGCAATTCAGAAGCGAGCAATTAAACTAATAGGAGACCCGGCCCTAACTAACTAGACTCCCTGGCTCACCGAAGAACCGTTTCTGCCCTTTCCCTGTACTACAGATACTATCATGGTGTCTGTTCAGTCAAGCTGAAATCAATTATCCCCCCTAAAGCCCCTTTACGAGAAACACGCGGTTTTCGATCGCTTCGTTGTCAAATTGGATAAAAATCGAACCAGTGCTTTCGCCAACTCTTTTATCCCTATGACCTCCAGCGTCTTCTACGCGACTTATAATATAATATAACCTTCAACCGTTTAAGACCCGTATCCACAGATACCTTCGACTCCTACCCAGCCCATAAAATCCCCCCTTCCTCTTCTTTTCACGATGGAGGGGCCAACCCAGAGGCCTTTAGGGCAGTGGTCGTCACACTTTTATGGTAAAGGGCTATATAGGACAATGTGAGGTATCAATGCGGGCAGCACACATGAATTGGGTTGCCAATTCAATTGATTAACTATATTTATCGAATAAGCAACTAAAAATCTAATTTTATAGTTAATTGAAAATTAATCACGTTTTCAGGGATAAAATAAAGTTTTTTTTTTAGAGAAGTTCTGTCTTGGAATTATTGGTTAACTACCCATTTGGACATTATTATATTAATTGAAAAGTTTTTGTTTTGCCGAGAGTTGATTCACAAAGAGAAACAAAGAGGTTGTCCTCTGCTTGATGCAAATACCTAAACATACACACATATATATCGAGATGATATATCTGTATATATATATTTTATTTGTTTGAGACTATAGTTTCGAAGACTTGGTCTTCATCATCAGTCTTTTTTAATTATAAATGTTGTTTTTCATGGAGTCAATATCGTATGGATATTGAAAATTTGATGTTCTTTCACTGGTGGTCAGCTTAGAAATATTATATTAGCAAAGTAGGCAGCATTATGTGAATGGGTGTGAATATACATAAAGTATATTGAAAAAAGATAGTATATTCAATTTTTTTATTTTAACCACAAAAAGATACTATTATTATTTATGTATCATATAATTTAAGTGTTATGGTGTTGTATTTTTTTAATTATTTTTTCTATGTTGACGTCTTTTTGGGACTACATGCAAGAATTATCATTGCTTCTTCTAAATGAGGAAAGGCGATTGCAGTATTTATTTTTCAAGAAGCTCATTTTGAAAAATGAAGCTTCACATTATCATTAGGCACATTTTTCCAAAATTCAATGTGTTCCTGGCTTTTCACGATGTTCAATGAAAGGAGCTTTGAGTTGTGTGTCGTATTTTAGTTCAATGAGTTCGTTTAGGAAATCCAAACTGACTGAATATTTGAATTTTTGCTATGTCGTCAGGGACGTGCTGGCCCGCCGGGACACCGGGCAAATGCCCGGTGGGCCGCTGCCCGCCACATTAAAAATTAAGAATATTTTAAAAGAACAAGATCGTTGACGCCGATTCATTTTCAAGGGCCACTTGCCTATTCGATGATTATAGCAAAAACCTTCCTTTTAGTTTTAAAGTTCCTCTCCTTCGTAATTCATGCCCTTCGGTCTCCATCTCGATCTTGCGAGAGCCCTTTGGTTCTCCTTTTTATCTATTCCTTTATTTTTCGCCGGTGGTCCTGCTATATTCGGTGATATTGTCAGTTGCAAAAAACAGGAGGGGGTGGAAGGTCTGCAATGGTCCTGTGGATTGAACCATAACTTATTTTTATAATTAATTAAAATCTTATTTTATTCATCATTAAGTCTAATTGAGGCAATCAATTGATCATCAAACAAGGGAAACTTATGAGTTCTGGGAAAGCGTAGCAATGACCAACGATTAACAACATAGAAGAGCATTGACATGAGCAAGTTCCGCAGTCGTCATTGTCAGGAGAGAGAGTGAGCATCTACTGCTATCAAGTGCTCAGAATATATCTACACAAATACTGTTATATTCAAGTTCCGCAAGTCATTGACATGACATGAGTGAGGCGAATTGACAATACACATTCTATTATTATTACCACAGCGAGAGAGCCAAAAGCTGCAACTTCTCCTGATATATATATATATATGTTCTATATTCCTTTCTTCATCGAGTAACCTTCGTCATCTAAGGCCCAGTATTAATGGTACACGTTCGTCGCTGATACCAGGACTTCCGGCATACAAGGCGCATACCGCTGATATATATATAATTATCTACATTGAGACCCGAGAAGCACACCTTCGAAGTCGGCGCTCAAACCCATTATATATATATTATTCTCACCGGCCGTTCTTCAGCAGCGACGAGTCTATCAATAATCCCGCTGGACCCAAACGAGTTTGCCGTGTACGACACTCTCTCTACTTCACCTCAACTAATTGTACTGCTAAGGAATAAAACAATATCATTGTCTATCATAACCGCTGGTCTGTATAACTTTATTTATAGTATTAGCACCAGGAAGCCCATTTCCCTACATCCTTCACTCATCACCTCAAATTTCATTCTCCATTTCAGGGACGTGCCACTTGGATCAGTCACTGAGGGACACACCCACCCCATTAATAAATAGCGAAGCAGATTAATTTAACAATAACGTAATAAAATAAAGCCCAATTTCCCTAGTACATAAGTTACATTCACCCCCCCTTGCCCCTTAATAACCCCCCACCCCCTCGTGGGTCTTTTACAATGTTTTTCACACATTTGGGTATTCTATGACCGACTCTGGCGCCTGGTCTCACAAAGAAGTTTCCAAAGTTATTCATTAAGTCACGTCTGTTTTCAAGTGGCGTTCAAAAGGGAGGGCAACTTAGATACAAGAGAGTAAAAATTATTTCACTCTTTCGGAAGTTCTCTGCTTTAAATTTCTCATGCAATACAATTTGTATAGCAAAGCATACAAACATTTAACTGTGGCGTATAAATATCTTTTAACCCTCCCCGTAAAACAAGTGTCATGTGAGAGATCATTTTCAGTCCTAAAGTTTATAAAAAATAGGTTAAGAAATTCTTTATCTGATGAACATTTGGAAGCTTTTATTTTGATGTCTGTTGAAAATTTTTTTTTGAGTGTATTGGACAGTGATGAGATTATTGACAAAGTGGCCAAACAAAGTGAATTATTACGAAAGCATCTATCATGAGACGCCCTGTGTTAATGTAAACAGAGGCGTATTTTCGGGGGGTCCATGGGCTCTGGACCCCCCCCCCCCCCAAAGCTCTAAGAATTTTTTATTTGATATTTGAAATATATAAATATATGGTAGGTAATATTGTATTTTATTATTATATTTTTCCACTTTTTTAATTACTCTTATTATATGTTTATGCTAAGATGTCATCCGAAATTGGTCCACCAGGATACACCACCTACATGGAGTCGCGGCGGCCATTTGGCTGAAATTATATTCCAAACATAATGTCATCGAATATTCTTTAAAATAAAATAAAAATTGTGGCAACTTAAAGAGGATTTTTTTTATTTTATTTTAAAGTTCGACCGCTCTTAATGAAAAAACCTGTATAATGTATATTAAAAAAAAATATATAAGATATATTAACTTTTTGTATTTTTTCAATAATAGACCCCTCCCAGAAGAAAATTGTAAATACGCCACTGAATGTAAGTAACATTTACCTACTGTGTTAGATCTTACATTGATTTATGTCGCTATTAAATAACACGTTTGCTCAATGTTGTTTATTAAATTTTGATTATAGAATCGACCGCCTATAAGTACATAGCATCTAATTGAAATAATCTTTAGTCTGATATTTTCAAAACACAGATTTTCTTTTAACGACTAGTTTACAAACACCAATACTGTTTCTGTGGTATTTCATGAAATGAATAAATAAGCATTATTAACAAATTAAAAAAAAAATAAGTGGGCTGAAATTGTGTCGCATATCCAGGGCCGCCCCGTGCCAGCCAGCACGCCCCTGTATGTCGTGGACCGCACAAATACCGGCTGTGGGCCGCAGTTTGACGAAGACTGCTTTAGGGGAATCACCTTTTTGGTGTATCTCCTTCTCTAATCAATTTCATTTAAAGAAAATTATATCAACATTTGAAATAAATGAGATTACATCAGTGTTCTTATTTACACATTATTTTTTCAAAAAATCTTCTTCAATGCTAATTTACTGCTTTATTGGTTTTCGGGATTTTAAAAAATAAAATTTATTTAAGGCTTCAATTTCAGTCCGTAGCTTCATAAAGATCAAAAAGAGTACTTTCTGGAATAAATTCTTTGTCTTTTAAAGGTGTTCTCCAAAATATCAATCAATATCAATTCAAAATGTAAAACATAAGTTTTGTTTAAAATTAGTGCCTGAATCGGTTTTAGTCGAAAAGAGCCGATCATATTGGAAGAAAACATTCTTCTTGTTTGCTTGTGTTGTTTCAGATATTTTCATTGACATTTATATATTTCTTATTTAATCATTTTAATCGCAGCCAATAGTAAGTTTGTTGTTTTATTCATTCAATTCATTGTCATTTTCTGAATTCCTATTCCTTATACCTATATACATTTTTTTTGTAAAGCAATAATACTTAAATTATACAAAATAGTAATCGTAAAAGTTTTTAATTGTTGAGACTTGTGAATCGATCATAATTTCGAAAAAGAGTTTAAAAAGAAAATTTTTTTCAACAATTATAAACTCGTGTGAAAACATCCTGAAGGTAATAATCCTGAAGGTTATTTAATAAATGATCTAAACCTTAGCGAAAATCCATTTTATTTAACCTGAAACATTTTCAACAATTAAAATTTTTTACTATATTAGATATTTAGAAAAATTTGTTAATTTTTATAATTTTATTTGGATTCTTATTTTTATAAAAATTATTTTCTCTATTTATTAAATCTAATTAATTGTATTAATATTTTCAATTTGATCATTTTATTAGATTTCAATGATGTTTTTAATATATGCAGGGTTTTGTAAAAGATACAATTTTAAAAGCATAGAGATGATCTCGTGGAAATGTACATTTAGATACAGCAACAGATAGAAATTTCCCAAAAAATCCTTGCTATGAATACAGACCTACTCGACCTGGGCATAGGAACTACCGGGGGGATTCACGCTGGGCCGGTCTAATGATCATCTCTTTGTGAAAAGTCACATGAGGAGGTCTCTAGATTCGTTTTTCCTATTGATTGCTTTTTGTGCCTCAAGCCAAACCTGGATTTAGTTTTTTTTTTTTTTTTCCTTAAGGAGGTCCTTTCGCTCAAATTGAGTCAAAAGAAGTGTAGTACCTAAGATTTAATAAAATAAGTTAAAATACAAATGAAAAATAATAGAATTAAAAAATAAATAGTATGAAAGCCGTAAATGTTTGAAATAAAAAAATTATAAAAAAAAATTAAATACAAAAGTTAGTTTGATTTATTCAAATCAGCTGATAATATCTCTTGTATGATTTGGCAATGCGTTGTATTAATAGGTACTGTTTAGATTTACATCCAAACGTGATCCATTATGTGATATTTTAGAGTAAAAATCTCAGTAAATTCTTCGGTCAATGAAATATTTTATTTAAAAAAAAGAAACGTGCATGTTTCAAAAAGCTAATTTTTAGTTGTTTTTTTTAACTTTATCTATTCAACTAATAGTAGTATAATTCAAGAGAAAGCGTAGTCCAGCAAAGAACGCAGAATGCTACCGTTGTGGGACCAGGGGTCATTATAGCAGAAAATGTGTAAGAAACGTTAGAGAGATGATAAGAGGAGATGAAATGGAAAGAGATCTTGGCATGTTATACCTAGATTTTATAGAGAAAAGAGCAAATGACCCCTGGAGGGTAGTTTTGAATATAAATGGGAATAAAATTTCTTTTAAGATTGATTCTGGAGCAGATGTTTCAGTAATTCCGGAGGAGATAAAAAATAAATTGGGAATTGATGTGAAAAGAAAGGCAGAGCGTCGCTTATTAAGTGCTGATCAACGAGAATTTCGAGTACTGGGAGTTAGCATAGTTAATATTGTATACAATGGAAAAGAGTATTCTCAAGAGTTTTATGTGGTAAAAGATATACACGAGCCTTTGTTGCGACGACCGGCTATTGAAGCGTTGGAATTAATTTGTTGGCAGAGAGAAATAAAAACAGATATTGTTGATAGACACCCGGAACTTTTTAAGGGTATTGGGTTAATTAAAAAGAAATTTTCAATAAAATTAAAAGAAGAAAACAATCCTTATTCGGTATCCATAACTCGACGTATACCTATACCATTAAGGGAGAAAGTAGAGAAAGAGCTAACCAAAATGAGAGAAGACGGTATCATATCCCCAATTGAAAATCCTACCGATTGGTGTGCTCCTTTGGTAGTGGTACCGAAAAAGAATTCAAATGAGATTCGCTTATGTGTAGATTACACTAGATTAAACAAAAATGTGAAAAGAGAAAGATTAGTCATGCCTACGGTGGATGAATGTTTGCCCCTCATAGGCAAAGCAAAATATTTTTCAAAGTTAGATGCGAAAGCAGGGTATTGGCAAATACCAATAGAGGAAGAATCGAAATTATATACCACTTTCATTACACCGTTGGGAAGATTTGTTTTTAATCGTCTTCCGTTCGGAATCACATCGGCTAGCGAACATTTTATGAAAAGAGTGGCAGACACTTTACAAGGCGTTAAGGGTTCTGTAGCGTTAATGGACGATATTTTAGTATTTGGTGCTAACGAGAAAGAACACGATGATCGTTTAGAGATCGTATTAAGTAGATTAAAAACAGAAGGATTTACCTTAAATAGAGAGAAATGCCAGTTTAAACAAAAGAAAATTTAATTTTTAGGTCATGTTGTATCAGAAAATTGCATAGAAATGGATCCTAGTAAAGTAGAAGCAATTAGTGAATTAGAAAAACCGAAAAATATAAAAGAGTTAAGAATGTTTTTGTTTTGGGAATGATAAATTATTTGATGAAATTTATAGAAAACATATCAGACAAGTTGAAAAATTTGAGGGAATTGGTGAAGGAAAATGAAATCGGGTGCTGGAATGAACTGCATGAGTCGAGTGGAATAATATCAGAAAAGAAATAAGTGAGGTGCCAGTACTGGCCTCTTATAATCCAAATAAAGATCTTAGAATAAGTGCTGATGCTTCTTATTATGGGCTTGGAGCTGTATTGGAGCAGAATGAGAGGGACGGTTGGAGACCGGTAGCTTATGCATCGCGAACAATGAATGAAACAGAAAAACGATATGCCCAAATCGAAAAAGAGGCATTAGCGGTGACTTGGGCGTGTGAAATTTTTTCGCAATATATAATTGGAAAACACATTGTCATCTTAACAGACCATAAGTCATTATTAGCATTATTAGGTGAAAAGTCGTTAAACGAGTTGCCCCCTAGAATTCAGAGATTTCGTATGAGATTGATGTGGTATAATTTTGATATTTACCACGTGAGTGGAAAAAAATTCTTTGTTCCTGATAGTTTATCACGGATGAGTCGTATAACAACTATAAATAATATAGACAGTGAGGTTTTAAGGGAAGAAGTAGAAGAGTATGTCAATCAGGTAGTTTCAGAATTTCCCATTTCTGACCCAAAATTCAAAGAAATGCTGTTGGCTCAGATGGAAGATGAGGAATTGAAGAAAGTAAGAGAGTAGATCACGAATGGGTGGCCTGATATTAGGAATGTGTCAATGGAATTGAAAGTTTGGTGTAATTGGGCGTCGGAACTGAACATCGCGAAAGGAATGATATTACATGGATCCAGGATTGTTGTCCCCAAAAAAATGAGAGATGAGACATTAAAAAAAAATTCATGGAGGTCATTTCGGTGTGAATAAATGTAGAGCTAGAGCAAGAGAGGAAGTATGGTGGCCGGGAATGTCAAATGATATCAAAAATTTTGTAGGGAAATGTAGAGAGTGTTTGGAAAATAGAGGTTGCTTAAAGGAACCTTTATTGTCATCACCTATCCCGATTTGACCTTGGCATCAAGTAGGAGTAGATTTATTTTATTTTAATGGTAAAAATTATTTAATTGTCATGGATTATTATTCAGAATACATTTTATCGGAAAAGTTGGATAAAACCAAGACATAAGATGTAATAGTCACCTTAAAAAGTATGTTTTCTAAGTATGGAATACCTGTTATTGTCAGGTCAGATGGAGGACCCCAGTTTAATAACTATGTGTTTAAGAAGTTTGGAAAAGAATACGGTTTTAACCACATAATGACTACACCGGAATGGCCGAAAAGTAATGGATTGGTGGAAAGAGGGGTGAGAATTCAAAAGAACATCCTTAAGAAATGTGAAGATGTATTCTTAGGGCTCATGGAATACCACGCATCTCCGTTAGAAACAGGGTTGAGCCCAGCAGAATTAATGTTCGGAAGAAGAATAAGAACAACCATCCCAGCAATAAATACTAGCAGAGAAATTAATTTAGATGAATGGAGAAAGAATGAGAACAAGAAGAAAATAAAGAGTCAGGTATATTATAATAAAAGAAATAGAACAAGAAAAATAGAAGATTTAAAGGAAGGAGACCAAGTGTGGGTACCTGCCTTGAAGAAATACGGTTATGTAAAAAGGAAAAGAAGTGAACCGAGAGCTTATGATATAGAAGTTGAAGGAAGAGTTTTGAGAAGAAATACAAGTCAAATGATCTACACATGGGATAATAAACGAACTGAAGATGAAGGTGAATATTATTCTGAATATAAAAAAAAACTTTGAGTCAAAAAAAGATTTTGTGAGAGAAAAACAAAACGAGAGGATAGGAAGAGAGAAGAATGAAACGGAGGAAAAAAGGAATGAATTAAGTGAAGATCAAGATCGAATTGATGAAAACAAAAATGAATTTATTGAAGATCAAAATGAAATAGATGGAAATGGAAGTAGAGTGAATGAAGATCAGAATATTTCAAAAACTACCAGAAGTTGAAGAAGGATAAAACCTCCAGATCGGTGGAGCTATGATTAAAAAAGGGAAGATGTAGAGATTAAGTTATTGTAGTTTTGTTGTTATTATATAATTGTATTAGTATGATTTTTAGATTGAATAAACGTGCTTATTAAAGCTATTTCAGTACTTTTTATGAGCTTTTACACATGGTACAGTAGAGTCCTGAAAACTCCCCACTCGATAACTCGGGCACACCCTGGCAGGACAAAAAAAACCTTTTTCATGTAGTAAAGGCGCTATGCCTTCATAAAGTACATACTTTTCCTTTGTTTAAGGGTATTTGGGGAGTTTATTCTCTGTTGTATACACAATCAAACAATACATACAAGTACAGTACTGTATTTTTTGAGGAAACTCTCGTACTTATTCTTTTTTAACCCCATTTCCGATAACCCGTCATTTTCACAAACTTCATCCACATTATGCCAAGTTTTCGTGACTCTACTATAGTAACTATAGTACAGGGAAATGACAAAAACAGTTCTACGGTGAGCCAGAGAATTAGTGAGCTAGTTAGAGATAGTCGGATTTCCTATTAATTGCATCCAAGGTGGAAAGATAATGCTTTGAGGCCTCTCTTCATAGATGAGAGCCATATTCGAGATGGGTGTGAATTTGAGCCTTATATCGGATAAGAAGTTGATCGTAGAGCCTGGACCTGAAAGAAAACTAAGCTTGTACGCAACAGCTTTAGCAGCAGACGGGATATGGTCATTCCAAGAGAGGTCGAGACACCAGAGTGACGCCCAACATTGCTATCTTATCATTGAATTCCTCTTGTTACAATCGAATGATATATCTGAAAGGTTTCTATCGACGAGCCTAAAGATTAAGCAAATTTGCTTTTTGACTGCATTAAATTTAACCAAGTTACGAGATCTCCTCTTTGTAAACATCTTTGAATCTAAATTAATTGAAGATGCAATGTTTT
The DNA here is from genome assembly GCA_024734495.1 of Forficula auricularia. Taxonomy (NCBI): domain Eukaryota; kingdom Metazoa; phylum Arthropoda; class Insecta; order Dermaptera; family Forficulidae; genus Forficula; species Forficula auricularia. The sequence goes on from JALMQS010000137.1 coordinate 381,827, forward strand.
CTCGATTTTTTTGCAATGAATGGGTCTTATGGAGATTACTCTCATCTACGTATTCGACTGGAGGACAAATGTAGAAGCTTATTGATTCTATATCTATTAAAGAAGAGCGTGGGAGGAGAGGACCCGGCGCTGAAAAACTCCAGCATAAGTCAGAAGGAAGAGGACAATATTCCATCAATCAACGGTTCGGGTAATTGATGCCATGAGGAATAACAGATAAAATATTTATAATTAAAAAGACTGATGATGAAGGTCAAACTTTAAAAAATTAGGCTCAAACGAATTATATATATGTTGCACTAAAAACCCGTTTTTAGTAAGAACGGGTTCTTACTAGTTAAAACGCATTTCACTGAATACCTTTGTGGCAACTAGAATTTACTGATGTTGGTTGAGTTTGTTTCAAAGGTCTAGAATCTTCATTTTTTAAACGAAAATGTCAAAAATTACATTCTCTACAACTTTGCTTCTAATTTTTAACCGACTTCAAAAAAGGAGGAGGTTCTCTATTCGATTGAATTTTTTTTTTTTTTTTTTTTGTGCCTATGTTACCTCATATCTCCGCCAATTGTCAACCGATTTTGAAAATTTTTTTTGCATTGGGTCCAGTCTAGCTTCCGATTGGTCCCATTTTTTTTTCGATTTTTTTTCATAGGTATTAGACCTTTTTTATTAGGTTTGTTTAGGTTTGTTTAGACCTAACCTCTTTGTTTATGAACCGATTTCGATGGTTCTTTTTTTATCCGAAAGGGGGTGTCTTAGGGATGGTGTCATATTAATTTGGTCAAGTTCTGATGATATAATCACTATTAATAACATCACTAAAAAGAGAAAAATAAAAATAATTTTTAAGAAAAAAATAAAAACCGACTTCAAAAAATTAAGTGCAACAAATATAAAAATACACTAAAAGGTATAAAATAATTATTATCTTATTTAGTTACAACTAAACGACGAAATATTAACACGAAATTACTTTTTGAAGTTGGTGCCAAACATATACCTTTTATGAATCGCACTCGACGGATCTTACTTAGTACGTTTGGCGGGTACGCTCGCTTATAGGTATAGTTTGTTTGGCACCGACTTTAAAAAGTAATTTCGTGTTAATATTTCGTCGTTTAGTTGTAACTAAATAAGATAATAATTATTTTATACCTTTTAGTGTATTTTTATATTTGTTGCACTTAATTTTTTGAAGTCGGTTTTTATTTTTTTCTTAAAAATTTTTTGACATTTTTTAACCGACTTCAAAAAAGGAGGAGGTTCTCTATTCGACTGAATTTTTTTTTTTTTTTTTGTGCCTATGTTACCTCATATCTCCGCCAATTCTCAACCGATTTTGAAATTTTTTTTTGCATTGGGTCCAGTCTAGCTTCCGATTGGTCCCATTTTTTTTTCGTTTTTTTTTTCATAGGTATTAGACCTTTTTTATTAGGTTTGTTTAGATCTAACCTCTTTGTTTATGAACCGATTTCGATGGTTCTTTTTTTATCCGAAAGGGGGTGTCTTAGGGATGGTGTCATATTAATTTGGTCAAGTTCTGATGATATGATCACTATTAATAACATCACTAAAAAGAGAAAAATAAAAATAATTTTTAAGAAAAAAATATTTTTATTATATTATTTTTCATTATAGTTCACTAAATATGAACCAGTAAAAAAAGTTTGGGCGCAAAGGCCAAGTTAGACATTTTTATTTCCTTTATTTGAATTTATATCTTCTTATCCTATATTGTTATATGGACTTCACAAGCAATTGAAAACGACCTGATGATTAGACACCGAAACGCTGTGTTTTCTGGTGAGAATATCTAATTAAAAATGTCTAATCTAATCGGTCTAGTTCAGCTGACGAACTTTTTCCATAAATAATTAACTCAACCACAAAAGGATCAAAACTTCATTGTCTTGAAAATTTCATACCCTCCCTACCTTATATAGTAAAATCAAATTACAAAATTAAAAATAATTTTTTCCTAAATTTCTTTGTTAAGGAAAGGAGGTCCTTTCGCTCCAGTTGAGTCAAAAGAAGTATAGTATCTAATATTTAATAAAATAAGTTAAAATACAAATGAGAAATAATAGAATTAAAGAATAAATAGTATGAAAGCCGTAAATGTTTGAAATAAAAATAATTATAAAAAAAAAATAATTAAATACAAAAGTTAGTTTGATTTATTCAAATCAGCTGATAATATCTCTTGTATGATTTGGCAATTCGTTGTATTTCTACTGTTTATGTTTATATCCAAACATAGCATTTATGTGATTTTTAACCGACTTCAAAAAAGGAGGAGGTTCTCTATTCGACTGATTTTTTTTTTTTTTTTTTTTTATGTGTCTATGTTACCTCATATCTCCGCCAATTGTGAACCGATTTTGAAAAAAAAATTGCATTGGGTTCAGTCTACCTTCCGATTGGTCCCGTTTTTTTCATTGATATTAGACCTTTTTTGTTAGGTTTGTTCAGACTTAACTTCTTTGTTTATGAACCGATTTCGATGATTCTTTTTTTTATTGGAAAGCGGGTATCTTAGGAATGGTGTCATATTAATTTGGTCAAGTTCTGATGATATGATCACTATTAATAACATCACTAAAAAGAGAAAAATAAAAATAATTTTTAAGAAAAAAATAAAAACCGACTTCAAAAAATTAAATGCAACAAATAAAATACACTAAAAGGTATAAAATAATTATTATCTTATTTAGTTACAACTAAACGACGAAATATTAACATGAAATTACTTTTTTAAGTCGGTGTCAAACATATACCTTTTATGAATCGCACTCGGCGGATCTTACTTAGTATGTTTGGAGGGTATGCTCGCTTATAGGTATAGTTTGTCTAGCACCGACTTCAAAAAGTAATTTCATGTTAATATTTCGTCGTTTAGTTGTAACTAAATAAGATAATAATTATTTTATACCTTTTAGTGTATTTTATTTGTTGCATTTAATTTTTTGAAGTCGGTTTTTATTTTTTTCTTAAAAATTATTTTTTCGTTTAAAAATTTTTGAAAATAAACAGCCTAAATGAGGCGAAAACCACAAAAAGGCCGTTTCCCTGAGGCATATAGTACCATAAGGCAGTAAGAGCAATTTAGTTTTTGAACTTAATATCGAGATCCTAAATGAGCCCAAAATTCGGGAAGTGGTTTGCTTTTAAATGGAGCTTAACAGAGGCTCTCCAAATCTAGTCTAAAAGGACTCCATATTCTGCGGCTGCTGGTTTCGTCTTCACTGAAAATGAATCTACAATCCACTCAAAATTCTTTCGAATCGATTCCTGAGTGTTCTTTGGAAAATAAATTTTGAAACAAATTGTTAAGATGTTATTTTATTATTGCTGGCAATGATTTATTTTTTGTTAAGTTATTTTCTTCTAAAAAGTTAGAAACGTGTCAAATGTATATTCGCGACGCGTTCCATGTAGAACCTATCCTTTTCTACAGCGTGAAAATTTTATTTTTAGCATCGAATGTTAGTCTTCAGTTTCCCTAGTATGGATGGACTGAATTCGTTCATTTTCGCAAAAAGGTCTGTCAATTAACATACTTTGGTGCAAAAAGCCCCTGAGAATCAGTCGCGGAGCACCAAGGGCTCTCCAGGGGGCACAGTTTGGGAAAGGCTGATTTAGAAGATTTTGATGATTGAAATTTTAATCAATAAAAATTGATTAACACAAGAAATCATTTTAAAATATGACAATATTGGAGATGAACAAAGAGAAGCCAAAATAAAAAAAAGGTGTAAGACAAGGATGTGTGCTGTCACCCATGATTTTCAACTTATATGTAGAAGAAGGGATAAAAGAATTCAAAGACAAAATTGATACAGGTATCGAAATCCAAAGACAAAATATCGCTATGCGATGACATTGCCCTTCTAGAAAGCAACAAAAAAGAATTAGAGGACGCTTGGAATGGAATTAATTAACCATATCCTAATAGAATAAATGAAAATGAAAATAAACAAGAATAAAACCAGGGACCTAGTTTGTACAAAGAAAGAACAAACGAAACATGACAAAATTGATCAAGAAAATCTAGAATGAGTTAAGGAATTCAGCTACCTAGGAAGTAAAATCACAAGGGATGTGAGAAGCGAAAACGAAATTAAATCAAGAATTTCCCAAGCAAAAATAGGGTTTAATTCAAAAAACTGCTATGCTCCTCCTCAATCAGCTTAGAAAACAGGAAGACGCTATTGAAGACATATGTATGGAGCATAGCCATTTACGGGTGTGAAACCTGGACATTTGGAAAAGCAGGGAGAAAGAGATTAGAGGCTTTCGAAATGTGGTGCTACAGAAGAATGATGAATATCAAATGGATGGATAAAATTACCAATGAAGAAATCTTGAAAGAATCGGAGAAAGAAGAACCTTGTGGAAGAGTCTGAAGAAGAGAAGAGGTCAGATGATGGGGCACACACATGGGGGGATGCTTAGGGATATCTTGTAGGGGGAGGTGGGAAAGAAAAGGGTATGGGGAAGGCCCAGATCAAAATATTTCGACCAAATAATCAGGGATATGGGAGGCGAGACATTTAGAGATGTCAAACATCTGGCGGGGGACAGAGCCGAGTGGAGACAGGTGGTTGCGTCAAACCAGTCTTAGGACTATATACTCGATGATGATAATGAGAAAAAATTTACCTCACTATTTTTTTATTAATATTATCAAAAACAAAGATTTTTATTCGAAATTAACTTCATTATTGGGGGTCGGATAGGCTAGGGCTTAGCGTGCCAGCCTGCTAATCAAGTGGACCTGGGTTCGAATCCGGCTCGAGGCATCCGGCTAAAACCTGACCCAGGGGTAGAGACAAATTTTAAAATAATAAGTAGTATCGTAAATTGGCTTATGGCTAGAAAGGCCGAAAAGCCAAAAAACAAGACAAAAAAACATTATTAATAACAATGTTTTCATTAAAAAATTTAGTAGCCAGAAGTTGTCACTCTGCAGAAAGACTAAATATTTTTTCGAAGATCAACCAGATACCTAAGCTGTCCCAAACTCCCTTAAGGATTTTTTTTTTCAAAGGTAGAAAAAGGGAGACACACTAGAGAGAGGGATACTTTTTGTTTGATTGAAAATAACTTAATATCGCACGTTGCATATAGTCCAATACCCATTTAAAGGGCAAATGTTATATTAATAAGGTGATGAAGCAAGCCATCCACATGACCAGAGGCGGCGCGAGACCAAAATTTAATGTGGGCGAAATAAATTTTTCGAGGTTTTTGCGAGCCCCCCCCCCCCATGGTGGCGCAATTTTATATAGAGAGAAAAAAATCAAAAAATAGAGAGAAAAAAAGCAAAAAACTTGGAGGCGAGAGGCCCCTCGGACCGCGAGGCCGTGGGCGGTCACCCACGCCTTACGCCGCCGCTGGATATGACTTAACTTATACACTTGTCCCTCCCTCTCTTATATTAAAATTAAATAAAATTTAAATTGAAACTTTATAACATAGAGATTTTATAATTTTAACATTATGGATTTCTCCCTCTACAAAAATTCGGCTCTCTTACTTTAATTTTAATTTAATTTAATTTTTTAATTTATTTAAATTTATACAATCCTCTGAAGCTGTTTGCAGCATATGAGCGGTAAAAATTTTCAATACAAAAGAAGAAAAATAAATACATTGTATATCTAAATAGGATAAAAACAAAATTTTCTTCTTAAAACATAAAAAAAAAAAAAAAAAAAACTAATAACTTATACTCATTCTCGTAAGATCTTAAAGGGAATTTCTGCAACATTTAGCACTGATCGATTGAAAGGTCTAGTATAGCTATAATATTTTTTTTGGAATCCCATTTTCGGCTCCTCAAGAAATATTCACATCTTTTAAATATAGAACTCTTGCTTGGTAAATATCAACAATCTGAAATGTGTAAATTTTTACTTTATTTTTTGTTTGTTTGTAGGTATATGTGTGTAAATTGGCCTAGGGGTCAAACTATAACCGGTCTAATTTCTGCAGGGAGCTGAGCTTGCTGGTTCGTAGACAACCTGACCTACTTGTATATTTTTTATTTTTCTAAGAAATATTTACATGTCCTTTTAAATACAGAACCTTACCAAAGTAAATTTTAGCATTTTTTTTTGTTTTTTTGGCTTGAAACTTATCTATAACTAAATTTTAATTTTTTTGAACCCATCTTCCCATCACATCATAGTCATTTCCGTAAGTTTTTAAAGGGTGGATTTGTGCAATTTTATTATTATTATTATTAGATCTGACCGGCAGGTATGAAAAAATGATTAAGCATTTACTGACCAGTTTTTAAATGTTGGTCAAACAAAAGTATTTAAATTAGGATAAGACCCTTTTATTTTTATGAAATGTTTCATGTTTTATTTTTATTTTTTATAGAAAAGAAAAATGAAGAAAAAAATATTGGCGCAATCAAAAATTAATAATTTGAAAAAATCGAAGCTTAAACAAAAGACTCCAGAAAAATCTTCCAATACTTTAAAGAATACAAGAGAGAATAAAACTAAGCTTTTGAATAAACAAACAATCAAGAAAAAAGAAACATTAGGGAATAAAAATGTAAAAGATAAAAGAAAGAATAACTCTGAAGAAGGAAAAAATATGGTATCTAAAACAAAAATATCATCATCAATTATATCCAGAGAAAATTTGGGAAAACGGTCAACTAGCAATAGCAATAAAATGAACATAAAAAACGAAATGTCTTTAAGAAAAAGGAAATTACCAGCAACAAACAATGTTGAAGCACCAGCTTTAAGTAAACGTATAAAAGTTGCAAGTTCAAATGTAATTAAAAAAAATAATTCAAAAAATTCCGAATTAAGAACTTCGAAAAGAGTTTTAAAAAAAAACTCCATCAAAGTTAATAGTAAGAAAATATCACCCAAGAAAAATAAAAAAAATACTAAAAAATCTCTTACAAAATTAAAAACATCTTCACAGTCAACAAAAATTAAAAGATTTCCAACTTCCAAAAAAATTAACAAAATTAAAAAACATGGAATACAAAAACCTGTTTACAAAAAAATTAAAAAACCAACAAGGACTTATAAAAAACTCTTACCATATAAATGTAATATATGTTTAACAATATATAAAAATTCTTTATTAGGGTTACAACATGAACTCTCACATAATGATAAGAATATTTTAATAATTTTGGAAAAATGTGATGATCATTCTTTCGTACAAAACACTCTTAAAATAGATATTAATAAGCATAATGTTAATTCCCTCGGAGAAAAGATAAATATTGCAAAAGGTGAATCAGACAAAGAAGATATAAATAGTGAAATGGGTAAATCAGACAAAGAAGATATAAATAGGGAAATAAGTAACATAGATAAAGACGATATAAATAGTGAAATAGGTAAAGTAGATAAAGAAGATTTAAATAGTGAATTGAGTAACTCAGCCAAAGAAGATATAAATAGGGAAATAAGTAAAGCAGATAAAGACGATATAAATAGTGAAATAGGTAAAGCAGATAAAGAAGATTTAAATAGTGAAATGGCTGAATTGGACAAAGAAGATATAAATAGTGATCAAAAAACATCGAATGAAATTGAAGAAATTAATGAAAATGAATCGCTAGAAAACATTTCTACTGATTTAGATCAGAGTGAAGAAAATAATAAAAAAGAAGAAGATATTGAATCAATGAAAAGAACTGAGTACAGTGCTAATGAAGAATTAGAAAACAATTCAGAAAAAGTTGCGCCTCCGAAGATTTTGGAAAACATTTTTTCTGAAACGAATGATGAAAATCATGAAGCCAACAAAGAACAATTATTAAATGGAATTAAAGTTGAAAATTTAATAGAGGAAAATAAAGATAAAAATGACTCTAAGTATATAAATTCACCAAAATCTGAAGTATCTTCAAATGAAGAATCCAACTTTCTCATAAAAGATGAAAAAATGAGTGAACCTCAAAGCATAAATGATGAGGATGATGATGATATACAAGAAATTAAAAAGTTTATAAATCAATCATTTTCCGAGGATACATATAATAAAGATGAGATTGAAGAAACAAACCAAAGAGATAATATTGTTCAAGAATCTTCACTTCGTAATTCTTCAGCTGAGCCTATGGTAAAAATATTTCCTGATGCCACGTTTTTTTTTAAATAGCATAGTATCAGATAATTAAGAAAATAAACAAGAAGATTTAAAAAGGTATTTTTTTAATTGCATTTTTCTTTTAATATTATAATATTTCAATAAAAGTATAATATGGCAGCTATATAAAAGAAAAAAATATTTATTATTTGCTGATAAATTAATTCCTTAATGCATAATATTTATATAACTTGGATTATTTATTATCAAAATTTTTGTAATAATTCTATTTTTTATAATAACATTTGGGCAGTATTGCTTGTTGGGGTAAAGAGGTCCATCTCTTATTGGGTCTTACTGTGTGCTGAAACAAGAAGTAACAGCTCTTTTTAGAAATTTCTTATCCTTTATTATTTACAGAACCCAATAACATTGTTAATAATAGTCCTCAATTTTCTCTTCTAAAATCACAAGCTTCTCACAGATATTCTGAATCTATCTACTCTTAAAAATCATTAAACTACATTTCTGTTGCTACAATATAGATAGAGCCTAGAGCTCTAGACCAGTGGTTCCCAACCTGGGGGCGATCACCCCTAAGTGGGCGATTTGAGTTATCAGGAGGGCAATAAATAAGTGGGGCCGATTTGGGGGCGATGAGTATTCAAAATTTTAACTGTCAACTTTCTTAATTTTTCTAGATTCCAATTTAAAAATGAAAACATATAGGTACTCCCGTTTTTTAAATGTACGTCAATGATCTTAGTTAATTATTTCACTTTTTTGTTCTTAAAAAAAATCTGTAAAAAAGTACATTTTAATTTTTTTCTATTTTATTTAAGAGTGTTGGATCAAACTGCTTTGGTTGTTTCTATATACGATAATAAAAAATTTTAAAATAATAAAACTGCTTTATTATTTACACTTTACTTCAAATTAAAATTAGGCATACAATGAAAATGAAAAGGGGGCGATAGGTGTTAGTCAACCTCCAGAAAGGGGAGATGGGCCACAAAAGGTTGGGAACCACTGCTCTAGACTATAGTTATTCTCTTTATCACTCAGATTTATTTCACTTGAGTAGAGCTACAACAGTTTTTTTTTTCATTTTCATCTGGCTCTTTCCCCTAGCAGTTTTTATATTCCTTCGTAAAGTTCCACACAGTCACCAAAACCTGCCTATCTCATAATGGAGATCCTGGTCTTTGTGGAAAGTACTTTTACATCTCAAATATTTCATACCATAATTTTTTAAATATATAAGTTTCAAGAAGGTATTACATCAAAAAGGAGTAATAACTTTGAATTAGGATTACTTTTGAATCGAAAGAAGGGGATGAATTTTAGGGGTGCTATGAGTCATAAGAACCTGAGGATATGGGCTTTGAATGATTTGTTTACTGAAATTTTGATTCTTAAAATCTGAAAATCTATAAAGTTTTATTTAATTCCTGATTTCTTTTTTTTTCTTAATTTGCCAATTATTATTATTTTTTTAATTAAATTTTTCTTTGATTCAGTGAAACGATATATTTTTTTTTAAAAAAAAAGAAAAATTTCACATTCTTTAAAAAAAACTTCTTTTTTTCAGAAATCGCTCGAGAAAAATAAAGAAGAACATAATCAAGAAGATGCTGGTTCTCACTCATTATCTTAATTTAATCTTTATTTGAGAGTTTAACAATTTTAAGAATTGAATTATTCTAAATTTAAATCAAACTCATGCGTATTTATCGCCACAATTATTTTAAAATTCTATTTAAAGATTGGAAGTCGCTAAAAGAACGTAAATATCTACCAACATCTAAGATAATAGGAGCTTCTATTCTTTGAATAGAATTTTAAAATACATATAAAATTAATTTCCTTTTAAAATATTGATTATGATTTTTGAAATGCTTGTGTATTCATTTTAACTTAAACCTATCATGGAAGTCATTTCCTAACATTTTTATTTTGTTTTTAATAAATGGGTGCTAATGTAGATTTTCAAAGGGGGACTCTTATTAAGAACGATTAAGAACGATGATTTATTGTCGAAATCATTGTCATAAGATTGGGAATATGAGAAATGGAAAAGGTGGACTATTTTTACAATAATCCAAGAAATCAAATTAAATAGAATACACTGTGCATTTACCTACTTTATCAATTGTTAAAAGACAACTTTTCTTTAACTTTTTTGAAAATTTTTATTTTTTAAAGTATGTTTTTATAAATTTGATTTTTTTGAACTTCTTATTTTGTAAAAATATTATAGTAAATTTTTTGAAGTAAAATTCTAGAGCACTACGAAAGGTGAAAAATAATTTTTTTCATAACGATATTTATTATAGTGAATTAAATTATTTCTATCTATATCGTAGCTGCTCAAAGAAAAATATTTTGTAACTTCCTTTACTTTGCTTTTACAGGAAAACAAGTTTAAGTTACTAGACATATTGAAATGGATATAGTCTATATTTGCTTACGTCTTTCTTAAAATCTAAAATAGATACTTCCAAAATTATTGATGTTTTAGCTAAAGACTAAACAGATTAAAAAAAAACAACATTTTTTAAAATAAGAACAAAATAGATCTTAGTTAGTTTCATTGATTATTTCTCTCATTATTGCATCATGTTTATTCAATTTCAGCTTATAAATATATTAAAAGTTTAAGGGAATTCAATAAATTTTCTACCTCCTACGGTTACATTTATTTGATACATAGAAAACAACTGGGCGTTACGAATCTCATAATTGTTACATCTTTCACAAATACTTGATAAAGATATTATAAATTTTTATGTTGAGGCATATTGGTATCGGTTGATGAATTTAATGTTTTATCTGATTAGACCACCTAAAGAGTAAAATACAAAATTGAAAAATAAATATTAGTAAATTTCCGACGTTTCAGACTCATTTTCTACTGTCGTTTTCACATAATCATAAATGGATCAGGATGGCAGCTTTTGTATTTATCGCCTCTAGAGATTTTGTAAATGGACTGTGATTAATTGATTAATTATTATTGCTGCATTAATCAAAATGTGATAATGGCTTCAAAAATAGAGGACGAATCGTCATGTACTTTACATAATATCAATATCAATTTTCTATAGATACTAGGGATGGACTAAAAGATAAAAAAAACTTCCTAAATATTACTTAAAAGATATTTTAAAATAAAAAATAATTATTACTTCTATAAACAGGTGAAAAAGAAAATTATATAGATATGTTATTTTAAATATAATTTTATTATATTACGTTATTTTTATAAAGGAAATATATTTACATTTTTATAATATTGTATAATATGAAATCTTAAATTGAATGATATAATTTATTTCCTAAAGTAATATATAATTTATAATGAAGAAATAAATATTTACTAATGAGAATAACCAAACATTAAACATTATACAAGTAATTATATATAGACCTTCATTATAAAATACAAATATTTTTTTTTTTTGTAAATTATATACCTATATACTAGATAAAATAAAATAATATTTTATAAAAAATCAATTTTACCATAAATTTACCTTATCTGCTATTTTAACTTTACTCTCATCTTTTACATAGCAAGTCAACCCAAACAAAAAGATCATTTTTTTATATATTTTTCAAGACTTCATGCATGAAATACCCTGCCTGTATGATAAAGTAATAAGAGTCATTATTTCTTTAGGGGACCAAAATGGGGGAGGGAATGTTCAAAAAATAGATTTATTCAAATCCTAGACGAAAGTGAAAATTTATTAATCTTGTATAGTGTTGACAGATTCAGTTCTTAAGTCCAAATGATGGGCATTTAAGTATAAATCTATATAAATTATATGTCTATATAAGTATAATTCTATATAAATTATATGTTTATTTACTCTGCATATGCATATTATGGAAGTATAGTATAAGAAAGGGTCAAATAGGGGTATTCTTTTAAAGAGAGATTAAAAAGTGAACGAAATCATTTTTCTTGACTTTATTCATTTTTACCGAGGAATCACTTTGAATTTTTATACACAGTTCCGTCAATACTTAAAGAGAGAGTGCCTAAAATTTCAACGGATTTTCTTTGTTAATAAATATAATTTTTTTATTATTCTATCACTATAATTAGAATTATACTAATATCTCATAAGGATATGTGTTAATTTATAAATTGATTATATCCTTAAAGGAGCGCTCCGAATTTAATGAAATTTTGCGAAGATTTTTTTTATCATAAATATTTATAAATTTGATTGTAATCGTTTAGGGGGTCAACTCCCTTAAGCTAGTAAAACCAATATATAATCAGCATAGACGAATGCAAACCATTATAACATGACATTGATTTTTTCTCACAGGCAATTGATTCTGATTCTCTCTAGTGTGGAATATGCTATACTAAATTTACAATTGATCATATTTTGATTGATTGTTCTAGGTATGGTACAGAGAGGATAAATTCTAAAATAGAAAATGTGTCAATTGGAAACCTATTGGTTAGCCAGGAAAATTTTGAGAAATTGTTCGAGTTCTTGAGTCAAATACATTTGTTAAAATTAATTTAATTATCAATAATATACAAATCTTATTTATTTATTACATATTTATTAGAAGCCCCTCAACAGCTTCATTATTGTTATAGATTCATATATAGTTTATTTACCCCGTTATTTATTTATTGTGTTTATTGTTCATATATTTATTATACCTAATTTATTTTGGCTGTAAAAATTTTGTTATCTGTGATAATCTTTCTATTTCATTATCTGTGATATTCTTCTAATATCTCTTTTTTTTAAGCAGAGAATACATTCAGTAATTTATTTTTATAGATTTACATTTATTTTAATTTTTCATGCCGAACTGGAAGATTTTTTTTGGGTTGGAACACCTATAGAGAGATTTTTCATTTGAAAAATAATTTAGATATCATTACTCTTTAGATTATATAGGTATGTATATTATAATAAAGTAAAGAAAATTTTTAAAATTTAAAATACTAGGTAGGTTTCACATAAATAAATATTTATGTGAAACCTACCTAGTATTTTAAAAAGTTTCTAAAAAAAATTTCTTTACTTTATTTAAAATGTTTCACCAAGAACCTACACCATTCTTGCTTAACATATATTATAATATTTGAAGTTATTAGAATCTCTATCTGTAAATATGTCAACATGGTGCTGGTTGATAAGGATGATGAACCAATTGTCTTTTGTGATGAAAAAACCAAATAATTCTTTCTTCCAAAACCCAGGAAATTGCACAAAATATAAGCGCTCCTGACAGAAGATGAATACACGTTGCATAACTTTGAGTCCAATCACGAATGATTCCTGAATTCAATGATCAACATAAGACTTTTTTTCAAATCTTAATTTAATTTATTAAGTTTATAATCTATTTGATAGTTTATTCTAATTTATAATAAAGAAATGTTTTGATATTTACCTATAAGTGGTCCAAACAAAATAGTAATTACTCCTGAAATGGCCATATATAAACTATACGCTTCAGTAAATTGTTCCAGAGAAGTTCGTGCGGCTATAACTAGAGCTTGATTTACAACTAGTCCAGCTTTTATAAAGCCAACTAATGCATTCATTATTATAAATGGAACAATTCCTTGTATTTCAGCTAATACTAAAGAAAGAAAACAATGACGATAAAAAAAAAAAAATATTTTAATAATATAGAAAAATTGATTTACTTGATCTGACGATCGGTGAAATGGCGCATGCAATTAAATAAGCATTCTTTGGTGTGATATTCATTTTTTCGGATAGAAATGGCCAAGTCAATCGACCTAAGACGTCCGTTCCAGCTGCAACACTTAGACACATGGCTACCTGTGATGAATTCAATCCTGAACTGGATAAATGCCCCGGTAGAATTGTAAAGAAATTGGCGTCCGCTACAAAAGAAATAGCAAGCACGACGAAAAGATGGACAAGAGAGATATCACAAATTAATGTCCGCCAAGATGAGTTCGATCTTTAAGAAAAAATAAATTTTTCTTATTAAAAATTAATCTTATTCAATCATGAAGTAATAATTACTTTTCATAAATTGATTCCCTTTGACATTCATTTTCATTCCATGCTTTGTGATTGTCTGGTACTCGGATTCCTCCTGAATCAGCCACAAATAAAGATGAAGGTCGGGAGGATTGCCTTACTCTAACAGGTCGTTTCAATGGATTACTTTTGATACTTTTTGGTCTAAATAATGAGGCTCCAATTAATGAATGCAAGGAGATTCCTCCCAAAATTAACATAGTTCCTATAATAATAGAAAAATATAAACTTTAATTATTGTTTACAATTTTTATATGAATATATTAAACCTCTGAAACCATATTTGTACAATAGGTGGTAAATCAAGGATGGTGCAGCAATAAAGCCCATTCCTATTGCTGCTTGAGTGATGCCCATTGCCATTCCGCGACGTTCCACCCACCAAGTATTAAGGGCAAGATAAGAAGAAGGAACTAAAAGTCCCAAACCAATACCTAGAATTTTAATCGGTTTATTATATTTAAGCCAATGTTTGTTGGAATGTACTTTTATCCTCAGCGAATCTTAACAATATGAACATATAAATACAAAATTAATTAAAATAAATACTCATATGTATATGCTTATACATAAAGGCTCCCGTATCAGCGAAATCCTCGGATAGAAGCAAACTATTATACTAATGAACATTTATAGCAAAAGTGAAGCAGGAAATTATTAATATAGTCTTATGCTCTAAGGCTAGAGTTATTTAGTTAATATATACCTAAAGTAAATAATAATAGTAATAATATATATTTTCTATTTAAAATTCTCATGAAACGATGTTTATGTATTTAGAAAAAATAATATTTAAATAACATGAAAATTATGTTCAATAAAATGAGAAAATATACTGTAATTGTTAATACAATTTTTAGCCGGGGATTCCGAATCCGTGGATATTCAATGAGAATTAATTAATCAAAACCAAAAACAAATTTAGTTAAACTTAAGCAAATTTCAAAGAATAAATTTTAGTTAAGGGGCCATTCAAGTATTACGTATGAGCACGGAGGTTCTAATTTGGATTATTTTTTCTGATAAAAAAAGCTGGGTGGTATAAAATTCTTATGTAAGATTAATTTACCCTAGACAGAACAAATACTATTATATTGTTTTATTTAAAATAAAATTTAAAAAAATATATAATCAACAGATATATTAGCATTAAATGAATAGTTATAAAGAAAACTAGGCAAGATTGATTTACTATACAGAGATTTTAAGAGAGTTTACTTGCCAAAGTAAGCGGATATTAGGCTTTTTATAAATAAAGAAGATTCAATTCTATCTTTATGCGGAAATATTTATTATTGGCCGACCACCCTGGCTATTTGGTTTCAGTCTACTAGGAGACCATTGTCAAGACCTGAAAAACAATGGCAATTCAAAGTGTCAGATATTTTAAAAGTACATTCATTTTATTTTTATATACAAGTTTTATTATTCAATACATTGTTATCTCAATTACTCAATTCCAATTGTTTCCAAACTTATTTTTTTGGGAACGAGTCTTCTAGTAGACCGAAACCAAACAGCTATGGTGGTCGACCAATAATAAATATTTCCGATAATTCCAGATAACTAAGTACACTTATGGTATAATGTTGGAAAATATTGTAATATTGTTGCTATCCCTGAAAGGAGAGTCAAATGGGAACCGAGTTATACTCACCCATCAATAACTATTCAATACCCTGAAGAAGGAGAGAAAAAAAGTCTCCGAAACGTCGGAAATTGAATAAAATTTAAATAATTTATGGACTGCCTTTCATTATAACCTACTTATAGAATTAAATCTTCTTTATTTAGAAAAAGCCTGATATCCGCTTAGTTTGGCAAGTAAAATCTCTTAAAATGCCTGTATATTAAATAAATATTATATATAATAATATAATAAAACAAGTTCTGGAAGAAAATTAATAATAAAACATGTAAAGTAAAAATTATTTACTAATTTCATTTAAGCTAATTATCATTTATATACCTATATTCAAGTCAGTCTCTGTGCCTTCAAGCAAGGACGCAGAAATAAAATGTATTTTGAGTATTTTCAAAATATAAAATACCCGAAAATATGTAATTTAGATACAAAATACATTAGAAATAAGTATTTTCTATACATAATAAAAAAGTATCGAAAATACATATTTTAAATTCATGTATTTTCGATAATGACCATCTGGTTGTCTCATATTTACTCCACATTTCTACTTAATGTAATAACATTTTAGACTTTACCTGAAACAATACTGTAGGCTAAAACAAGTTGGCTGAGACTATTTGCTAATATGGTTAAGATTTGACCAAGAAAAAACAGGCCACCTCCTATGAAACAGACTGTTCGAGAATTCCACACACCCAACAATACTCCGCCCATAAGACCAGAAAAATTAACACTTGCGGACAGAACATTACTTATTAAGGTTTCCGCTGTAGTACCATAGCCTAGTTGTTCCAAATTGTCCCGAAAAAGAAACCCAATTGATCCATACTGACATGTGGTCGATATCTATATTAAAAAAAAATATAGTTAACTATTATTATAATTATTTTATTAATAATAACATAAAAAGTTTAAAAAAGGCAACTATACAAGGGACTAATTTCCATTAAAGAATGAATTTTGCACGATTTCTGATCTTATTTTTTCAATGAAATTTATTATAATACATAATAATATATGTATTGGAAATTTGATCCATTATTGGATACACCTTTTTTTGGAGAACTTTATTTAATTAATTTGAAAAGATTTACAGAGAGTAGCAGAGTTTTATTTAATTACTTTTTAATTTTAATTTCTCTTAAACAGCTGTAACAATTTTGATTAAAAAAAAGGGATAACACGGAATACAAGGTTATAAAAAAAGACAATAATAATTTTTCCACAGTTTATCATAAGAATTTTTTTTCTAGACCTTGAAGATACTGTCCAGTGTTCACTCAGTTTTTTCGAAATGGTTACAGCTATATTTGAGATATTTAAAAAAATACAAATTCTTGAATAAAAGACTAAAAAATAAAATAAATAATTACTAAAATTCGATCTCGTCTCTTTTTAATTTTTTAATCAAAACTTATAAATTTAAGATTTCAGTCTGGAACCTTGAGCTAAAATAATTTTGAATTAAAATTTTTTGGCAAAAACAAGGTTTTCACTGCTTCATATATCATGTCACTCGATTGGATTAATAAAAGAAAAAATTCATTAATACATTATATAGAAACCTCTTTTCTATTTAGTGGATAATATTGAAAAAAAAAGTAGGTAAATATATTTTAAATAATAATTTATTAGTAATATATGAAAGATATTAATAAAAATAAACAAAAACTCACAAAAATGGAAACCATTCCAATTATAATAAACCATCCCCAGCCACCTTCTGACATGGTTTTATTTAAACAAGGAATACCTTTCAAGAAGTTTAATACAAAGATCATAATTGATTATCATTAGAATAGGCTAGAGAATTAGAATATTCAACAGTCAGTAGCATTAGCGTAACTAGTATTGACAAGGGGGGGAGACGGGGGGTAGCCTCGAAAGGTATCAACTCGACCAGTATAAAATGTGGGGAGGGGACTCAATGACATATCCTAGGTGCGAAAATTCATATACGTGGTTAGTTTAAACATAAATAGCATAGCATAGGCGTAACTAGGGGGGAAGGAGTTGAAAAAATGAAATAATTATAAAAGAATTAAATTCATTTCTTTATATATATAAAGAAATATATATATCTTAGGTGCTTTATAGAGTTTTTACTCTGAGCGACCCGGGGAGTGCTATCGCCGATTGCCAGATGTATCGTGACAGCCAATAATAATAACCACCTTATTGATTTCTTCTGGAGAGACGGCCCAGTCCAACCCTTTTTTCAGCGTTGATCTATTTATTTAATATTTTACCCAGTAGCCTATATTCCCAGTCAAATATTTATTTTTCTTGACCATGGCGGTTTCCTGCCTATTTATTTATTTATTTTTTATTCCTTGACTACAGCAGCTTCCTGTCTACTTATTTATTTATCTGTTTTTTAAATTATTTATTTTTAAATAATTTAACAACAATTTCTTCAAACCCAGTGACATATTCTAACTATTTATTTTTTGTTTTGTTTATTTGATTATCTATTTATTCTTCCCAGTGTATTTATTTATTTATTTTTATTATTTTATTCTTGGTCGCAGCTATTACTACTAAGGTTTCACACCGTTCTGCTGTGGCCACACACTGAGCCACTCAACCGGATCCTGACTGGGGGGATCGGAGTGCTATAAGGGGAGATGTGGAAAAGGCCCTTAAAAAAATATAAAGAAATGAATTTAATTCTTTTATAATTATTTTATTTTTTCAACTCCTTCCTTTATATATATATTTCTTTATATATATAAAGAAATGAATTTAATTCTTTTATTTTTTCAACTCCTCCCCCCTCCCGATACCCTAGTTACGCCTATGCTCAGTAGAGATGAATCTTTCAACATGATACTTATTAAAAAAAAATCATTTATTCATTTCAATAATCAAATCTTAATTATGTTTATTTCAAAATATTTTGGAAGTATATATTTTTTCGTTTTTTTTTGCTAGGTGCGACTATCATCGACAATAATCGCGCAACGATAATAATCGTTGATTACTATTTCTTTGTATTTCTTATGGAGATGTTCTCCTTCGAGCAACTGCCGGTAGAGTCGTTAACGACGATCGTTCGTCTGGAATAATCGTTCAGGAAAAGGGTGAATATAATCGTCAGTCGCTAACGTTTTTTTTTGAGAGAAGACCTATATACCATGGCTCCTACATTTTCCGAAGCGGATGATGAAATTGGCGAATCATCCTTCACTGTGGCAGCTATCACATGCTTTTTACAAAGACCAACGGGTGAAAGATAATATATGGAAGGAAATTTCAAATAAAGTTGGAAAATCAAGTCTTTGTCTTTGTCGTCTTTAATTAATCCCAGTACGAAGTCAAACTGTTCAACGGAAAGACGAAACAATTCTGAGAAATTTTTGTTGTCTTCGCGCAGATGGGCAGCAACCAATTTTTGATACAGTCCTTCTTCAATTTTGAGCGGTGTTTTTGGCTCTTTTCATCCCATACGTATAAAGAAGTATTTCGCCGTCTTCCATCTCCTCAATCAAAAGATATTTGAGTAATAATCTTTTACCTCTACTCAAATTTAAACTCATTTTGTTAAATTTAGGACGATGTGATTGCGAATGAAAACAAACAACTTATGAAAAATGCAGATTCCGAGCAAAATTGGTAACCAACGATGATCGTTCAATAATAATCGTTGCACGATCATCGTGATAGTTGCACCGAGCAAAACGTACCTTAATATTGAAATCTTTTTATAACAAATTCAGATTTGATCATTTAAATAAAAAAAAAAAAACATTTTACATACCTATATATTTTTGAAATATTAGCCTATGACCTGTTGAAAGTACCCGAACTGATAGATTTGTCAAACTCTGTGTACTTATGATGTTTAGTTCATGATAGGTGATTAGCAAATTTACGTTTGTTCCACCAATTTTGCTGTTTGCATATAACTGGAATTATTGGGTATGTCTAAAGAGAATGCGGTGTCCTATATCCCGAAGCGGAAAGTTCTTATACGATTGAAGCTAATGAGCTGAAATTAGGCATAAAAATTTGTATTGATAATTAGATGTACTTAAATGGTTTTTAATATATAAAAATTTCCTGTGGGAAAATTCGTGAGGTTCTTTTTTTAGGATAAGTCTAAGTATAACATTATAACATTGTTTTCACGTAATGATATACTTTAAACATTCTAATAGAAATTCACTATCATATTGGGGACAAGTATATATTCTTGATGAGATCTCTCGCTTTGTTTACTCAATGATACAACATCTTAACTCTACATTTATATATAATGTGGGTGTATAACAACCAAAAAGATGTACTTTACTTGTCAGCAATGTAATGTCGAATTAGAGGTAATAATATATGTAACTATATATAAATACTTTATTGAAAGAAACATTATACAGTCTTGTTTTTCCTTATATTTATTTATATATTGTAGACTGAGGATGTCTTGTTGAGCGAGCTGAAACTGTTTCTCATTTGATTGAAATAAATAAAAAATATCATTATTCTCACGAATTTTCCCTTAGGAAATTTCTTGTATTGATAAGTTGTGCCAAGTTATAGCTTTTTCTTGCTTAAATCGTTCTCAGACACTCCATACAAGTGATTTTTTTTCTATGCTAGAGGTTTCGTATCTGATAGTATATGGTGAGCTCTTATACTTTGCTTTATTTATTTTTTCCTATTCCAAAATAAGCCTAACCCTAGTAGAAATTTTCCAAACTGTCTGCCTATGGGCTCATCTCTAAGCCATGCAAATGGTTTGAGAGTTTTCTCTTAGATCAAAGTATTAAACTTGTGGTTGTTGGAATATCAGCTACACCATTATCTACAAATGCTGGAATTCCCCCAGGGCTCAGTAATTTCCTGCACGCTCTTCTTAATATATTATATAAACAAACTAATTAATGTTGCATCTTACAGCATTCTACTTAATTAAAAAAACAGGGACTGCACCAGTAAATTATGAATAAGTTTTACTTTTTATATATTCATAATCCACCTAGAATATTAAAAGCTAATTTTAAAAACTATTTTGAAATAAAAACACTTATAAAAAATTATTAATAAAATATGTGCGGCTTTGCTATATCGATTAACTCCAGATTTTGATTTTTTTTTCCGTTTAATTTCCATAAGGTAAACAACAAAAATTAAATGACAAACAAATTGTTTGGTCATCGATTAATAGATAATTTAATTCAGAACCAAATGTTTCAGAATATTTCAGAAAGCAATCAGAGCTAATAAAAGTTAGACATGTAATATACATATATATAATATACTGTAAAATGTTTGTTATTTTAAAAGAAATTATAAAAAAGAATTAGTATATTATTTTTCCAAATTTATCTATTATTTTATTTTTTAGAGTTAATGGATGTGGCAAATATACAGCTCATATCCTGTATTATGTATTAAGTATATATTAATTTAATAATTAAATAATGAAACAAAAAATAAATAGTGAAGATCAAGTGTTTTTATTTGAAAAAGAATATACATACAATTTAACATATTTATATAAATTAATCAATGAGTTTCAATATTATTTTATCGTATTTAAATTTGACCGTGGGCAAAAGTTGAGCTACTTCACTTGGATCGATGAGCATAACAGGAGGAACATTAAGGTCACTCATTTTGGCTTCTTTAGATGTATATTCACGTAAAATATAACTATTCTCGAATTCATGATAAAGTCTTGTATCATTAATGCGAGCAAGAACACCATCAACTCGTAAGAAATATCGAAGAAGAATAAAATAACTCGATGGCATAACACGCTGAAACAATCCATCGTTAATATTTTAATGATATAAATATCTATAATGGTAATTTTCTAATTTTAAATGAAAAAGATTACTAAAAAAATAAGTGAACATATTCAAGTCTGAGAATAAAGTCTTTTGGGTAGTGAGTGGGAGGTCATACAAACATTCCTTGTCCCGCAATGAAGCATTTGCAGTTAAAAGTGATAATCTAATATTCTTTTGATAAGAATCACTTCGTAAGTCAAAGGGTATTGAAGGGCAATGATGACTAAACGTGATAGTGAGGGAATTGTTAGGAGAATTTATCCGTTCGCTATACTTTATATAAAATCAAAAGATATAAATAAATAAATCTGCGGCCCGGATGAGGCTCTCGCCCCCCTGTTCTTTATTATTTAGCATTTTGTGTTTATTTAGCGTCGGCTAAGCATAGGGCGAGGTGACTGTGGGTCAGTGGCTAGAGTGTCGGGTCGCTGACTCGGAGATCGCTGGTTCGAGACCGAGTCTCGGCAGATAGATATTTTCAGTCACCTCCTCTTGGAAAGTAATGGCAACCTACCAAGAGTATAATTGCCTAGTCACCTCTCCAAATTAACCGTTCGGAACCGGCGTTAAAAAGTAGGTCCCGTATATCTGTGTAAAAACAACTAAAACGCACTCAGCACAGGTATATGTGGAGAGGAGCCGACACCCGTTTCGGGTATGGCACTAGAAGAAGAAGAAGCATAGGGCAAGTTATGAAGGCTAAAATATTGGCAAATGCGGCTGCCTTAAAATTTCACTGTATAATTTGGACCTTATCTAAAAAATGGTTGCCGACCCCTGATATAGATATCGAGTTTTTCGATCGATAATACTTTTTGCAACACTCTTACAATACATAATTATTCCTAAAGGCATGAATGAATCGAGTTAAAATTAAAAATAGCCATTGATTTTAATCTAATACTGGAGGAACAACCATTCTACATTGCTTTTTCGAAATTTCGATCATTAATGGTAACCAGTACTGAAAACATAAGAGGAAAGAATAAAAATAAAAATAGCCATTGATTCCAAAATAATCCTGAAGTAATAACCATATTAAGGTAGTTGTTTCGCGACAATACTAGCAAAAAGTTAATGCTTGAGTATATAGAACAGACAATAAGGATTCATAATTCATAAGCCCAAAACCTTTTGTTGTTTATGTACCACTATTAGCCAATCCCGTGCTCGTTTGACAAATCTGGCAACATTGTTCGAGCTTGAATATTTTTATCATAGAAATGACAGATAAAATACTTTATAAAGGTCGATTTATAAAACAAAAAGTAGATAGTTGATAAGAGATTGAAAGCTGTTGCGACAATGGCTGATGCGAAAATAAGTCAAAAAAGTACTAAAGTTAACACACTTTTTAGGTTAAATACATGCGTTTTTGCCAGCTTGTTTTTAGTGTAAATTTTTCATTATTTATTCTGTATATTTAGGCTGATGATGATGATGATGATGATGATGATGATGATTATCTCAAAAACCGTGTTGTAACTATGAATTAAAATATTCTTAAAAAATGTATTAGTTATTGTTTAATGTTGGTTTAGTTTTTAATAACAATGGTAAGAAGAGTTTCTTAATTATAATTAAATATGTATGTAAATTTTCCGATATCCCGTATAGTGCAATGTATAAGAGTCTAAAAAACTGTATCTTTGGAATTTAATTTCTCCGGAACTATATTGTTCATAAATTTCGTTTTGTCATCAATCAATGCAGAAGTATTTAAATAATAATCTGTCTAAATTTCAAAAAAATCCTAAGAAAACCCATATGGTGAAACAACTACCTTAATATTTCAAATGACTATGGATAAATCTAGGAACAACAGTTGCCACGTTATTTTTAATATTCTGAGAAAAATTTTGTTACCATTGAGTTACTAGCCAAAAATATTTTTCTGATTTTAAGTTGATTCCTTTACGTCTTCAGCAATGTCTATCACTAATGGCAGAAACTTCAAAAATGCAATCTAGAATGGTTGTTCTTTTAGTATTTGATGAGAATTGATGGGTAATTTTCATTTCAAGACGATTCTTTCATGTCTTCAGCAATGGCTATTTATTGTAGGAGTGCTGTATTATTGTTTACAAAAGTTGTATTATCGATCGAAAAACCCTATAATAAAGAGTAATTAATATCATAATTTTTAATTCAATAGATAGATGAGTTCCACACATAATTTATCTTTTTTTTCCTGAATTATTCACCAAAAAATATTTATTGAGAAATCTTAGATATATGGTAGATAAAAATGTTCAAGTACATTTTCCTTGGTTTTTCTTTTATTGGCTTGGACTAAGATATCACCAAAAAGAGTCAAGAATTTTAACAAATATAAATTGTTACTCACAATTTTTACACTACACGAGGCAACTCCATTATCATGAAGTTCATCTTCAAAAAGAGTTAGGTCATTGTAAAACAATATTTGTTCACGTTGTTTAAGTTTATCCATATTAATACGTTGAGTTGTTTCTTCTAAAATATGCTCTCCAGATATACTTCCCATATAATCTGAAGTAAATGTCCAATCAAAAGGTTTTATTTCATCTAAGCAGCCCGATTCCTGTCTGAAATAAAATAAAATTAAAATAAAGTAAACATTTAAGATTTATGATAGAATAGACATTTGAAGAAATTAATAAAATATGTAATCAAACTTTGTTATTGTATGTAGATTTAAGTAAAACTTCTCGAGATGACTCAACAGCATAGCTGGGGAGTTGGTAAAGAGCATAATTTTAGTAGAGCAACTCGGACAAAATTAAATACTAAGACATTTTATGGCGTGTGTAATAAAAAAGAGAAAAAAATATATAAAGAAATTATTCAAAATATGAGTCACATTTACAAGTGAAATAATAAAAGTGAAATAGTCCTGTACAAAAAAAAATGAATATGAAAAGATAAAATAAGAGAGTAATCTTTAGTTTTGTTTAAGGCAGGTCGTTCATTGGAAGCGACAACGTGCCACGGCGATGCATCGCGACAATGAGCCAATACTCTATTTCAGGGGTGGCCAACTCGCGGCCTGCCTGCCCTGAACATTTTTCCGGCCTGCGAGATTCATCAGACCTTTACAAAATATATTTATTTTATAATGGCCAAAGTAGTGAAAACCAATGTATTAAAAAAATACATTATTTAAGCATCCATATATTCAAAAATTAACTGTCGAAATTATGAGAAAAAATTAACTTTGATTTTAAAATAATATTCTAGCTAATATATGACAGATTTTGCCTGTTTTATGAGTAATTGATGTGCAAGTACCCAAAGTGAGATCGATTTACAAAAGCTAAGTGAAAGAGTGGAGAAACAAATATCGCACTAGTAAAATAAATATTTTTTAATGATTTCATTTATATTTATATATTTTATTTTTAGTGTTATATATTTCTTTACAATGTGCGTATAGCATCATTATTATTATATTATCTATGTTTACTTGTAAGAATAATAGTAAACACAATAATAATAACTCATTATGTTTCAATTTTTCACTCCAAAAAAATGTCTAGTGGGTCTAAATCTAATATGGGGATATATAATTTTATATGCGGCCCGCGGAATTATGATGCATTTCCAAAGCTGCCCGCAAGATCATTTGGGTTGCCTACCCTGCTCTATTTACTAAATACTACTACTAATCCTACTCTACTCCATTTGCTAATTATCGCGCCTTATCTCCGTGGCGCGTTGTCGCTTCCAGTGGACGACTGGGGATAAGTTAAATTGAACTTGAAGAAAATGGATAACTATCTATATGAGTGAAAATCACAAGATATGATAAAAATGTATTTACGAGATATTGTATTTCCACCATTAAATTGTGGATATGCATTCAAATGATTTGTATCTTTACATTTATATTCAGTAAAAATGTTTTACTTATGAGGTACCATATAATTTCTCTAAGAGAAGAGGTCGTGACCAGGACCGCATTTAAGCCATATAGTGGCCCCTAGGAAATGCAAGTCTCGGGGCCCCTCTCCCCTTATTTAGGTATGTAAGTAGCATTTAAACCAGGTGTGGCCAACTTCTTTTATCAACGGACCAATTTCAATTTTCATACCATAACGCGGACCAGGACAGAATGACTGGTTTAACAAAAATTCATTATTTCAAATACCATATAATTTTAATTTTGTTTTAAATGAGATGACATTTGTATACATATCATAAATAAATAGTCGCTTTCCTTGTAGTGATAAATTTAATTCATTTAAATATGATAACATATCAACAGATCATTCAATTGTCCATCATTTAGTTCTTCAAATTCGTTAAGCTTGTTTTTGATATTTAAGAAGTTCACGTGGGGCGGATTTAACATCGTAACGGGCCGGCAGTTGCCCACTCCTGATTTAAACCATATAACAACACCAAATTTTAATATCTCGGTACTAATGAATGTATGTCATTTATTAAATAGGCCTATAAGCAGTTGGCTACATTGCCTATTGGATAATGCGGCCCTGGTGGTGACTATATGGATTTGTCGCACCACTGTACTACAAAATAACCAGGGGTGCTCACCCCCCCCCCCCCCCACCCCCCAGTTTCATGAAAAGTAACCCGTCCTCCCCTTGTATATTATATTTTATTCACTTCTAAAGAATAAGAAGAGGATTTTATTACCGTTTCACTGATCGTTTCCATAATTAAATTATTGAGATGGAATCGTAGGAAGTTGGACCAAAAAAATTAAATTAAAAACAGAGTTTTCTCATTCAATATGCTGTTTTTTAAAAAATCAACCTATTCTATGTTAAAAAGTATTTAGTGATTTTTATCATGATTCATTGTTTGACTGTCTTTGTCTTATTATTCCAGTCGCTGAAGAAGTCATAAATAAAGTGACGAAACGTCCGGCATATTGAATGAGAAAACTTTGTTTTTAATTTGATTTTTTTGGTCCAACTTCCTACGATTCCATCTCACTTAGGTCTAAGGAAAGCGGTGTGGGTTTTAAGTGAAACATATTATCAATTGAAAATACTATTATATAAAAAAATTATATATGAAAATATAAGATTTCACAAGAATAAAATAAAACAGTTTTTATAAAAAATTCAATATATTTCGGGCTATTCGCCCATCTTCAGGAGTTACATCAAACTAACTGGTTTAGGAGGCGACTGTGGGTCAGTGGTTAGTGTCGTGCCGGTGACCTGATGTACGCTGGTTCGAGACCGAGTCTCGGCAGATATTTGCAGTCGCCTCCTCTTGGAAAGTAATGGCAACCTACCAAGAGTATAATTGCCTAGTAAACCTCTCCAAACTAGCCGTTCGGAAACAGCATTAAAAAGTAGGTCCCGTATATATCTGTGTAAGACAACTAAACACACTCAGTACAGGTATATGTGGAGAGGCGCCGACGCCCGTTTCGGGTATGGCACTCTAAGAAGAACTGGTTTAGATAGTACATTAATTTATCTGAGATCGAATAAGGGATGGTGGGGGTGGTGGGTGCGGAGTATTCAGGAGAACGACACACACAGGTATGTATTGATATGAATGGCATGTTTGTAAACGAAGAGAATAAAGAAAGACTCTAAAATGAATATAAATAATAAGGGAGGGCTCAAAATTAAATATTAAAGGCTTTGAGGGAATAGCCAGGGTTTTTTGGAAAGATTTTGGGTTGAAAAATGAAAAAGTAGAACAATAAGAGAAAGGAATTATTTGAGTGTTGAACCTATTTAAATAATAAATCGGAGCTTTTAATATCTTGTTGGTTGTTCAAAATTGTTTTGTTGTTAAAAATTGCCTTCTTGATTTTAGCCGACTCTAATATATCGAGTTTTGGGCCTTTGGGAGCGAAATGTAAAGCTTGAGGGTTGTTCTGGGATGGCGAATGATTGTCATTTAACTGTAATTGTCTTAGAGATCTTCAACATGTGTACGGCACCATAAGGAGATATTTAAATATAACATCTATGGGGGCTCAAATAAAACTATTATAAAGTCGACAGACCAACGCTCCTGTACGGAAGTGAAACCTGGATCACGACCAAGAGAGAAGACAGCCGAATTACAGCTGTAGAGATGCGTTTCCTTAGAGGCGTCAAAGGATATAGAAGACTAGATAAAATCAAAAATAGTCAAATAAGAGAACAACTCCAAATCTCACTGATAGATAGTGTCAGGTATAAATATAAACAGAACTGGAATGACCACCTCGAAAGGATGGAAGACTCAAGACTGCCAAAATATGCCCTGAAATATAAACCCAAAGGAAAAAGAGATCGCGGACGGCCTAGAGGACGTTGGCGGAATAATGTCTTAGCCGGAACAGGCTTAACGGCCTAGCCCTTGACTGCAAATGATGATGATGATTATTATTTAGTAGAATGGAGGAAAGGTTATGTCTGTTATAAGGTATATATTAATTTATATATTAGTATTCAATTGATTCCATCTTAAGTTTTATTACCTTTTGTTTAAGTTATCAACTTGACCTTGTTTATTTTTAGCATATAATGGTAATTTTCAACTCCCGCCCCCAGATATTTTAAAGACGCATTCTGGGGTTTAGCCCCTCCCCCCTGTATGCACCCCTGAAATAATTACTTGACCATCAAAGTCTTAAAATAAAATTTTTGACCACCTTGTTTCTTTCCAAGCTTCAGCACAAGCGATTTTCAAAGGAGGCTTTCCATTGCTCACTCTTTTGAGGGCATCCAGGGCATTGAATTCAATTCGAAATCCATTTTTGTGAATTAATTGAAGCAAATTGTTTGCAAAAACCATATCTGGCATATGAGGCAGTTGAAGTTCTTTACTATAGCTAGAAAAATAATAAAATTATACAATTTATAGATATTTATAACTAAGAATATTTTAATTACTATACAGACAAAACAAGCAAGCTTCTGTCGATTCTTCAGGACAACCACCTTCATGTTTGCTGCATTTAGAATGCAATATATGACTTTTTCTATACTTCACTGTCCATGAATTAAATGTATGCTCTTCAGAATTCACGGGTAAACGTTTGATATCTACTTCCGATTTACTTGAACTCATTTTATTAATTTAATATTTTCTTAAGCTTTAATTGTACAAACTTTAAAATTAGTTCTTCAAGTATAGGTTATATATACAAATGTCACTCAATTAAAAGTCATAACAAAATATTGCGCCAACAGATGGGGCTTCGTGGTATTTCGCCTTGTGACCGCCTTTAGGTTCAAAAGTAGCTAGATAAAAACATAATTCCCGGACAGAGTAGTCCCGGAGAAATCATTCATTTTTAACCGACTTCAAAAAAGGAGGAGGTTCTCTATTTGACTGTTTATTTTTTTTTTGTGTGTCTATGTTACCTCATATCTCCGCCAATTGTGAACCGATTTTGAAAATTTTTTTTGATTGGGTTCAGTCTAGCTTCCGATTGGTCCCGTTTTTTCATTGGTATTAGACCCTTTTTGTTAGGTTTGTTCAGGCCTAACTTCTTTGTTTATGAACCGACCTCGATGATTCTTTTTTTATTGGAAAGGGGGTATCTCAGGGATGGTGCCATATTAATTTGGTCAAGTTCTGATGATATGATCAACGACGAAATAACGTAAATCTCCAATTCTTATGAGCAAATAATCGAAATTATGATAAATAAAATCTTTTATAAAAAAAATCTTATAACATTCATTTAAAACGCGCAAACGTTTCGAGATAATTTCTATATTTATGAATTGAATTTTATTATCATTGTTCAGTCTAGCTTCCGATTGGTCTCGTTTTTTTCATTGGTATTAGACCTTTTTTGTTAGGTTTGTTCAGGCCTAGCTTCTTTGTTTATGAACCGATTTCGATGATTCTTTTTTTATTGGAAAGGGGGTATCTTAGGGATTGTGCCATATTAATTTGCTCAAGTTCTGATGATATGATCAACGACGAAATAACGTAAATCTCCAATTCTTATGAGCAAATAATCGAAATTATAATAAATAAAATCTTTTATAAAAAAATCAATCTTAAAACGTTCATTTAAAACCCGCAAACATTTCGAGAGAATTTCTATATTTATGAATTTAATTTTATTATCATTTTCCGATTCATTCGACCGACATTTTCTCTTACGAGATGCAGGCAAGGTATTATATTAAGTCACTATTAATAACATCACTAAAAAGAAAAAAAGAAAAATAATTTTGAAGAAAAAAATGAAACCGACTTCAAAAAAATTAAATGCAACAAAAGTTACAACTAAATAAGATAATAATTATTTTATACCTTTTAGTGTATTTTATTTGTTGCATTTAATTTTTTTGAAGTCGGTTTTATTTTTTTTTTAAATTATTGAGCCCCCAGCCAGGTTCGACAAGTGGGGGGAGGGGGAATCAGGCGGGGTAGTTACCATCGGGCTCCGGAACTACCACTGTTAAATACAATTTTGTACTACTAAAATCTATTACTTATTATTAGAGACCGGATTCCTATGCAATTGCATATTTTGTTTGCAGCCATCACTTAGGACCTAGGGGATCAATTATCTATCCGAATCATGCATCTAGGATACTGTGGGTTAAATTTTATACTGCATATTTTTGCATATTTGAGTAATATTGGATAAAATTGCATATTTGAAGAATATTGCATAAAATTGTATACCTATTTGAAGAATTTTTTGTCAAATATTGCCTATTTCGCGCCAAATACAGATTTTTTAAAAGTAAATTTTCGGAGAAAGAATGAAAAAAAATAAAGAAATATATATATAAAGTTCCTTTAAATTTGCCCCCATTACATCTGAGGATGTGGAGCGCTCCTTTTTATCGTATAAATCAATTTTAAGTGACCGTAGACCGAGGGGTGAACCGCGATTGGAATTAGATGTACACATCTTTGGAATTATGTGGAATTATTTTGGAATTCATTAGATAATACCCCTTCATCTATTGTCTTCTACTTGGAAATGAAAGTGGAAAGTGGAAGTAGAGGTAGGTGTACACGATATTAGGTCGAGGTTCACCCCTCGCCGTTGACATAATAACCTGAAGATAATTTAGAAAAATACTTGTAAACATAAATTATTCACAATTACAATCAAATTTTAATTATTTTAGAGATCCTTTGTTAATTATTTCTCTATTATTATTATTTTTTTTTTTTTAATGGTTTTGGGTAACTATAGCTCATTTTGGCCATTGAGTGTTCGTGTGTGTGTGTGAAAGTGTGTGTAAATTAGTGTATAGCCGGACAAATATTTGCTTTATTTTATTAGATTATTTTTTTTATTCAAGAGCACCTATTATTTCTCTGAGTTTAAAGATTTTTTAGTATATTAAATATAATGAGAATTTTGTGAAATTTTTTACTCAATAAAAGTACAAATTTTACACTTGGTGTCTATAGCTTCCTTTAGCATTTTATTCCTTTCATAGCACTCTTTCAAATATATAGTAATTTTGTCTTCAATTTTTATTTTTTAGTGCATAAAAAATTTTTATTTTCCCAATTTTTACTGCATATATTTGAATATTTCAACGAATTCTGCATATTACTTGCATATTTCGGCCTTTTTAACTGCATATTTTGGCAGTTTTTACTGCATAAAAATCCGGCCTCTACGTTATTATAAATAAAAATATAAAATAGCGAAATTAGCAAACAAAGCATATTATTATTATTTATTAATTAATTAAATATTTTACAAATTGAAAAATGTATAGTCCAAGAGCTGGTGACACATTTTTGAGTACGGATTTGACCCAACTAGAAATAATGCGTAATAGTACCGTATATGATAGTTGTACAAGAAATGGCCAGTCTGGCCACAAGGGCGGATTCAGGGGAGGGGGCGACCCCCCCATAGAGGCCCGTGCCTGGCGGGAGTGCAACACGTGCGTCGCACGCAGAGGCCAAAAAACGGCGGCCAAATCGACAGGGAATTTATAACAATTTTTTTTTTTTTTTATAAATAATTTTTTTTTTTATTTTATTTTAAAATGAACTTAAAATATGAGATATGAAATTTGTAAAAAAAAAAACATTTATTTTTTTAAAAATTTTTAAAATTGAAAATAAAGTTCTGTGTAGGCGGTGGGTGGCAAGGCGTCTTTGACCCCCCTCCCCCCTCTTGAACAATTCGATCGCGACACACTTTCGAGATAAAAGTAGATCTTATATACATCGGGATACATCGAGCACCTTATATACCACATTCTCCCCCCCCCATATAAAAAATTCCTGGATCCGCCCTTGACTGGCCATTCCTTGTACAACTATCATAGACGGTACTATTACGCATTATTTCTAGTTGGGTCAAATTCGTACTCAAAAATGTGTCACCAGCTCTTGGACTAGTAGTACTTTTATTTGTACCAGCATTGAGGGGCCTGCTGGTTTGATTTTGCCCCAAGGCCTGTAACAGATCTCCACGAGTCTGTGCCCAGCATCAGTGCCGGATGGAGGGTTCTTCGGGCCCCGGTCGGTATATATATTTTCGCCCCCCCCCCCCCTAAAGAAAATTTTTTAAACACTTTTTTACTAATTTTTTTTTTGCACATTTACAGATAATTTATTATTTTTTTGTTAGGTTAGTATTGAAACATTGAATAGGTATATTGCAAAATTTTTGTCAAAGGAAGGGCAAGTTGGGAAAAAATAATAAGAAATTTTGTATTGATAAATAAATGAAACACATGTTCTAACACTTAAATCTACAAATAGTAACAATTAACAATAATAATATTAACAAAATAAACTTTAATATAGAAAAAATAAGAAAATCGATAAACAATATATAAAATTATCAACATATTACATATTAAAAATTTAGAGAAAAAAAATATTATTAGATAAGTAATAAATACTCTTTTCCTTACGTACGTATTATATAATTCTAGCGACAAACGAAGGGATGATTGGAGTTTATACAAAAATAAATAATAAAATAACCCTAGTAGCACAATGTTTCAAGCTATATAGTTTTCAAGAATCTAAGCACTATATAGTTACTATATAGTTTGAAACATTGTGCTACTAGGGAAGTAATAAGTTTAGTAAAACGTATTTTAATCAAAGCGAGGTGAAATATGTTTTTTCTTTACGCATATTTTTTTATCTCCGGCTGAGTTAACCCAGATGCGCCCGTACTATATAGTACGTACGTATTATATAATCCGGCACTGCCCAGCACGGGCGTAGTTAGGAGGGGCAGTGCACCCCCTAAAAAACTCATTCCCCCCTCTAGAAAAATCTAAACTTCATCATTACGAGGCATCACTTATATATTTCTCATAAAATTATTTCGTTACTTCCAAAATTGTCAATTCTATTAAAAAGTTAGTTGATCTCTAATCGGATTACCGAAATTGAAACATTAAGGTAGCTAATCAGATGGCCTCAGTGAGATTTTTTGATAAAATTTTAATAATAGGTTTCCCTCTGGATTCTGACCTTTCTCAAAATGTCCACCTTACTCTGTAATAAAAGCTTGGCTTGTCATTCGGACCAGAGGCTTTTTTCACTTATCTTCTTACCCTATATATATATACTCCTAACCTCTGATCTTTGAAAAGGGGCCAAGCATCTTCTTGCCACCCTGGATGTAATTCAGAAGAGAGCAATTAAACTAATAGGAGACCCGGCCATATCTCACTCGTTCGATTCCATGGCTCATCATAGAAGCCCGATTCCGCTCTTCTCGCTCGTTTGTTCAGACGAGTTAAAGTCAATAATTCTCCAAAGATTCTTAATTGTAATAAAGACGATTTACTAACGCTCAATGCTTTGGATAATAATCGAACTAACGCTTTCGCCAAATCGTTTATCCTTATGACCTCTAGAGACTGGAACTCTTTTCCTGTCACCGTCTTTCCAGCGACCTACAAAAACCACAAACCTACGATCTATTCTAGACCCGCATATATAGGTATCTTCGACTCCAAACCAGCATATCAAATTTCTTCTTCTGCTTTTTTTCACGATGAAGGTGGCTTATAGGATCTGGATCTTGTTGGTGTATCTCCTTTTCTCATCAATATCATTAAAAAAATAAAAACAAAACACACACACACACAAGGCTCAAATTCACCCTTTTATCGAATATGGCATGCATCTGTAAAGAGGAACCTCCAAGCATTCTCTTGCCGTCCTGGATACATCTAAAAGTGAACGACCAGACTTAAGGATCTAGATTAACTATCGTCCTCAATTCCTTGTGGAATCGAAAAACCGACTGCCCTTTTTCCCTTTTTTATAGATACTACCATGATGTCTGTTAAGATAAAATCAATAATCCCACCTAAAGCCTCATTTGTGCTAAACACATTTTCAATCAAAACTCCTTTGCGATTAAATTTGATACTAAAGGAAGGCCAACTCGTTTATCCTTATGACTTAAAGTTGAGAATGGAACTCTCTTCCCCCATCGGCTTTTCCTTCGACATTTCGTACATAGTAACCTTCAGTCTTTCATAACCCACACTCACAAGTAGGTACCTCCGACTCAGAATGATTTAATCTAAATGATTAAAAAATGAATTCTCATTGTACTATTGTAAATCTACTTTTATTTGTAATAATTATTAAACATATTGAATTATATTTAATCAATTACTTTTTCTTCTTCGTTCCTTTTCAAAGGCACTAAATCTTCGAGCAATAAGCCAATCAAGCCTAGAATTAATTTCTACCTTGTTTTCAATATTGGGAATATGTTTATCTCTTCTTGAAAATTTTGATGAATAAGACTCACCTAAATTAAATTATTATAATTAATACACCATTTAATTTGATAAATTTGCAGATTAATAACCTTTTACGTATTTGATTTAACAATAATAAATTAAAAGAGCTTTAGAAAATTAAATTAAACGGTCATACTTTTAATATATTCATCTTAGTAAATTGAGGAGTGTAAGGTCTAAGTGCCACTTTCAGATCTTTTGAATTATACATGTAGAAAAGGTCTATGTACCAAGCCTAATAATATTGCAAATATATAAAGTGCCAGCTGTGTATTTAGGTCTTCATCCGATGTGGAAAATTTGTCACTCCAACTTGATGTTTTCTACTTAACAAGATACTTTTATTTTATTATATTGGTTTCACTTTTTTGGCACTTAGACCTTTTAGAACTTACACTCTTCAATTAGCTGATATATGTAGATTAATCAAAAGAAACAAATGCTTTTAGAAATTGCTTATTTTAAATACTGAGAAGAGAAAGAGATCTCCAAATAATAATCTTACTACTTAATGCACTTCACCTTCTGTGCGACCAGATTGAAACCTCCAAAGTTTTATCATATTATAAATACATATACAACTCCAGTTGAGGAGCCGCCACCCTATTAGCTGTGAGCCCAAAAAAGAAATACCGGCATTTGCAGCCAACAAAAATCGTAATAGACAAAACACTTTTCATTGCCTATAATAAGTAAAATACTCTATATCTATATTTAATTGAAAAGTTTTTGTTTTGCCGAGAGTAGCAGACTTGTTGATTCACAAAGAGAAACAAAGAGGTTGTCCTCTGCTTGATGCAAATAAACATACACACATATATATCGAGATGATATATCTGTATATAAATTATATTATAATTTATATTATTTATTTGTTTATCTATATCTATATTTATTTTTTCATAAAAAATAATGGCATATAATTTTGGTGTAATTAATGAATTATTTGAATATTTATAAATTAAGTGGATATTGATGAGGCAGTCCAAAAAAAGGAAGAAGATAATTTACACTATCTTTTTATTCATAAAACCGACGTTTCGGAGGATATTCCCTCCTTCTTCAGGGTTTTGAAAAGTCAGTGAAGGAAATCCAATGCGGCATTCCCCTCTGTCTCCTCTTTCAGTGGCAGTAACAATAATATCTTGTATTTCATTCTCAGCAGAATTATAATGTAATAACTTAATTCACTTATCAGTCCGTCTCCAAAAATTACTCCAATCTTATTAAATTTAACGAAAAGTGAACTTTTAAAAGGTTTAGTACAAATTTTGATAATGTGGCAATTTCCGTCTTTGACTGGTAGGACCTAGAATTCTAAAGCTTGACAAAGGTGCAGTTTATTGATACAAACTTTTCTGACAAATTTAACCTAATTAGCTACAACCGTTGAAGGGCCACCCATATACGATCCATTCTGATTTTCAGAATTTGTCATTTTTAAATCCAGAAGCTAGAAAGCCGAAAATTTAATCACTTCTTCGCAATAGTATTGGACACACATTCATACAGACAGATGAGCGGGCCCATTAATAATACGTACATAGTACATTTTTCCAAATATTTATTTGATAAAATATAGCATTAATTAATTATAATAATGTATAATAATTATACTATTCTAAATAACTGAATTTGGAAATATAGTAAAAATACTTTTAGTAAATATTAAATATGATCTTACTAATGATTGTCGTATCATTTTCCTTAGGTGATGACTGTGCTTTAAAATCCGAATTTATCGTCTTTGTCTTATGACAGAGACATGCCAGAAGAAGAGTGCATAGGAAAATCTTCAATCCAATTACAATCAAACTTAGAATTACAATTGACATATATTTGCATGGAACATTAAACTTGTGTCGGAAGATCTTCATATAAATCGATCTTAAATATAGATATTTAATTATTCGTATATTATACTTTTTTCTTACTTATTTAGATACAATAATTGTTATAATTGTTTGTTTACATTTTGAATGTTCAATATAAATAATTAACAAATGTGTCATTAAGGCCCAATTCCTACTACAGCTAACATCTTCCGTGACTGATCTGCGATAACCCTAGTTTTCCAGCACGTTAACTCAAATAGTTGAAACTGGGGATGAACCGCGATTGGAATTAGGTGTACACGTCTTTGGAATTATGTGGAATTATTTTGGAATTCTTTAAATAATGCCCCTTCATCTATAGTCTTCTACTTGGAAATGAAAGTGGAAGTGGAAGTAGGTGTGCACGATATTAGGTCGCGGTTCACCCCTCGGCTGAAACCCTCTTTTGAAATAGTAGCCCGACCTGAGGATAATGCCTCAACCAACCGTTGCGACAGTTCAAGTAAATCTATTGCCCAGTGCACACGTGTATTTTTTCACTGTAGGCAACATATTATACTCGTCTATATAAATATTTGTTTAATAAGTGTGGAAAAATTGAAAACTTTTTCAAAACTTGGTACGCTCACAGAATAGAGCAGCCCAAGTAATAAATACTAAACTTATAAATACCATAATAAACTATTTTATTTCTAAATTCTTAATTGTCTTGAGATAGATTCGATTTCTTAATTAATTTTAAAATACTATACCGTCGCCTTAGAGTGTAAACCTGCTAACTCACAACAAGGAAATTTTACAGGGAAGAAAAAAAAAAAAATTAATATTGTTGTTATGGAAAGAAACTATTTTTCACATTTTTTTTCTACAACTTAGGATCGTAATTTTAAATAGTAGCTTTACTTGGACGGTGCTGCATCTCTTTTTCTTTCGAACGGTATATTAATATGTCATATATGATAAAAATGGATTTAGCAGGTTTACACTCTAAGGCGACGATAAATGTCTAATTGTATATTAGCCCTCGCTTACCAAGGCTTCCGTTTCTCATATACCTATCTTCCAAAATACTTTAGGTATCAAATCCTTTCTTGTTTGTCGTTGATGAGGAAAGAATTGATATATTTGTAGTTTTATAATCTTTTATTCAGTGGTTTTGAAATCATTTTTGATACAAAAATTCCTTAAAAATGAGAGCTTGACGTCCTCATATACTGCAATTTTAAAGTGAATTAAATTAAAAAAAAAATTACCTTAATTATAATTAGTGAAATCTTTACAGGACTACCTCGCCTCTCATTATAAAAAATATTGTTTAATCTTGATCCTACAAAAAATGTGACCCGTCAGAAAATAATCTTTTGATTAATACTATTTTTGATTTCAGAGAAAATCAATACATATAACTAGTAAATTTCAAAATTGTATCTTATTTAGTTTACGAGCTACAAAGGTCTGACATACGAACGGGCAAACATTCTCTCAACAGTAATAGGCTAATATTAGGATCCCTTTTTACATTTGAACGGATCCTTTAAACGCACATTAATTAAAGAATTAAATACAAATTTATTTAACTAATTATTTGTAGCTACAGAAAAACTTTCTGCGAAAACTTGGAACCGAATTTAATTATGAATCGAACTTTTTGGTAGCCGTACGGCTGATCAAGCCACCAAGCCTCTGCCTCCTTACAGGGTATAATAAGAATGGAAAGAAAACTATAATTCTTATCCCTAGCTTTATTGTTAGAATTTGTTTTTTTAGATAAATTTGATTATTTGGGGGTCAGGTTGTTCGAGTGGATAACGTACATGCCTTCCAATCGAGCTAGCGCGGGTTCAAGCCCGACTCGCTGCAATCCGACTTTAATCTGATCCCTACATAATTGAGAAAAAATTAATTAATATATAGTATCGTAAAATGATGAGAAAGCCAAAAAAATTGTTTATTTTTCTTCTTGCATGGACTTGGTGACTATAATATATCGTTTTAAGTGAGATATAACAGTATAATAATAATTAAGTGGTAAAAATTACATATTTTAAGAAAACGTTAATAATAATCTATCTATAGTTTACTAGAATTCTAGTGTTTAATGAAATATTTGATAATTAAATACAATATTGCGATTCACTAAAAGTATTTTCTTTCTACTTAATCCTCTTATGAAGATTTGCTTGAGCTATTTTTTATCAAATGCTTTTTGATTTGTATTTAAGAAAAATCCGGCTAATCAGAAAGCGAAAGTAAAGCAACCAGCCGTATCCTGAAATTCTATTCATCTTTTCAATTTTGGTTAATTGAGTTTAAGATATGTGATTTTTCTTTTCTAACAAACTTCATTTATATATTGAAATTTTTTCAACATATTCGTATGAAATATTGTTATTAATTTTTCTTTTACTCAAAAACGTGATAAAGTCTATAATAGGTGTATTTAATTGTAGAATATATGTTTTTTGAATAAAAATAAGTGAGTTAATGTTCATAATTCAGAACGATCGCAGAATAAGTCGATCGAAACGTCGTAGTTTCATTACTGAAAAGTAAGTGAGCTTTTGAATTTTTACATCCAAGGTGGACAATTTTCTAGGGTGCTATTCATAAATTGATATTCGAGACATGGACGAATTTAGGCTTTAAAAAGTGTGAAATTTAAATAAGCCCAATATAATTAATATTAAAACAAATAATAAATAATAAAAGACATTTGAAACCGCATTATAGCACTGGGAAACAATTTGTTTTCTATAGTATGTAATATTTTATTAATTATGATCAATAGAATTTTCTTCTCGAAAGTAAGAGAGTTTTTGATTCATAAGAGAAAATCAATGAGATGTCAATTTCAGTGATTTCCTTTTATTTATTCCTACAATTAAAGACTTTGAAAGCCCATTCAGGGCCGGTCCTACCATAAAGCTCCAGGACCCAATTCCCAGAGACGCCTCTGTGGTAAAGAAAAATAATGCGAAAAAATATTTTTTTTTGCTTTTCGATATTTTGATTGCCAATGTGTGGCTAGTATCTGAATTGCCTTAAGATCACAAGGGCCCCAACGACCCAACTGGTATATATTAGGGGCAAATATGAATAATTGAGTCTCGCTCCATCCTAAAACATGCCTCAGTAAAGCACTGAGCCCATTTAATACACTTATTGGATATAATTTTAATATTATAAACTATGAGTCTCCAAGATAAGCTAAGTTTAAGACTTTTGACCCATCAAAGGACCGCGTCTTATTTTGATCAATTTTCAGGTTTTCTAATGATATTTGGCTTCCATTGGAATGAAAATTGGTTAAGAAGTTCCTGACTCCATAGAAACAGCATCTCATTCTCTGTTAAAGCACAAAAAGCCATATAATAATTTTTTTAGCACACCCACTTTATAGCATACATAGAGCCAGAAACAGATATAGACTTCTTTTAGTTAAGAGTGATACAATAGAATTTAAACATTTTATTGACTTCTAGGAAGCCTTTGACACAGTTAGGGAGTCATTAAAACACATTGTTCAACGCATGAGTAGATCAGAGATCCAGGTTGCTTGTATACATCCAATAAAATGCGTTATTAGTTGTTCACTTAATTTTATTAGTTTCAGCATCTGAGCACTGACATAAATAAAATGACCAATAAATAAAATAAGTAACTAAAGAGTAAAATAGAGTAAGAGGCAGTTAAAAAAAAATTAAACTCATTACAGATATTTTATATACTAGTAGCCCTTGTTTTGCGTATTTTCAAATTTTTATGCTCCCAGAAACTCACCTCTTTCTAAATAAATAAAAATAAAATATCCCCCAACTTTCAAGTTTCTATCTCAATTTTTTATTCCGGCCAAAGTAATGGTTCAAAAAATTTGAAACTCTGTAGACTTTATTCTCATAATACTAGCTATCCTGTAGAATTTGTATAGATTTTTAGCTATTTTAATTTTGGAGTTACTGCTAGATAAAATACTGCTATATATAGCTTTAGTTAGTTATAGACACTAAAATTATAATAGCTAAAAATCTGTAAAAATTCTGGGGAATAGCAACTATTATAAGGATAGAGTCTACCGAGTTTTAAATTTTTTGAACCATTACTTTGGCCGGAATAAAAAATTGATCGTCCAATGCCAAAAACCCCATGTTATTTAGATGGGAAACTTGCATCGCTGTTCGGCAAAGGTTAAAATTGAAATAGAGACTTGAAACTTAGGGGGGGGGGGGGGGATATTTTTTAAAATTCAATTCGAACCACATGAGCCTCTGGGAGCATAAAAATTCGAAAATACTCAAAATAAGGGCCACCCTATATTAAAACCCTATATTAACCCTATATTAAAAAATACACTGTCTGAACGATCTCGTGTAGGAGATTGATGCAAACTGTCTTCAGCTTATAAGACTGATTATTTGATTCTTATTCAATGTAAGGGTGGTCAAAATCTATGCTTTTATTTTTGAATATTACAGAATTTATTTTAAATTTAGTTAAGTTTGCATTGATTGTTTTTTTTAGTTTATATGAACTCAAACTTAATTGACATTGTTAGGATTGATCTCGTTTAATTGGGCTTAGATTCTTTGATCTGATGATGAATTCAAGCTTTCCATTAGTACTAATAGAAACATCGATTCTTTTTTCGAGGTAATAGAAATAAAGAGTGCTTTGTAAAATAAGACATTGAAAAAATCGAACAAAAAATACATATAAGCTCAGGTAAGCATGATTTGCAAAATAGATTGAATTCAAAGATAAAAAAATAGAAGAAATTTCTAACTTGATTATTCTAAAATTTATATAAAAAAAATATTCCTATAAAACATTTAACTAACCCTAACTGTTTCGTCAAGGTAAGCCTTCAAAATCCAAC
Organism: Forficula auricularia; assembly: GCA_024734495.1. Lineage (NCBI taxonomy): Eukaryota > Metazoa > Arthropoda > Insecta > Dermaptera > Forficulidae > Forficula > Forficula auricularia. The sequence goes on from JALMQS010000137.1 coordinate 422,811, forward strand.
AAATTATTAGGTCATTTTAAATATACCTCTAGAAATTAAATATTAGTATTCTTGTTGGTAAACGTAACGGGTACTACTTGGCAAATCAACACTCAGATTTTGGCATCGATTTGCCTATTTTCAATAAGGTGTCTCCGAGGTGACCTTGCCCACACATTCTACCCACTCCAGCTTATTGTATTCAGATTGCATGGGTGTGGCGCATTCTACAAGATGACTTCGAGAATAAAAAAAACTGTTTTGTAAGAAACAATACAAATTACTTGATTTAATGTGTATAATATATGCTGGAGAAATTATTGTGAAAAATATTGAAATTTCCATAATTAAAATTTTAATTTTTAGAACAATCATAATATATATGTTGTAGTAAAAACCCCTTTTTAGTAAGAACGAGTTCTTACTAGTTAAAACCCTTTTCACTGAATACTTTTGTGGCATCTAGAGTTTACTGTTGTTGGTTGAGTTTGTTTCAAAGGTCAAGAATCATCATTTTTGATCTTCCGCCATATTTTGGGTGTATATTTTCAAAAATTTTTAAACTAAAATCTCAAAAATTAGAAGCAAAGTTGTAGAGGATATAATTTTTGACATTTTTGTTTAAAAAATTTTGAAAAAAAACACCCAAAATGAGCCGGAAGGTCAAAAATGAAGATTCTAGACCTTTGAACCAAACACAACCAACGTAAGTAAGGTATTCAGTGAAACGCTTTTTAACTAGCAAGAACCCGATCTTACTAAAAAACGAGTTTTTACTGTAACATATATACTACATATATACATTTTTAAGTAATAAAAGTCACAGACAAGGTATATTAGTATATTTTTTTGAAAAATATTAGTGTTACGTAACATTTCCTTTAAGGAAAATGAAAATTCTATAATTTCGTTTATAAAATTATTTATGAAAAAAAAGTCATTAGTTTTTTCCATTGATATAATCCTAAATATATTAGTAGTGACCATGAGCGTAGTTAGGGGGGCATTGCCCCCACCCCCCACAAAACTCATCGCCCCCTCCCTTAGAAAAATCGAAACTTCATTATTACGAGGCATCACTTATGTATTTCACATTAAAATATTTCAACCTTACTTCCAAAATTTGTCAATTCTACTAAAAAGTTAGTTGATTTTTTCTAGGGATGGCAATGCGTTTTATAGAAGCCACTGCCCCCCTTGCCCCCTCTCACTACATCCATGACTACAGTAAACTATTGGTTATCTGCGAGACCCATAGGAAAATATTATATTTAATAACATTTTATTCACACATGATATCAAAATAAGTTGCGTATTCTATATGATCAGTTTTAAAATTATAATTACATTACAAGTTGAGTCTGCGAGAGTCTCTCGTGAACTGATTCTCTTGGTTCAATGGAATTTTTAGCAACTGAAGAAGGGGTTAGTTTTCAAATATTTAGTAGCCCAACATAAAAATCTGGAATTTGTTATTAAAGAAATATATTAAAAAGTGAGCTTTTATAGATCTTTGCCCGCCTGATCAAGAATACGATGTTGCATCTTTTAAAATTTTCACCTGAATATATTCAAATAAAACAATCAAAATCATACATAGGTAGGTATATCATATAAATGAATGCTTTTTAATCCAATTATTTAATAATTATTTTCACTGCTTTGCATTGATCTGAAGGTTCTCGTGGACGCCAGGTTCATTGCTGTTGATGGTATAATCTTATATTTAAATTATTTTATTTATTTATTATATAATCGTACATTATATTAAATTTTAATATGTTAAAAGATATTTCAATAGTGTAAAGTGAATGGACTTGATGAATCCATAATAAAAAAGGTCTTCCTAATAAATAGTTATCTGAGCTTATTATACATAATGAACTTTCTTTTAGTAAATTAAATTATCAACATGTTTCTTCATTATAATTTTTTTATATTTAAAATACCTAGGGCGTTAGAGCAATATTTATCAAATTTTCCACTTAAATTTCACCATTAGTGCCTAACCCTTTGAGTTACACAAATTTATAAAATGACCTTTATTAAACAAAATTTAATTTTCAACAGAAAAGTTTATATAAGAGAAATGTCTGAAATCAATAGTTTACGAGTTAAAAGAGAGATTCCAATATTGTAGAGCGAATGGACTTTATGTTTCAATGTCAAATGTGTCTCTGATCTCGACACAACCTCTCGATATACCAGAACAAAAGAATTATAAATGAGAAAGATTTATCTTATTTTATGAATTTTTTTATTTTATGAATCTATCTGGAGGTTCATTATATCTGTCTAATATAAGAAAATAGCATTTTGGTTAAGAATTTCGTAGTTTAAAAGAAATTGCATGAAAAGATTCCAATTTCTTCTCCTCGGGAGCGAATCAAATAGATATGGCAAAAAGTTTTATTTTTTTTTTCTCATTAGATATTTATGAAAATCTATTGAAATTTCATATCTCTGAGTTAGTGCCATTAATCTTTTATATCAAATAATTATTATTATGAAATATGAATTTTAAAGGGTAGTTTATTTGAAGTCCAATTTGAAAAAACGCTAATAACTCCGTTGAAAATTTTTTAAAAAATATGAAAATAATAGATATTATAAAAAACTTAATTATTAATAATTTACTTCAATTTTGAACGAAATCGCTTAAGTACTTTTTGAGAAAATCGCCAAAAACGCCGAAAACCGTCTATGAAAGGCCGTTTTAGAAACATTTTAAAATTCATCTCCATGTCACAAGTCAATACTTCGCTTCATATGACTTTTTAAACTTTTTTCAAAGGCATCTCGTGCTTTCAAAAAACATCGTTTTTGAGACGACTCAGATGGTTCTTGACCATTTTCTCACAAACTACTGACGCGATTTCGTTCAAAATTAAAGTACATTATTAAGAATTAATTATTTTATAATATCTATTAATTTTATATTTTTAAAAAAATTCCCAACGGAGTTATTAGCATTTTTTTCAAAGTGGACTTCAAATAAACTACCCTTTAAAATGCAAATTTCCTAATAATAATTATTTAATATAAAAGATAAATGAAAAAAACACACAGATATGTTATTTCAATAGATTTGAATTAATATCTAAGGAAAAAACAAAATAAAACTTTTTGCCATTTCTATTTGATTCGCTCCCGTAGAGAAGAAATTGAATCTTTTCATACATTCAAAATTCAAAATTCTTAATCAAAATGCTATTTTCTTATATAATATACATACTGTGAACTTTCCGATAGATGAAATCGATAAAATAAGACCGTTTTTTCTCTCATTTATAATTCTTTGTTTTCTGTTTTATGCCGGGTGCATCAGCGAGTCATTTGTTACGGTTTTCTAGCTTTTTATCATTTTCTTAAAAACTAATCAATCAATTTCGATCAAAATTGAATATAATTATTAATAATTTATTGTTTTATAAAATTTATAAAGGGTGCCGGTGCCCCTCAAACTCCATTATTACGAGGCATCATTAAATTATTTCGTTACTTCCAAAATTTGTCAATTCTACTAAAAAGTTAGTTAATCTCTAATTGGATTACTGAAATTGAAACCTTGTGGTGGCTAACCACCTGTACGTAATATATAAAAAAACGGAAAGAGACGACTCTAATATTTCTTGAGATCTCAGAGTATACATATTCCTGAATGGTAAAAAAAAATAAAATAATTAACCAAAACAAAAATATCAGTATCAAGTAAATAATATTATTTTTTATTGTTGATTAACATCTTAGGTGAAAGAGTTAAACTAATATCTAAGATAAGAGAATATTTTCTCATTAATTTTAAATTACGTTGAGAACCTACCTATATAATTTAATTTTTTCTAGAAAATGTAAAATTTAAAAAAAAATCTTTGATATTTTTCTTATCCCGAAAAAATGCATTATCACATAATGTCCCGTTACGAGAATTGATTCAAAAAATAATTAAATATAATATATTTTTTTTTTCAAAATACATGAAATATTTGAACACAATTTTTATAGCTATTTAGTAAACAATTTTTATTTATTTTCTATTTACACCATGAATGTTCTAATATGAAACAAAAATCATTTGATAAATAAATTCTAAATTTCGATTTATGTTAAAGAAATTAAAATATTATCATTTCACCACTATCATCAATACATTTTCTATAACTGAAAGCGAATAATTCTATAAAAATTATTATATAAATTATTTATCTTTCGCGCTTCTGCGCTTCTAACGCTTAAATACAGTATATAATATTTAAAAAATAAAATTTATCTAAATTCTATAAGTAAATGATTTCATAATTTAATCGATTCTCTTAAATGCGGAAATGCATTCTTTCTTCCAATATTCCCCTGCGACAGCTAGGTATATTAATAAATATTAATACGGAAACTAATAAAGAAAAATATTTCATTTTTTTCATATAAAATGAATAGGATAATTTATTTATTAAAACTTCAGTTATGTTAATTATTGATTTTCTCTGGCTGTTTACCAAAACTATCTAATCGATGAAGATGAAAAGTATTGCGCATAAAGGAAAGTCAACCATTACTGCTTCTTTTCAAATGAAAATCAAAAACTAATAAATATTCAGTTTTTATATATTTATTTCAGCATATTCAGCTGTTAAATATCACTCATATGTATGTTTAAAATTCAAGCGTGATTTAATGAAAAATATAACAAATATACTTCATAGATAATATTTTTGAATGAAATTTCTATTTTCAATAAGTTGATAATTTAGGAATATACTAAATAAGAAATTTAATAAATAATTTAGTCGATTGTTCGACATTGTTGTCTTCAATGGGGCTGGGGGCCCTTTATATCCACGGGGCCCTGGGCTACAGCCCAACAAGCCCATATATAGATCCACCCCTGTTGCAGAGAGATTACATGTAGCACCTGAAATGTATGTAGATTACCTGTGTACATGTTTTCCCTCAGTGAACCTCTTAGAAAAATGTAAGGTGGTGTCAGATCCTGTGACTGTACCATCGATCTCGGTAGATGATATTATTTTCAATAAATTTCCACCAAGCTGTTCTGTAGCGCCAACTAGATGAGCAGTGGCATTATATCATGCTGTTTACTTTGAGAAATTTATTTTCAATGATTTGAGCTATGAATGGGTTACGAGACGCTAAAAAATAACGCTTTACTCATTAAAATAAATTAAATACAATTCTTTCTTATGTGCGTATATTCTGCAAAGCAAATTCGAAAAAAATAGTTTATAAATATTATGAACGTATAATTATTATATTTATAATAATGGTTTGAAAGTGGTTAGATTTTAATTGGGTTTTAAAATTAGCCTATCTTAATATTCATAAAATAAATGAGATTATACTAATTTAAAGTTTTTCAATTAGTTTTCATTTCAGAAAAGAAAAAAAAACATTTACCTTACTAAAATAAAAACAAGATCACCCAGCCTAAATTATCTAGGATTTTTCATTATAGTTCACTAAATATGAACCAGTAAAAAAAGTTTGGGGGCAAAGGCCAAGTTAGACAGTTTTATTTCCTTTATTTGAATTCATATCTTCTTATCCGATATTGTTATATGGACTTCACAAGCATAAAACATAAACAAGAATAAAACCAAGGTCCTAGTATGTACAAAAAAAGAACAAACGAGACAGGAATGCATCAAAATTAACCAAGAAAACCTAGAAGGAGTTAAGGAATTCCGCTACCTAGGAAGTAAAATAACATGGGATGGGAGGAGCAAAAACGAAATTAAATCAAGAATTGCCCAAGCAAAAATGGGGTTTAATTCAAAACAAAAACTACTATGCTCCTCCTCAATCAGCTTAGCAAACAGGAAGTTGCTATTGAAGACATATGTATGGAGCATAGCCATGTACGGGTGTGAAACCTGGACAATTGGAAAAGCGGAGAGAAAGAGATTGGAGGCTTTCGAAATGTGGTGCTACAGAAGAATGATGAATATCAAATGGATGGATAAAATTACAAATGAAGAAGTTCTTGGAAGAATCGGAGAAAGAAGAACCTTGTGGAAGAGTCTGAAGAAGAGAAGAGGTCAGATGATGGGGCACACACTGAGACATGGGGGACTGCTTAGGGATATCTTGGAGGGGGAGGTGGGAAAGAAAAGGGGAAGGGGAAGAACCAGATTAGAATATTTCAACCAAATAATTGGGGATATGGGATGCCAGACATTTAGAGAGGTTAAACAGCTGGCGGGGGACAGAGTCGAGTGGAGACGGATTGTTGCATCAAACCAGTCTTAGGACTGTATACTCAATGATGATGATGATGATGATGAAGCAATTGAAAACGACCTAATGATTAGACACCGAAACGCTGTGCTTTTTGGTGAAAATATCTAATTAAAAATGTCTAATCTAGTCGGTCTAGTTCAGCTGACGAACTTTTTCCATAAATAATTAACTCAACCAAAAAGGATCAAAACTTCATTGTCTTGAAAATTTCATATCCCCTCCTACCTTATATAGTAAAATCAAATTACAAAATTAAAAATAATTTTTTCCTAAATTTCTTTGTTAAGGAAAGGGGGTCCTTTAGCTCCAGTTGAGTCAAAAGAAGTGTAGTATCTAATATTTAATAAAATAAGTTAAAATACACATGAGAAATAATAGAATTAAAGAATAAATAGTATGAAAGCCGTAAATGTTTGAAATAAAAATTATAAAAAAAAAATTAAATACAAAAGTTAGTTTGATTTATTCAAATCAGCTGATAATATCTCTTGTATGATTTGGCAATGCGTTGTATTTCTACTGTTTATATTTATATCCAAACATAGCATTTATGTGATTTTTAACCGACTTCAAAAAAGGAGGAGGTTCTCTATTCGACTGATTTTTTTTTTTTTTGTGTCTATGTTACCTCATATTTCCGCCAATTGTGAACCGATTTTGAAAAAAAAAATTGCATTGGGTTCAGTCTACTTTCCGATTGGTCCCGTTTTTTTCATTGGTATTAGACCTTTTTTGTTAGGTTTGTTCAGGCACAACTTCTTTGTTTATGAACCGATTTCGATGATTCTTTTTTTATTAGAAAGGGGGTATATTAGGGATAGTGCCATATTAATTTGGTCAAGTTCTGATGATATGATCACTATTAATAGCATCACTAAAAAGAGAAAAATAAAAATAATTTTTAAGAAAAAAATAAAACCGACTTCAAAAAAATTAAATGCAACAAATAAAATATTCTAAAAGGTATAAAATAATTATTATCTTATTTAGTTACAACTAAACGACGAAATATTAACATGAAATTACTTTTTGAAGTCGGTGCCAAACATATACATTTTATGAATTGCACTTGATGGATCTTACTTAGTACGTTTGGCGGGTACGCTCGCTTATAGGTATAGTTTGTCTGGCACCGACTTCAAAAAGTAATTTCATGTTAATATTTCGTCGTTTACTTGTAACTAAATAAGATAATAATTATTTTATACCTTTTAGTGTATTTTATTTGTTGCATTTAATTTTTTTGAAGTCGGTTTTATTTTTTATTTAAAAATTATTTTTATTTAAAGTAAATTCGACGGCATGTTTCAAAAAACCAATTTTTAGTTTTTTTTTTAACTTTCTCTAACTTATAGTAGTATAATTCAAGCGAAAGTTTCAAGATCTTAATTTTCCATAAGACTCTGAGAAAATGTTTACATTTAAAAAAAATTTATTTTCAAAAATTTGCACGCTAATGTGTCATTGAAACTTAACCAAAGCATAGATAGAGATTGAAACTATTATAAAAAATTAAGTTATAGTTATAATCTAATATTTTTTATTTAACATTGGCGTCGAAAGGACCTCCTTAACAATGAATTATTTTTAGAATTGAGAGACGTTGTTAAGAGTCAGGTGATCTAATGGTGACCCTGAATGGACACCAAGTGCGCGTTGTTCAGATCGCGACGGTGCACGCGACCTGCGATCACATGCAGCCTTGGCACTCGGCTCCTGTGCAGACAACATTCCAGCTGAACCATTCAAGGATGATGGGTGAAAGGAGCTCTCTGTCGTTGCCATCCCATCATAATATGAATTCACTTCTTTGCGTAAATACAATATCTGGGAGAGTGTGCGTACTTATGTGTGTTTGTGTGTGTTGGTAGTTCAATGCGGAACTCTCCACCACTCTCAATCGCTAATCAATTCTTAAAACGGGAGTGAATGGTAACTGAGCACCACACCTTTAGTATATTTAATCACATTTGTGGTCATACTTGACATTCCTGCTAAGGTCGTTGAAGGAATACGTCTTGGCAGTTGGCACATACAGTTCCTCTATAGCGGATTCTCTCACTGAGAATCACAAATTATACTAAACAATAAATCAACTCACTATTGGCATGTTGCTTTTAGCTTTGAATTATATTCTATTCTTTCTATGATTTATTTTTCTACTTGTAAAATAGAATATATTTTAGACAAAATATGGTTTCATTGAAAATAAGAAACAAAAAATGATCGATTACTTAACCTAGATCAAGACATCTTCTAAAGCAGGGCTTCTTAAACTGTGACTCCCAAGAGTGTCATACTAACATAGTATATACCTAAGGCGACCATATTTGGGGGGGAGGGGGAATAAAGGACTTATCGATGAAAATAAAAAAATACCTTATAAAATTCATAAGTTTATAAGATTTATTACAAAAATAGTAGCATACAACAATGCATACATTAAGATTTTAAACAATCTTAATTATTATACAACAAATTACACAGACATTGTAAAAATAAATAACATTAACTTTGTAATTGTTCAATATGTGGTCAGCACAATTAACGCCTATCAAATTATGTTTACTTGATTGTTGCATTTTAAATAAAACATTATTCTTCTATTTTCTCTGGAAACCACCAAAATTGCTTTTCGTATTGTCAGGACACAAAGCGAGTAATTTATTAGTAATTTCAAATTTTGACAGTGATTCCTTAATTCAGTTTGTTAATATATCTAAAGTTTCTCCTGAAAGATTATTTATATTCAAAACTATTATTCTGACACCGCAATTGGGTAAACAATATTTGACCAGAATTGTGCACAATTTAGCATTACCATGATTGGAACAATCCGAATAAATAGTTATATATATATTCGTCGACTTTACGAAATAAAGTACAAAACGCCAATTTTAGAAAATAAATAAAGTTAGAGGACAAAGCAGTGAAATAAAATAGAACTGTCCTCTTAAATAAAGGACGTATGATCACCGCATATACTGTATACCTACTTAATGCGGGAATTGCAAAAATTGTTAAAGTTTTTATTAATAAATATTTGATTTGTCAATCTGTTTTATATACTCACATACCCGGCGATCACGTAAAAGTTTCTCGGGTGAAAAGGGTTCGGGAGTGAATAGAGAAATATTTTATTTATAGTAATTATAAATACTCGTATTGTCTAATTGTGTAGATAATATAAATATTAAAAAATAACCGAGACCGTCAAAAATCAAACCAATATATTTTTCATGGCATTTATAAAATATAAATATTCAAAGGAAAAGCCACTTTTACTCTCTAGAAACTTGAATATTTAATTTTAGCCTTATCATCATATACCTACTACTTACAGTGTATCTCCTTTTTTGGGATAAAAGAAGTGTTATTGAACTTCTTCAAATTCTTAAATGAGATTTTCTTGGAATGCTACCAAATCTTTATTTCAAGATTCATTAGATATTTATTTATTAAATAAAAATCAATCTAATACAGATAAATTAACATAATGGTAAAATTCTTGGAATGTTGAAAAGTTGATCTGATATTTGACATTTATTTCCGCATTCAAAAAAAAAAAATATTTGAAAAACTAATCAGTACAGTAGAATTAAAATTACGAATTATTATTACTTGTAATTATGACAACCAATCGTGGAACTACGGTAGGACCAGTCTAGAATACTTGGTACCTTCCCGCGAAATCCCCAAAACAATTTGAGCAATTCATATTTGGGTGAAGTAAAATAGCTAATGGGGTTCAGGTATCATACTAGAGTTAAGCTAATGATGATATAAAATCAAAATTCTACAAGTTCCCATTCTCAAAAAAATCAGCACATATCGCCCAGGGTACATGAGTTTTGAGAATAGGACGGGTTGTTCGACAAAGCTAAAATTTAGTTAAAAGCTGCTTATTCCTATTATTATTATACATTTTCGCACATTGAAGATCTTTAGCTACAATTGTTCAACAGATCGAAATAAGCCTCTAGGTTAGAAAAACAATAAAAAGAGATGTAGGTTATTTCTAATCCTACTTATTGTGCCAAATTTAAGCTTCTTAGCTAAGGTTCTCCAACAGCTTTAGACTGTTTTCTGATTGTTATAATTTCCAGTCAGCCTAAAATTTTTCTAGAAAAAAACAAACTATAAAACTTCATGCAATTAAAATTACAATTTTTTTCCACAAATCAAGCTTTTTGATAGATTTCCTACGAAAAGTGTTATGCCTAAAAATGAATTTTCTCTAAGTTTCAGATATTTTTAGGCATAAATAAGAAAAACAAAATTTTGATTATACCTATTCAAATTCAATATACAGTACTCTTCAATCCTATTTAGTAGCAATAAAACAAAGACTAGAGTTAGAAATTACTATTAATTATCGATAAGAACTAAACCAGGGGGTTCCCAAACTTTTCCGAGTCACGGCGCCTTTTTTCAATTAAAATTTTTCCATGGAGCCTTATTATTAATATTTATTTTTGCTGCGTAGGAGGGGGCCTCCTCTTACAACAATAATGAAGTTTGCAAAATTTGGTCTATACAATTGGTGGCAATATTTTCATTTCTCTCTCTCCGTCTTTATTTACAATAGTAGCATTTATCTTAGAATTCTATACATACTACCTTGATCAAAAAGTTTCAGGAATTTATTCAGAAAATCAAAAGTACAAATTTATTAATCATAATCGATATTGTCTCCTTCAAAGTACTTCTCATCGACTGCAACGCACTCATGCTAGCGCTTGATCCAATCTTCGAAAAAAATTTTATTTTCGTTTTGGCCATCAGAGCCGTCTGCGATTTTTTCATTATCTCCACTTGGCTGCTAAAACGCATACCCCGGAGCGATTTTTTGAGTCGACTGAACAGGAAGAAGTCTCAGGAAGACAAATCAGTCGAATTCGGTGGCTGTAGGATGGTATTCGTTCCGTTCTTGGTCAAAAAGTTGCGGATAACGATGGCATTGTTCGACCGCGCGTGACAAAAACAATAAAAAACTAAAAATATTTACAAGAATAAAAAGAATAAACACAAAAACACGAACAAAAACAAACAAAAAAATGAATATAAGTCAAAAATATGAATAAAAACAAAAGTCAAATAAGAACAAAATAAAAAGTCAAAGTACATAATATCAAAACAAAAATAGTATTTGGTCTCACTAAATACTCTTAGAATCGATAAAAATATCTAGGGAATTAGTAGTTTATTTTTTTTTCTATGAAAATCAAAAATTCAGACTACAGGGGATCCTCTATCTTTTTTTCAAGGGTCTCAAAGTTGAATGTTTTCGGTTTATGTACTATTTATGTCTAATCGTAAATAAGCGATAAAAATAAATAATAAATAAATTTTTAGCTTCTCACTGTCTAGTTAGGCCAACTTTTTGCTTCAATTAATTATGAAGGCTCGCGGCGCACCTGTGAAGAGGCCGCGGCTCCCCGGGCGTCGCGGTGCACAGTTTGGGAACCTCTGAACTAAACTATAAGTTCCTATAAGTTAAATCATTAATAGAAAAACAAAGAAAATAAGAATTAGTCTTTAGCAATTGGGAAGTTGGGAAAGAATCAAGCTCTGGCATTTAGAACACCACAATAATTTATTGATTGATAAGATCGTAGATTGTATATAGTGCTCCATCTTTTGTATTGGATTAGCTTCTTGAGAAAACAATAAAAAAGAATTGCAAATAAGAGAGACATTTATAAAAGCAATCAACTGATTTTATCGACCTCGATTGTCTGATTGTCTCTCGTTTCATCCTGCACTCTCAATCAGTAATCCATTCTGAAAATGAGGTAAGCAGTAGGTGAGCACCAAACCAACTTGTACCAGTACGGTATAATATAACAAGTCCATGGACCAATGAGATTTTTAAATCAGTGGCATAGCGTAGGTTTCTGCTGACCGGGGCAGATGCCACATTTGCCGCCCTCTCATCCATTCACACATAGAATTTTCAATAAAATTTCATTTTACCCAATTTTATTCAATTTTTCTAATTAAAAACGATTTATACTGAAATATTTCACAATCATGATAAAAAAGTATTTTTTATTTTTAACCTCACAAAAATTTGATCTTCCCCAAAATAATGATCCAATTAAAATTTTAAAACAATTTTTGTTTTGACGAAAAATGAATACATTTGATTCTTACTTAGGGAAAGTGGTGTAGGTTTTAGGTGAAACATGATATTAATCAATAAAGTAAAGGGAGTGTAGTTTCACAGTGAATGAAATAAAACTCAAAGAGGTTTATACAAACTCGATATATTTCGGATTATTACTCCATCATCAGGAGTTTACAGATTTAAAACTGTTTTTACTCTGTACCTTTTTACCTGATGATGGACTAATAATCCGAAATATATTGACTTTGTATAAACCTCTTTGAATTTTATTTCATTCACTGTGAAACTACACTCCCTTTACTTTATTAATGAATACATCTGAATTAAAAATGACAACTTTTTGTCATATTTATTTTACAAGCTACAATGCTTTGACTAATAGGATCCCTTTTTACTTTTGAAGTGAACCCTCAAAAAGACATACGATGTGGGATTTTCACCCATAAAAGTGTGGAAGAATTCTCAATTAAATTGATTAATTAAAGTTATTTTTTGAATTTAAGTTTTGGAATAAATCCCCTTTCCCTTCGTCCCCGGATATTTATGATAATTATTCTCATATTTCTTATGGCAATTGAATCACTAGCGTTAGTCCGTCTAGTACAGGCCTGGCCAACCCGCGGGCCGTATGTGGCCCTCGATGGACTTACTTGCGGCCCTTAGTCATATTTGACAAATTGTTTTTTATCAGGTATTTTAAAATATATTTTAAGTCGCATTAAAGTAATTAAAAGAATTAAGTTTCCCTATTATTACATGAAGAATAACATATTAAATAATAATAGTAAATTTCAACTAATGATATAGTTTTAGAAAAATTAAGTAAGCGAAAAGAATCGCAAATATCAGACAGAAAAAAAGAAAAAGCCATTCAAATTTGTTTGTTATTTTAAAATAAAATTTGAAATATTGTTTGGTTTATGCGACTTGAATAATAATTTTGATATTTTATGTTTATTTTACCATACAAATAAATATATTTTGTTTTTGGATCAATGTGTGTTTTCATTTCATATCTGGTTGTAGTATTGTTTTTTCCACATTTACACTGATTGAATACTTTTAGTGTATCGCAACATTCAAATTAATATTAATAAGTTACAATAAAAATTGATAAGTACGAAATTCGTTGTAAAGGCAGATTTCGAAAAAAAGATATTGAAAAAATTGTAATTATTCTTATTTACATATTATGTGCGGTCCTCAGAAATTTTTAAGTTGCCAATCGGCAAGCGGTGCAATTCAGGTTGGCCAGGCCTGTATTAGATAGTATTTATTATTAGTACTCAATTTCTCTAGAATTGCCCATTTTGCTTATTTCCAATTACAAATATTTAATAGATTTTTTAATGATGAAAATTCGAGTCTAATTCAAACCAGTCGAGACACGCATGGTCAAGTTGAGACGTGTTGGCGGAAAAAAATGTTTTCTCGAATATTTTGAATTATTTATTTTCTCTGATGAAAAAATATCAATTACGTAAAAAATAAATATCGATTTATAAGATACATAGGTATATTATTTTTATTTGTTTTGACCTGAAAACGTTCTCTTGGAGTATAAAATGCCAATCTTGAAAGGTTTTAGTTAATGAGCTGAAAATTGATACGCATATATCTTACAATTCACCAAATTTTAGCTTTTTACCTGAAAACGTTTCATGAGAGTACAAAATGCCAATCTTGAAAGGTTTTAGTTAATGAGCTGAAATTTGATACGCAAATATATCTTAGAATTCATCAAATTTTAGCTTTTTACCTGAAAACGTTTCCCGAGAGTACAAAATGGCAATCTTGAAAGGTTTTAGTTAATGAGCTGAAAATGGTACGCAAATATCTTACAATGCACCAAATTTTAGCTTTTTACCTGAAAAAGTTTTCTGAAAGTACAAAATGGCAATCTTGAAAAGTTTTAGTTAATGAACTGAAAATGGTACTTAACTATGTATTTTGCATTACAATGCACCAAATTTTAGTTTTTTTATCTGAAAACGTTTCCTGATTATATATACATTTTTTTTAAATATTATCAACTCTCTTTTTTGATAAACAAAATCGGTAGAATTAGTATATTTTATCTGCGGCCGGGACAATTTTTTCCTTCAAATGAGGTCCGTGTAAGCCAAAAGGTTGGACACCCCTGGTCTAGTATTATTTTATCGAGGTATGAAGGGAGATACGGATTAGAATCTCAGATCTTCAAGCCTACCAGCCTACTTTCATTAATTACTTTGACATCAAATATATTTTTTGTTCAGATACAAATATACAAATAGTTAGAACCATCTTCATTACAATGGAAATTTCTACTTCCTAGATTTTTCCATTTTTTATAAATCTTACTTAAAAAAATTTTAAATTTTTTTTTTTTTTTTTTTTTTTTTTTTTTTTTTTTAAGGGCGCATCGACTGCTAGGGCCATTAGCGCCTCAGAAAACTTATCTTATCCATTTAATCATCTGTCTCAATCTAGTGTTTTTTTTTTTTTTTTTTTTTATCAGGTCATATCCATCTGTCCGTTGTTTTACAGTTTACGCCAATAGAGTTCGAAATAGTATTCAATAAATATCTAATAAGTGATAGCAACAATAACTCAAAAATATCACAGAACAAAACGTAACCTTTTATTGGTTTTGAAAATCAAATTAAATTTAGAAGTCCTATTTTATCTAAATACCCGAATAAATTTTCAAAATTTTCTTGATTTCCTAGAAGATTTAGGATAGATATATTTCCAATATTAAATTTTAATCTTGCAGAACTATATAAAGGACACTCAATTAATACATGGTCCACTGTGATTCTAGAGTTGCATATACCACACCATGGGGTATAATTGTAAATTTACTAAATGTTTTACATTACAAATAGATAGGAAATTTACAAGATTGCGTAGGTATACTAAAAAAAATACTATATTATATTGGTAAAATCACATTAATTCATTGCAAAAATACATAAATAAATTGAAACTTTATTTTTTTCTTGAATTAATTAGATACGTATTACAAAAAAATATGTTTAAAGATTACAATACCTACTAGTATGTAATATTACTAAAAAGTTTTGACTTCCCATTTTTTTATAATAAAATCATACATTTTTAACAGTGTAGATTTACTCGAATTAATTTCCTTGTTATATTTATTTCTTAAGCAGTATAGGGACCGTGTGTCATGACTTTAGCGCCAACTGTCGACTAAAATGTAAGCTTTGGGGGATGATTTATTAAACGTCCAAGACAAAGAGACTCGCTCACGGCCCCCTATGCTCCGTACACTCTTTTATCTATGAAATGTACAATAATACAATATTTGCCCCAATTCTCCCCAAATTATTTGATTAAATAAACACAAGAGAGCGCTACCATCGACAGTGGTGCTACCTCTATGTTTAACACACGGTCCCTATTGACTTAGGAGCAGAGAGCAAAAAAGTGAGCAATCTGCGAAAACCAAGGGCGAAAACGAATTTACTTGGGTGCTAAGTTCTCTCTGCTCTATTATAAACTATCTAAATTATTTAAACAAAG
>JALMQS010000137.1:438715-767358 GCA_024734495.1 Forficula auricularia
GCTCGTTTTTACCGTTTTGCCTAATTTTTAATAACAATTTATTTATTAATTACAGAATTAAATATTATAAATAATTATTAATTTGAAAATCAAGTAATAAATTTATTAATAATTAATATAATTATAAAATGATATTATTTTTAGTGATTTTTTAAAGCATTGTTATGTGCCAAGCAATGGTTACCAAAGTATGCTGACACATCGATGAAGTAATCACGCATTGCAAATAACTTTAGGTATTTTTTCATTATTTTTTACATCTACCTTCAAGGTCGATAAAATTTTTTTTTACAAAAATATTGTTTGCATAAGAGATGGAATTTGTATTACTATACAAATCTTTATATTAATTTAGAAAATAAGTAATTGAATTATATCACACACACATAGATTATACAAATATTTATTCAAATTAAAACAATTATTCTTTGTATTGCATTTCCTGGATTATTTTATGAAGAGAATTCTAGAACATAGAACAGGATTAATTGCACTTTGGATTATGCAATATATTATCTAGTAAATAGTATCAGATATAGTTAATATTCTTCTCAAAGAGCCTTAGGGGAATTTGAAATGCCTGAAGAATGCCTATCAGCACAGCTATCACTATAGATTTTTTCTTTAGTATTTTACCTGGAATGTAATTATTAAATTAATTAATTCGTAAGAAAATCTCAGATCAAAGAAACAATAATTTTTCAAATAGTTTCATTTTACTTACAGATTTGAAAAGGGTTATAGGAAAGATGAGACAATTTTTAAATTAAATCTAAAACTGGTCGAAATATCTAAGAACTTATAATAAACTTGGGCTTTTGGGTTCTTGGCTTCTTTAGGAAGCTAATAAGATAATAAAAAAAAAAATTGGAATTGAAATTTTAAAGCTAAAGGGAAGATTGAGAAGACAAAGGAATAAAAAATGCACTCTACTAAACCTTTTCAGAATAATCTATTACAAAATAGTATTAATCAAAATCAGAATAGTACCATCAGTTTAAAATTGTCTTTATTGTTAAGAATTGTAATTATTCCCAATTTGAAGCTGATTAATCTAATTTCGGAATTGATTATTCTCATTTTGAAATTAATTAATTCTATTTTATTAAGTGAAAACGTTTAACTTTTTGAAGATATAAGAACAAATAAAATATTTCTGTGAGAGAACCATAAAAAATCTATATGGGATATTAATATCTGCTAGA
Source organism: Forficula auricularia (assembly GCA_024734495.1). Lineage (NCBI taxonomy): Eukaryota > Metazoa > Arthropoda > Insecta > Dermaptera > Forficulidae > Forficula > Forficula auricularia. The sequence continues at coordinate 439,921 of JALMQS010000137.1, forward strand.
CCGGTTTTATTATATTTTAAAAAATTTTCGATGCTCTTTTACTCGGTCTTTTAAATTCTCTCATTGTCCATCTTAAGAGAATTTAAAAGACCGTGTAAAAGAGCATCGAAAATTTTTTAAAATATATGGGATATGTTTTTGAGAAAATATTTAGAAAAAATCTAAAAACACTCTGGTGGCAGAGTCGTAGTTAGGGTTTTCATTGCCCGGAGACAAGGTCAATTTTCGCCCCCCCCCCCCCGATATGCTTTTTCTGAAATTTTTGAGTTTTAGAACACCTACATTTCGTGGGATATTTTTAGGGGATGAAGAGAATGAAAAAAGTAAAATAATTAAGGCAACAATAGTACTTTAAAGATGTAAATGAATAACAAGGAAAGACAAAATCAGGTAACAAGATTGAATATAAAAAATCTAGTAACGTACTAACGCACATACTAACAGACATTTTGACAAAACAGTCATTATCTCAAAAAATATAATTTTTTCAATGTTCTCTTGTTAGAGCTTTTTTGTAGACCGAAATGCTAAGGTTTTGCCCAATCTTTTTAAATCAAAATAGTTTTAGTCGCTTTTGAGATATTTTGAAAAAACTAAGCAAAAAAAAAAAAAAACACTTTTTCCATGCACGATTCTAATACTACCCTGTATGACAAAGTAAAAATTAATGCAGAATTATTATATTCTAAAATTTTAGTCAAATATAACTTTGCAACTTTAACATTTCTTTGGATATAATAACCTGAAAAGTTAATATAAAGAAAAAGAAATAGGTTGATTTAATGCATAAGATGTAATTATGTAAATTCAAAGAGAAATTCTCCTTGCCTTTGCTGTTGCAAATTTATCGATTAGATCCTCAAAATTTATGGTGTCGGTAACCTCCCGCTCCACACACTCAGCAAAACCAAGGCTGACAATCTTTCCTGTCCCATGGATGATCTCAGGTAGGACAGGTTAAGTTTTAATTTATAGCTGGCAATGGATGTTGCAACAGCCAGTAAGATCTGAAGATCAACTCTCTGATTTGGAAATACATCATCCCATACCTACTGCACAAGAATGAAGCTTTTTTTCTATTCAATGCTGCCAAACGGTGTAAACTAGTCAAAATGTGTTTATTATCAATTATTCGCCTATATTAATCTAAGACTAAAATATGGGGAATAAATCATATCCAAAATACTTGTGTGAAAAAACAGGCTAAGTTCGAAAAGTAGTGAAATCTAAGATGATGCTGCCAAATTAAATTACCAAGAATAATTGAATCAAAAAAATAGTACTATCAATTAATATTTTCCATTTTGAATGAAAATTTATTTATACTAGATGAAGGAGGAGGTATCAGCCAAAGATCAGAGAATCACTGGGTTCAATAAAACACCTTTAATAAAACTTTTCGGCCTGAATTTTATTTGGCAATCTTCAATTAATTAGGCTAAAAATTTTTTACAAATAGATGTTAATTGATATATTTTATACAAAATTACAAGTTGACCAAGTTGGTTGTTTAAACTTACAGTTATACACAAAATGCGGTACACATATGTGATCGAACCAAGCCTTGTCAAAAATAAAAATTTTTCCTCCTCCTTCATCTAGTACAGTTTCATCACAGCCACGAACTCTAACAATATACATGAAAATTTATTTTATTTATTTATTTTACAATGCATACACAAACATAGGACCTTGGGTCCCACCTAGTGTTTATTCAACACTTTAGTTACAATAATTTAAAAAAACCCACAAATTTACAAGGTGAAAAAAGTAAATAAAGATTAGAAGACCTAAAGGAAATAAGAGTAAGGAGTATCAGTTATTGGGATCCATAAAGACCGAAGACCTGAGAGACCAAGAGTCGGGTTTGCATGAAATTTGGATGGAAGTTCATTCCAAAGCCTTGCACCCGCCAATTTGAAGGAATTAAAAAAGTGTTTAGTTTTATACTACTTTAAACTAGCGTTGTCTTCCTGGTGGAGCGACCGACGACAAATAGATTTTCTAAATAAGACGGGCAAATAAATTTATCAGAATTTAACAGCTTATAAATAATCACACAACATGGCCAAGCATAATCTAAATTTATGGATTCTATATTTTTAATTTAAATTATTTTCCTGAAATTTAGTTGTTATGCATTGTGTCATTAGGACAAAAAATCAATAAATTCGTGACTATCAGGATAATAATTTAAATTAAACATTTAGAATCCACAAATCTAGATTGTCATTTAAAATGTGTTTTAATTCAAAGTAGGTACTATTTTCTCGACTTAATTATTCTTGGGGAATATAACTTGGAAGCACCCTAAATTCGGTTACTTTTTCGAACTTGATATGTTTTTTCATTAAAGTGTAGGTACTGAGTGGGATTTCTTTTCTTTTTGTAAGCTAGATAATATGTAGCTTTTATTTCTAGGTATGCCAAAATTAGCTATTTTTTCAGCTCCATATCTCAGGATCTATTTAAGATATTTTATTGACAGTATGGTGGAGTAAATTTTGCTAGATGCTTATATTCAAAGTCAATTTTTTTTTTTTTTTTTAAGTTGATTTTTTGACGAGTTATTATAATCTTTCTCTAAAACAACTTGTCCAATTTTCTTCAAATTGGTGGATTTATTAATACATAGCTGAGATTATTTATATTAATCATTTTTTGAATTTGCTTATTAAAGATTTTAAAGAATATTATGAAATGTCTTTAATATAAAAAATGTTACTATTTTCTGATTTAAATAAAAAAATATTAATTTGATAATTATGAACAAATTCACAATAGGAACAAAAATATAACATTTTGACTTTTCAAGCAATTTAAGATGAGATCTATTGAATTAATTTTTTATTCACTTAATTTTATTTTAAAAATTTCATATATAAATTTTTGATTATAACTGAAGGATGTCGGGAAACAAAGATTATAAAACTAGATTTTTTTTTAATTTATAATTATTTTCATTTGCTTCATTGAGCCGGTTGAACTCGAGCCAATTCGACTGGATTATTGTGGAAATTCAATCAATGAATAGGGCCGCAGAGATTCTTGATTTTTCCTATCGTTTATTCAAGCTCATGTAGGCCAAAATTTTTTATATTAATAATAATCTAATTAGAAAAATCAAGAAAGTGAATTCGAATCGTTATGGATAATTTTTATTATACGTTAGAAGGATTGTATTCAACCCCTCGGGAATTGAACCTAATTATTATCATAAAGCATCCTGGCCAATAGATGTCCCTCGAGACGAACCAAAAATTAAGCATAACATCTCCGGATTCCTTAGGAGACACTAACGTGATTTTCCCAATAAAATAAAACTCTATTACCTTCAGCAAAATGAATTCTTTTAGCTTATCTAATTGTTTTTCCTCATAAAATTTGTGGCTATATGTATTTAAAATTTGTTTTTAATCGACAGTGAGAAAAAAATACGCCATTAAATCGATAAATGGATCTGAATGATTTTTTGGTTAAATTATATAGCAAAACTAATTCCATGATTTCAAACCGATTAATGATTATTAATAAATTATTTATTAATTATATCTATTCTAATTCATTGCACTTGTTTTTCACGATCAAGCTTTATTTAGAATTATAATAGAGGTATGTAAAACAAAACTTTTAGAATAAAATGTGTTTTCCAGTTTCTTTTTGATGGAACAGTTTATTTTGAAAGTGGTGTAAAACCATTTTTTGTTATTTCGAGATATTAGTATTTATATTTTTATAAATACATTTATTTATATATATTTCGATATTTTTATTTTGACGAATTCATGATGATATTGTACTCCATTGACTGGGATATTATAAATATGAAAATAAGACATTTATGTCTAAATAAAACTGACATTAACTCATTTTTTTCAAAATTAGGCTTACACCACTTTCAAAATAAACGTTCCAATTATTTACCCTAAGAACGATTAAAGCTTGCTGACTTTCTTCTAGCCTATATCGAGATTAAGTTTCGAATTTCGTAGCTCTGAGACTTATGGTTTTTAAGAAAATCACAAAAAACGAAAAATCTTTCATGTAAATATCAACTTTTGGTGTTCCGATTTCAATTGACTGATTTATTGCGCCACGCAGAGGGGGGCAGCCCTTTACAAAAAGAAAACAGATTTTTTTACAGATTCGAGCGCAACTTCTCATCAGCCGTCCAAACAATAATGCCAGATGTTGTGGATATTTGTGATCAAAGTACATTTATGGGCGCCTATGACAACTCCAGAACCGAGGCCAAAAGCTTACTGTCTTTTTTCTAGCCTATATCGAGCTTAAGTTTTGGATTTTGTAACTCTTAGAGTTATGGTTTTTGAGAAAATCACACTTGCTCCCTGTCACCATCTTTCCCGCGACTTATAACCTTCAGCTATTTAAGACCCGTATCCACAGTTACCTTCGACCCCTGCCCAGCCCATAAAATTCTTTCTTCTTCTTTTTACGATGGAGGGGCCAACCCAGGCCTTTAGGGGTTGCACCTTTTTGGTGTAACTCCTTCTCTCATTTTCATAAAAAAAACAAAAAAACAAAAAAGATGTAGTTTATTATTTTTCAAAGAAACTGAGCGCCAAATTACAGTTCATAGCCATTGATAGCTTCCTATATGATGATAATTAGACAATTTATTTCAATTTTGAATCAGAAGTTCTGAAGATAGAACGCGTGTAAGTAAAAATTCGAGTGAATCAAATAATTACCCTCCAATTGTGGCCTACTAATTATGTTGGTCTACTTAAGCCCTTATCAGAAAAGAGTTAATTCACTGATATATGAAAAAAATTGTATAAAACCCAATAGGTACCTGTATATATATATATATATCAGTGGCGTGCGGTCCATGGATGCTATGGATGCGGCGCAACCCTAAAATTTCAAACATTTAGAGTATTTTCATAAATTCAGGAAGATCTTTAAAATTTCAAATATTTTTATAAAAAACATTTTTTTGTTTTGAAAAGTATATTGTTTATCGAAATTAAATAAAATTGTTGCATAATTTCAAGGGGCAATTAAAAGAAATGATTTTTCCGAAAAGAGTGCGGATAGAAGGTTTGAAGTCCTTGCCTGGTATATTTTCCACTTCAAGCATGTCAAAGACAAGTCTCGACGAGTTTTATTAGAATAAAAATTGTTCTCATCGAGGAACTATTAAAATAGTAATAATACAAAAAAGGAATAAAATAAAGATGATTCGATAATCTTTAGACTTTTTTTTTTTTTAATGCAATCGAATGCAAGAAGGGGTGCACCAGTAAAGATGTAGCCCCTATGGATCTCGAAAGACCCTTGCATTACCGAAGAGAAGGGAAAGTTGATTAAGTGAGAGGGTGTAGACGTAGGTGTCTATGCACCCTGGTTTTGAAGGTTTGAAGATCATAGGTGCTGGGAAAGATAGAGGCTGGGAGAGAGTTCCAGTTCCTTGAAGTCATGGGGATATATGTATTCGCGAATGAAGTGGTCCGGCACTTTTCCAATTTGACCGCAAAAGAGTGTTGGGAGTCGGCAAAACGTGTGCTGCGTGCAAAGACTAATCCATTTATAAGAACTCTCAATATATAAGATCGGAAATAACCAAGAGTGCTATATAGATAAGGAATAGCTTCCTTATAGCAATAGAATTAAGATTTTCTTATAGTACATCATTGTGAAAGATGGTCGATTTCCATCTCAGGGACTGTGGAGTTTAAGTCACAAGAATTAATTTTTGACTCCTACCCTCACTCACACAAAGTAGTATCCGTTTGGGGCGAATGTCCCAAAATATATTTAAAAAAATCTAATGTTAAATTTGAAAAATAACGAAAATGATGTCGTATTCGATGAAACAAAAAAAAAAACGAAGATTAAAGATTATTCTTGTGAAAATTTAAAAGCTCGTTCTAAACTTTATCTACGTGAATCTACTATTTTTATTTATCAATGACGAATACAAAACTCAGCCCATTCAAATTTAACGAGTTTCTCATTATGGTAATCAAAAATTCTAATAAGAACTGATTTTAAAAAGTTCAAATATAACAAACATCACTTAGAAAAAACAAATGAAAATGCCTTGTTTGTTTTAATAATTCCATGGCCTCAGTGATTTTTGTAAAAATACAATTATTTATAATGTTGATTATTACGGTTCTGAAATTTCAAAATTTGAAAACAAAAATATGTTCGGATTCAGTATTTTTTTCTCTACAAAAAACCTATAAGAACCTTAACTCTAAAATAATTAGGGGAGCAAATAAATGCACATTCAAAAATTAACATTGTAATCGCTATGCTGCGTCGGCCAAGTCACCACCCTGTATATATTTGTATCAAACAGAGGACAACCTCATTGATTTCTTTTTATGAATCCACTAACTCTGCTACTACTCTCGGCAAAAAAATCTTCTCAATTAAAAATATTTTAAACAAGAAAACTCTTTTTACGGTATTTTTGCTAAATAAGTGAAAAAACCCCCCCTTTGAACAGAAAGCTCGTTTATTGGATCATGGTATCATATGTATACTAGGGGTAGGGAGGGCGTGGGTGAAGGGCTTGAGGGGAAAGTTGGCGGCGGCCGCTGTCAGGCAGGCCAGTCGCGTGCGAACCGTCCGACGTCTCGAACGCAACCAGACCTCTTACCTTCTATATACCAAATACGCCTCTCTCTTCTCTAGCAACCTCAATTTTAATCTCTTTCACTCTTATTCCAATAATCAAAAAATCAAAACCAACATCATTCTCATTCCCGTTTAATTTCTCTCTTCTTTCGATTTTTCGAAATATTTTTTTTTTCGATTTATTCATTTTTTTTTTTTTGATTTTTTTTTTTTTTGTTATTGTTTTGATGGCAATGTGGTGTATGGCATTGTATGTCATTTAAATTATTCGTTTTATAATTTGTGAGTGTATCGTGCAAAGGGACTGATAAATCAACACATCTTTTTACTTGTTTTACACGTGCCAGTTTTTTTTACGAGTGATCACGATGGAGACTGAAGAAATTACAAAACTTGTCGATGGCATCTATAAGGTAAGAAAAAACAAAAACAAAAAACAAACTCTAAATAGAGAAATCGCTTTTCTTTTGTTTTACCATTTTTTTTCTATTCAGATTTCCTCAATCAAAAAATAATGTTATTTAATGATATTTTTAATTTTTATAAGATTGGAGTAATTCTCGGAGACGAACTGATGAGTGAATTAAGTGGATATCGATGAGGCAGTCCAAAAAAAAGAAGATAATTTACAAGACGTTTCGGAGGCTATTCCCTCCTTCTTCAGGGTTTTGAAAAGTCAGTGAAGGAAATCCAATGTGACATTCCCGAAACGTCGGTTTTATGAATAAAAAGATAGTGTAAATTATCTTCTTCTTTTTTTGGACTGCCTCATTGATATCCATTTAATTTTTATTTTTGACAAATTTCATTATTAATTATTTTTAAATTGAAAAGTTTTTTTAGTCAAACTAATAAAACACAATAATTTCAATTAATTATTATTATTTATTTTATTGATTCACCAAACAGTTTCGGTCACCACTGGTTGACCATCTTCAATAGTACTAAAATTTGAAAAATGAAACATTTTGTAAATATTTTTATAAACAATTACATAATACAAAAATACAGAAGTTTGAATTTATACATACAATTTCGTTCAAGATCTGGAAATTGTCACTTAGTATACATGTTTGGTGAATCAATAAAATAAATAATAATAATTAATTGAAATTATTGTCTATTATTAGTTTGTGACTAAAAAACCTTTCAATTTAAAAATAATTAAAAAATTAAGTCACTTAAGTTTGGGAAGAATTTCATTTAAATAAGATTTAAATTTTTTTTTATTTAATCTGAGTATAAACATATATTCATATAACAAAGAATAATAAATAATTGTTGAGCAAATGCCGGAATGATTTTCGTCTTTAGGGCCGCTGCCCGGAATTCACTTTGGCACTTGAGATCCCTTATGATATGAAAAACATACATATTTTTAAGAATCTTGATTCTATAGCCTTCAATTTCTTTTTAATTTAAAATTAACATGCGCTGATCGAGCCACCAGCTAATATTTAATATTTTGAAACATTCCAACACTCTTTCAAAAATGTGAGAATTCAAAAAACACATTTTTATTTGTAAAATATATTATGGTCAAAAGATTTTTTTAAAATAAATTTACAGAGAGACTTTGATATGTTCATATTTTGTGATGAAATAAGAAAAATTAATTACAGTTTTATAGGATTGTGTTTAATATTTATCACAGATCAGAATTTTTTCATAAATTCGATTTAAAACAATCTGAGGTACTTTCGCTTTAATTAAAAATACACAGAATTATTACATATTTCATACCAATGTCTTTCTTAAGACACTTTCATTTTTGTATGATAAAAAGTATTTTTTTTTTCGCGTTCGCTTCTGATTTTGGTGAGTTCACCTATAGTGGAAACTAAAAAAATTAGAATCCCCTTAGACCACAAAGTTTAAAATCGAACCAAATTGGTCTTGTTTGGCGTCTGAGTTGTTTTGAGTAGAATTTATGTCTCTAAAAAGAACTATTTACGAGTATGAGCTGAACAATATTTAATTAAGACGATCTCAACTAAATTAAGAATTTTAAGAGAATTAAGACGAGTCTATAAATAATGAGTCAAGTGAATGTTAATACATTAGAATAATAGAATAACAGGCGATGAAAGATCCAATAATTTAAAATAAATTTAGGTACCTAAATTTATTTAATAACCCGAAAAAGTATTCTATATTTAAGTAATCTTTAATTTGTTTTAATAAATAGTCTTAAAAATATTTTTTTTTATTTATTTGTTTATTTTCATTAAAATTTATAATCTTACACTTTAATTAAATTTTTTTTTTTAAACTGACACTATTAGACTTAAATTTTAGGTATAGCCATTAAATTTTTGGCCTCTTTTTGGGCTCTGGAGACCACAATATTTGGTTTTCTGTTCTAAATCTGGCTTCAAACTATTAAGGGCATCGATTCCTTCTACCTAAAAGTCACAAAGTGAAATTAACTTTTTCCACCTTAAAGATAGAAGCATTTTAAAGTGTCAGGACTCGGACAGGCTCCGCAATACACGATATCGAATATGTATGTGAAAGTAAAAATTATGATTTTTTTATCGATGAAAATATATGTAGATAAATAAAATAAAATTTAAACATATGTTTTCGTTATAAAAAATTCATTTTTAATAATATTCACGTAAAATCATATCTCATAAAAGAAATGGTAAATTTATTATCAGGATTACTCTATATACTCCTGGAAAGTATATTTTCCATTAAAAAAATAATTTATTCCAACCATGTACACATGTACAGTACATATTTTATCATTCATTTCTCTTTAATTTTAATTTTCGAATAATTAAAATACATTCATAAAAATGATATTAATCATAACTTAAAATTAATTCAATTTTTTATTTGATACTTTCAATAATAATATTCTTTATTTTCAATGATAAATATCTAATTCTGATATTAATTTGGATTTAATATTTTCTTACCTAGAGTCAAAAGGCCGTCCCTAGAATAATAGAAATTAAGAAATTAATCTTTAATAGTCTGAAACAAATTTTGACTTGTATTTGATATCATTGCGATATCTTAACTCTAAAGGAAGAGAGATCATTCTATCCACGTCCTTTTTAGTCATTTTTTCGACCAGCTTCTAATGAAAGAATCGCTCACTCGTACATTTATAAATAAAATAAAACAAGTGAAAACTTATTTACGCTAGAGGCGCCTTTATAATTAGTAATAAACTTAAATATAAAATAAATTGTTCATTTATGTCTATATTATTGCATTATAGTATACATTGCTTAAAATATCAATAACATCATTCAAAAAGTTTCTTTTCTTTATCCAGTTCTCCGCTTTGGAAATACAAATATTTTAGCACAAGAACAAATTTTCCACGAATTTCCGTTCTTAAGTTATCGTGGATATTTTAATTCAGACATACAGACAGAAAATTATTTTTCTCCAAGTTTCAATCATTTTTAAACACAATGAAAATGTTTTGTGTAAATTAAATATTAGGTACCTACGTCCAGCAGGCAGGTAAGCCGAGCAGACGTACCGAGTAATATTATTAATGCAAATAAGTGAGTGTTTTGAATTTTTTAAAAATATCAATTTAAAGGCTCATTACCAAATTTTTGACTTACAAATCTAGAAATAAAAAGAATTTAAGACCTATTTTAAACTTGTATCACATTAGATATAGTACCTGGAACACCGAGCGATGCTCGGTAATTTTTTGATTCAGTTAATATATATATATATATATATGTCATTAGAGGTTTTTTGGGTTTCTCCGCGTGGGTTTGAGAGTTTTACTCGACGTTTCGGCTCTCCTTTTGGAGCCATTTTCAAGAGAGGTGAGTGGTCTACGTGGTCTTAACCTTGTAGTCCAAGGTTCGTTTTGGAGGGTGTCTTCCGAGTAAATTTCTTCAGTCGGAAGGTTGGGTAGATTTGGATATTTAGGAAGTTTTGGGTGTTTTGTGGTTGAGGGTGTATTACTTACATTATGGTGGCTGACGTCTCGGCTGTTGCTGTTGTGAGAATGTTGGGCACTATCGATACGTTCACAGGCAACAGCCAACAAACAGTGACAGTAAACGTATCGATAGTACCCAACATTCTCAAAACAGCAACAGCCGAGACGTCAGCCAACATAATGTAAGTAATACACCCTCAACCACAAAACACCCAAAACTTGGAAAACTCGGAAAACACCCTCCAAAACGAACCTAGGACTACAAGGTTAAGACCACGTAGACCACCCACGCTCTCTTGAAAATGGCTCCAAAAGGAGAGCCTAAACGTCGAGTAAAACTCTCAAACCCACGCGGAGAAACCCGAAAAACCTCTAATGACATAGAACCTATCCGCGGAAGCCTCACTGAACATATACAGTATATACAGGAATTGCTCGTTTAATATAATAAGCTATATATATATATATATATATATATATATATATATATATATATATATATATATATATATATATTTCACATATCAGAATAAGGGTTCAACCTCTTAGGAGTCGACTCTGACATGTAAAACAATATCTATCTATATCTATATCTATCTATCTACCTATCTCTCTATCTATGTATGTATACTTATTATAATCTGCTTACGTGACGACCCGACGTGATTTTTTTTAATTTGAAAACCCACTAGTTAATGACAATTAAAATTTATTAAAATTTGAAAATTTAAATTATTATTTTAAAACTCACTACGGAGTCCAGGGACCGTAGCATCCTGACCAACAAGATGCCCACCGAAGGGGGGCTTCGCAGCTGGTTTACTAATATTCAAGATAAGAATTTATATATATGTAATTAAAATTAATTAACAAATTAGCCTTTAATACCCTTTTCAAAATCCAAGCTCTTATTAGATTTAATGTCAGACTCTACGAATCACTAATTTGGCACTTGGGTCCGACTCCCGATGAGACGATCTGACTTAAATCGAACATATCCAATAAGATATTTGTTACAGAATTTAAACTTTTTTTAAATAGAGTAAATATTTAGACGATTACAGGGACTCTAGAGATATTGAAATTCTGCAAAATGCCATATTTTTTTCAAAAAGCTAACTTGTTTTTAATTATAATTAATTTAATTGAGACATTTCGAATTCTTTAAGGGACACTTTTTTACATCTGTTATATAACACTGAATGCTTGAATAAATTTAAACTAAAAAAGACGAATCTTTGCAATTAAATTAATTTTGTTTTGATCAAAGTAAAGTCTAAAAAGGTCTAAAATATACTGGCAAATTCATATTCATAATTTTTTCTGCATTCGAAATGTGTAAACTTTTTCTTCATTCTTCATTTCCTCTCGATTGTGTTACTTTCAATCAAAATTAATTAAAAAATTAGATTCACTCACATTCAATATAAGAAATCAAAATTGTGTATAATAATTCCTATTTAGGGCGTAGAATTCACTTATAAATAGTACTATACATTAATCGTTTTTTTAATATAAATTATCGTTTATTATTTGTCAAATTTTCTCTTTTTTTCATATCAATCTTTTGAAATTTCTTATATTTAAACATAGGTATTTATCAACTTTCTTATCGATGAAAAAACATTGTTTCCAAGTCTTGATATTAGAGCTTATTGATTATAATCTGGGATCAGAAAAGTTTTTTCAGTTCAGTTTATAGCTTAATCGATATATCAACTTATACTCGATAATATGCCTACTTAGCGAAAAAATAATTTCTACATTTTTTACGTATTTAAAATATAGTATCTTTACAAATGTTTCCTCAGGTATATACTTCACTATAGAAAAGGAAATTAAAATATTATTAGATGACCATTATTTTTTTATCTAAAAGAAATAACAGGGTCACCGCGTATTCGAATTATCGTGGCGAAGATCGATATGTGTATGTTTAGTTGCCGATCTTTAAGGGGCTCATGTGAGCGTACGGGATTCAAATGGATATGAATTTTTTTTTTTTTTTAATATCATTTATTAACTTTAATTAGTTAATGAAAATGCTAATAATTTCTTTCCTTGCTTTGATTATCCTTTGAGTACTTAACATTATTTGCATATTATATTAAATAAGTTATCATAAAAAGTTATAACTGAATCCAGAATCGTATTTTAAAATTTCTACTTTTGAATTTATTTATAAGAAAAAAAAAATTAAAATTAAAAAAAATCATATAAAATCTGGCGTGACTTGTGTACACCTCGTGATTTAACTATACATGGTCGCCTTTACCATATTTCAATGACAAATATATATATTTGTATTAACTAAAATAATGTAGTCCTAAAAAAAATAAAATTACTAAAATATATTATTTAGTTATAGATGGAAATAAAATTGTGACTAAATTCTCATTGTAATATATTTATTTAGCCTTCCGCCGGTATTTCGTGGGGTCAATTGGTATCCTTCCTTGGTACTCTTTAGGGCAGACGATAGTAAATTATTTACTTAAATTAAATGTTCCAACAAATTTTCTTATATTGTTCGAACTTATAATATAATTTTCCAAGTCATTCTAATCAGTCTTAAATAACTAATAATCTTAATGTACAAACAGTAAGCAATAATATAGCACCTACTAGTGTCTTTGAAAATTGTATATAACTAAATGACGAAAATTTGTTGGAATATTTAATATATATTAATATACTAGCCTCTGCCCTGAAGAAGGATACCATTGACTTTACGGAATATCGGCGGAGGGCTGAATAAATATATTACAACGAGATTTTGGCATCAATTTTATTTTCATCTATACCTAAAGAATATAAAATTTAACGGTGTCTCCATCTTTACTTCTAATAATTACGTTATTTTTGCCTGAGTCCAAAATAATGATTATTAAAAATCACTGTGTGTAACTGGGTTAATCACTGATTTTCCGGCTAAACAATTTGATCGATATTACATGAAATCTTGAATATAAATAATGAATAATCGATTTTTAAATTTATACTATTACTTCATTCGCGTACACATTTTTTTTTTTTTTTTGAAAAAAACATTATTTAGTAAACAATCTAAAAATTGAAATAGTTTTTGGGGACGGACTGATAAAATGAATTGAGTGGATTTTGATGAGGTATTCCAAGGTTCAAAAAAAGATAATTATAACTATTTTTTTTATTCAAAAACCGACGTTTCGGAGATTTATTCCCTTCTTCTTCAGGGTTTTGAAAGGTCAGTAATAGAAATTCAATGGGACATTCCCCTCTGTCTGAGAATAAAATACTATATAATATTGTTACTGCCACTGAGTGAGGAGACAGAGGGGAATTTCACATTGGATTTCCTTTACTGACCTTGCAAAGCCCTGAAGAAGGAGGGAATAAATCTCCGAAACGTCGGTTATAGGTAATTATCTCTTAATTAATAAAGTAAAGGATGTGTAGTTTCACAGTGAATGAAATAAAACTCAAAGAGGTTTATTTCATTCACTGTGAAACTACACACCCTTTACTTTATTAATTAATATCATGTTTCACCTAAAATCTACATCACTTTCTCTAAGTAAAAATAATTATCTCTTTTTTGAATTTTGGACTGCCTCATCAAAATCCACTCAATGTAAAAATTATATTTCAAAAGAATTATTTATAATATTTTTATAAAAATTTTGGATAATCAACAAGTTGGTCCACAATCTAGTCCGCTATTAACATTGCCAAAACATAAATTAATTATCCCTGGAAACTATAGTCATTTTAAAAACAAAGCACATCATAGTCATGATTCCGCGACATTTCATCCCCCGACAAAATATCGCCGGAAAAAATATCCCCGGACAAAATATCCCCCGACAAAATATCTCATGACAAAATAACCCTTCTGAACTGAATATATATTAACCGAACCTCCGAAAGTTTAGTTCAAGCGGGGTGTGTTTCGGGCTCCCATTTTTTTCTAATCAAACACACATTGAAAACCGAACAGTCAATCGTGGGGCTTGGTATGTTTCGGGCTACCATTTTTTTCTAATCAACACACAGTCCATGTTGACTTGAATTCAAAAATAGCGATTGATTCTTATTTAATAGTCGAGGAATAACAATTTTACATTCGATTTTTGACGCTTCGATTATTATTGGTAACCATTGCTGAAGACATAGAGGTATCGGCTTAAAATCAAAAATAACGATCGATTCATATCTAATACTAGAGGAATGACCTTATTGCATTCCATTTTTGATGTTTTGACTATTGATGGCAACCTCTAATGAAAACGTGGAGAGATCGACTTAAAATCAAAAGACTAAATTCTTTTTTGGTAACCAACTCAAGTTTGAGTTGTTTGTCATAAATTTAGTCTTTTGATTTTAAGGTCGATTCCTCCGTTTTCAGTAGATGTTGCCATTAATAGTCAAAACATCAAAAATGGAATGCAATTCCTCTAGTATTAGACAAGAATCGATCCTTTATTTGATTTTAACTCGATTCCTCTGTCTTCAGCAATGGTTACCAATAAAAACGGAAATGTCAAAATCCAATATAGAATGGTTATTCCTCAAGTACTAGATGAGAATCAATCGCTATTTTTGATTTTAACTCGATTCCTCTATGTCTTCAGCAATGGTTACCAATAAAAACCGAAACGTCAAAAATCCAATATAGAATGGTTATTCCTCAAGTACTAGATGAGAATCAATCGCTATTTTTGATTTTAACTCGATTCCTCTATGTCTTCAGCAAGGATATTTTGTCCTTGGGATATTTTGTCGGGGGATGTTTTGTCGGGGATATTTTGTCGAGGGATGAAATTTCGCGGTACCCATAGTCATTATTGAATGACCTCCATATAAATAACATCTATTTTAACGGATCATGTGATTTATTCAACTCGATCTAAATCTATTTTCAGTGCCATAAAATTCTCAATAAACTACAAAATTTAATCAAATATTCTAATTTCTCCAACAACCCAAATTTTTTCCGGTTTTATTTTTTCTTAAAATATTTGTAGTTTGGATTCACCATTTGATTTCCCTTATTTAACGATTTCTATTCAGTATTTTTTTTATATTTTTTCCCTATAGATACCTACTGGGTATAAGATTGACCTAATCTCATGAGTTTATTTTATTTACTTGTTTTTTCTATCAAAATATTGACAAAAGACAAAAGCCATGTTAGCATATGCGATTCTTTAAGCGTTTCTCTGGGATCTATCATATTTTACGTTCCTCTTGTACAAATATATATTTTTCTTCCAGACAAAAGAGCAAAATAAATAAAAACGAGACTCTTGTTTCATTACTTTAGTCACATTTCAAAAACAAGAATTGTGAAAGTAGATAGAAAAGCATGGTTACCTATTAAGTATCGCATTGGAAAGTTAATTAACTTACACTAATGTTCAAATACAATTTTCATGGTATATTTTGTTTCTCCCTGTATCATCGACAGCAGGCCTTTAAGTGTTTCTGTGGGATCTATCATATTTAGATTTTAAACATTTTATTCACTGTTAGTAATTTATAAAAATCAGAGCCGGATATACATAGGTCTTTTGGCAGGGGGGGGGGAAGTTTGATTTTCCCCCCCCCCCCCCCGAAATTCTATATAAAACAAGTAAAGTATGGTAAAAATAGTAAATGGGATATAATACACAATGTTAACACCATTATATTTTAGAATTACTTTTCAACAAATTTCTCGCTTCTCAAATTTGCCGCCGGGGGTATCTGCCCTCCTGCCCCCCCTCGCCCCTAGATCCAGTATGAAATGGAAAATTTTAAATTTAAGCTATAATATATAATTTTTTTTTTAATTTCATTTTATAAAAGAATTGCATCTAAAAATACAAAAAAATCCAAATTTGAACACTTTCAGTGTATCGCTCCATTCAAATTAATATTAATAAATTACAACAAAAATTGATAAGTACCTACCAAATTCGCTGTAAAGCCAAATTTAGAAAAAACACATTTAAAAAATTGTAATTATTCTTATATTATGTTCGGCCCTCGTAAATTTTTAACTTGACAATGCGGCCAGTAGTGCTATTCAGGTTGGCCAGGCCTGTAGTAGACTGTATTTTCTGTAGGTGGTTGTCATGTTATTGTACCATTTAACAAAAAAATAAAAATTTAATCATTTTCTTTTGGTTAATAGATAATTAACAATTTTTCATCTATTATTAATGTACTGGTATATATAATTCGATATTCAAATGTCTGATTTATTAGGTGAAACTTTTTTACTGTACTCTTAACATCCCTCATGCAACTTGATTTCATTTCTAATTTAAATACCTTACCTGCGTTTTCTTTCCCAGCATTTGAGAGATTGGCGTGTCATGATCAAGAGAACTATTAGCCAACATTGGTCGTTATTTCATCAAGAATTCCTCTTTTTAAGCTGAACGATTTTTTTAATTAATCGTGCACGATTTGGTATTTTGAAGGAAATAAACAAGGAAGTATACCTAACTATCTGTTGATTAGAAGGTATGTTAGGGTGGTTAAGAAAAAAGAAAAATATTATGTTTAAATTGTGTGAAAAAAGAAAGGTCATCATTATAGATATGAACATTTCACGATGCGAAATCAAACACCCTAGTGACTTTTATAAATTAAATTCAGAATTTATTAATAAACAGTTGAAAAAAATAGAAAAAAGTTATAGTTAAGAAAAAGTTTTAATTTAATATAACTCGTAGGAAACGTTTTCAGGTTAAAAGCTAAAATTTGGTCCATTGTAAGATATTTGCGAACCAATTTTCAGCTAATCAACTAAAACATTTCAAGTTTGGCATTTTGTATTTCCAGAAACCGTTTTCAGGTAAAAAGCTAAAATTTGGTGCATTGTAAGATATTTCCGTACCAATTTTGAGCTCATCAACTAAAACCTTTCAAGATTAGCATTTTGTAATCTCAAGAAACGTTTTCAGGTAAAAAGCTAAAATTTGGAGCGTTCTAAAGATATTTGAGTACCAATTTTCAGCTCATCATCTAAAACGTTTCAAGATTAGCATTTTGTACTCTCATGAAAAGTTTACAGGTAAAAAGTTATAATTTAATATGTAAAATATGCATGGTTTTATAGAAATTATGAATTTGATTTGAAAAAGTCTGAATTTGAAGTTAAAAACCTATATGCCATACGTTTTTTCATTTTTTTAAAAATTTATTTATTGTCACCGGGAACTAAGCCCATTTAGACAGTACATCAGTAAAGTGTTAGTAGGGTTAGTGAGGGAGCCGAGTTTTAGCCGGTAGAAATTTTATATGCCAGCCAGGATCGAGCCCCGGCCTTCCACTCCAACATCGTCATCATCGATGCCGAAGCGGGGGCTAGCGCGTTAGCCAGCTCGGTTAACCCGACTCCCCATGGCATACGCTAAATAAATAAATAAATGCTAAAACTCAAAATTAAAGTAAATAAAATAAAACAGTAACATGAATAATAGGGAACTGGACAAAATTAAAAACATAGCTTTTTATTAAATGAGCCAGACGTTTCGTATTTTTAATTTTGTTCAGTTCCTTACTATTCCTGTTACTAATTTACCGAGGGGTGAACCGTGACCTTAAATCGTGTTAACCTACTTCCACTTCCACTTTCATTTTCAAATAGAAGACAATAGATGACAATAGATTATCTAATGAATTCCAAAATAATTCCAAATAATTCCAAAGACGGTGTACACCTAATTTAAATCGCGGTTCACCCCTCGTAATTTACTATTGATGCGAATGATGCAACATTATAAAATAAAACGTTCTTTGCTTATAGTTGAAGAAGAGTTTTTCTATTCGGATGGGTGGGCACATGGGTTTTAAATAATGGAACATATAATGTTAGAAAGTGAAGGTGTTTACAGTCGGGGAGGAAAGAGCCAGGCAGGTGGGGGCCCTGACCTATGCCAAGAGAGCAGGTTCTACAGGCGCACCCGGCTCCTGGAATGCAGAGAAAGTGAAATTAAAACAACAACAGACGAAAAAATCGCGCTCGAAAATAATAATCCCTTATGGTGTGCTCATAAATAATTCTCTAACAAAGTCTACTTGGCATAAATAAATCAGATGCCGGTGTAATCGGAAAAGTTCGATCGTTAGGGCACAAGTTTTTTCTCTTAATTTTTTTCATTCTTTAAAAAAAAAAAAAAAAAAAAAACACCTTTAAAAAGAATTTGCTACGAATTTAAAATATTGCAAGCTCTAATATATATTTTATGAATATAAACAACCCGAGTAATAAATGATAAAATTATAATCTAACTTTTTAAGCTTATTATGAAAATAATGATCTATAAATTATTTTCGGGTTACAGCACCAATAAGTGCGTGTTATTAAAATATTGGATAACATTTTTGAAATTTAGATTTTAATTTTTAAGCTGTTTTCAAGTTATCATATCTATTTAATTTCAAAAAATTGATGGGCTGAGTTGACTCGATTTAGATTTAGAATCATTTGAAAACGACTGAAGAATTATAAATTTATAATTTTCTCAATATATTAAAGAAAAATTAACACGTTAATGAGAGTTGTTTTTGAACAAGATATATATCACGAGCCTACTATTTTTTTACTATTAATGGGAAAATTATAAATTTATTTAACTTCATTATTTCAAGTTAGAAATATATAAGTTCAGATATTATTTGACAAAAATCACCTGCATTCGATTCGCGATTGAATCAAATATAGGAAACATACGATTAATTTGTAGAATTAAAAATGAGTAAAATGGATAATCAAAACAAATACAAATTCATTTTAAACCACATAGGATTTGCAGAAATAGAGGGTTTGTGATCTTGGAAGATTTTTACGTGAAATCAAATTTTAAACAAACTAGAAAATTTTAGCCATTTTTACTTTCACATTTATATTCTATAGAATATAATGGGGGAAGTATTACGATCGCCTGCCTGGGTCCTGACTCTTTGCGAGCTTGTATCTCAGAGATTAATAAAGTTAATTTCATTTTGTAACTTGTAGGTGGAAGGAATCGATGCTCTTAATAGTTGGAAATCAAATTTAAGACATAAAACCGGATATTGTGGTCCCCAGAGGCCAAAAATCCATTGGTCAGTGCGTATGTATGTACGTATATACACCCCTGCGTTTCGCAACCATTAAGTCTCAGAGCTACGAAATTTGAAACTTAAGCTCGATATAGGCTAGAAAAAGTACAGCAAGCTTTTGGTTGAAATCGGAACAAAGAAAGTGTACACTTACATGAAAGATTTTTCGTTTTTTTTATTTTCTCAAAAACGGAACTTTTTTTTTAAAAAATTGGTGTACTTATCAAGTGTCATGAGTTATTAGTCGTGTATAAATTTTAATCCGAATTAGGAGTTTCGCGATGATTTCAAATTAATGAGAATGGGAAAGTTGT
Source organism: Forficula auricularia (assembly GCA_024734495.1). Taxonomy (NCBI): domain Eukaryota; kingdom Metazoa; phylum Arthropoda; class Insecta; order Dermaptera; family Forficulidae; genus Forficula; species Forficula auricularia. The sequence goes on from JALMQS010000137.1 coordinate 459,850, forward strand.
GTGGTGACCACATCAGTTGATTTTAATTTCACTATGGATAGTTTAAAAAAAAAAAAAAATTTAAATTCTCAACAAAAAATCTTAATCACTACTGTATATAAACTTTTCATTGTGTGCTTAAAATTAATATTTATTTATTAGCATGTACTTATAGCTAAAAGTTAGTGTCGGAGATAAAATATTAAAAATAATAGTAATAATATGAACTATATTAGACCTTAATTGACTTTTAAAACATATTTTCTAATTTTTTTAAATTTAATTTCGAAAATTAAGAAGAAATGTGTTTACACCTGGGACTGAAAAAGTAAGTCCTTACATTTAAGAGTTAATAATAAAAGTGCAAGAAAGTTAAAATGAAAAATCAAAATCAAAAGCGAAATAAATTAAAAAATTGTGCTGAAGCTTAAAATTCTATATATTTATTTTCGTCTAAAAAGCAATTATTTTTATAATCGGGGTTGGTTTAAAGGTAACCCATCAGAGCCTTAATATAATCTTATTCAAGTTCTGGGGAAATCTCCACAGGCTTATTTTGCAAGGAGTTCCTTCATCATGGAAATAGTTTGAATTCAAAGTCAGTGAAGCATGTCTTAAAATATTTAGGAAATTGAAAAAATATATGAGCATATAAATCTCACTGAGAAACCAATGTGGTCGTCCTCTGCTTGATGCAATTATAAATATTTATTCATGCATATTTTTTTTAATCTGTTATTTCTCATGGGTTCACTTATCCGATTGGATAAAGATAAGTTTGCTTTGTTGTTGTAGCAAACTAGCCATATAATAACCGATATCGTTTGTTATATGGCTAGCTTGCTATAACAACATAACGTACTTACAAAGAGAAACAAAGAGGTTGTCCTCTGCTTGATGCAAATAAATATACACACAAATATATCGAGGCTGTCCATCAGTGAAGGAACACCAAATTTTCAATATCCATACGATATTGACTCCATGAAAACAACATTTATAATTAAAAAAGACTGATGATGAAGACCAAGTGTTCGAAACTATAGTCTCAAACAAATAAATAATATATATATACAGATATATTATCTCGATATATATGTGTGTGTGTTTATTTGCATCAAGCAGAGGACAACCTCTTTGTTTCTCTTTGTGAATCAACAACTCTCCTACTCTCGGCAAAAACAAAAACTTTTCAATTAAATAACGTACTTATCTACATCCAATCATGTAATTGAACTCATGAGAAATAACAGATATGTCAAACCTTCGAAACTAGAGTTTTCTACAAATAAATTATATAGGTATAATAAATATAATAAATTACATATGTACATTGTACATATAGTTTATTGATATCAAGCAGAGAACAACCTTTTTGATTTCACTTTATAAATCAACAACTCTATTAATACTCTAGTTAAAACATAATTTTTAATTAATAAAACCCGAAGTGTAAGAGTTGAATTGCTTCATGCAAAAAGGAACCTAAGTTCAGTATTGGGTAACTTAAGTCCGAAAACTTTTTAATTTTTTTAACTCAATAACGATCTTAAAGCAGATAGCAAAATAGTTTTTAATAGCTGCTAATGAGAGGAATATTTTAAGCTAGTATTGATCGGGTATTCTTATTTTTCCCAAAGCTATATAGTTTTTACATTTTTGCTTTCGAATGAGCTTAGGTCACTTTTAGCATGAAATGATTATTTAGCATGAAATGATTATTTACAAGTAACATCGATAGATGAATGACAGATATGCGTACGGTTTGAGCTTGAAAGATAAATAGCGTAAACAACTCATCGACACAAATTTCAGCTCATTAGATACAACCGATCTAGAGCTAACGATTTGATGTTTTACTGATTTTCGTCATTTTTATATGAAAATTAGAAATCTAATCAGATTTTTGCAATGTAAATATAGGTACTTTGGCTTCAAAAATTTAGCTGTCCATTAGCTTATCTATCTGGTTGATCTTGGCAAAAATTGTCTCCATTGTGACATCGTCTGCCTACTAAATTTTTTAATAAAAAAAAAATTGTTAATAATGAGATAGTTTCGAATAAAAATCTTTGTTTTGATAATATTAATAGAAAGAATATTGAGATAAATTTTTCCTCATTATAAAAACATATATTTAACACGAAAACGATTTCAAGAAATAGAAGTAGTTTTGTTATATTCTGTTGGCTGGAAATAACTTTTTATTTTTACATTTATGAATAACTAATTAACTAGACTGTCAAATCGATTGAAAAATGTATCATTTGATTCATAAAAGTTGAATTATTGATCTGTATAAATTTGTTGAAAATGGTATAATTTGTATAGAAGTTATAGCCCTTTTAAAAGCTCGGTCCATTTACTTCCATCTTAAATGGAGAATCTTAATAATTTATTTCTCGGTTATGGGACAGACGATCAATTTCAAATTTCGGGAATAAATATTTCATACATCAATGATTGGATGGTAAATATTTGAGCATTTTCTAATAAAAATGATAAACAGTCCCGAACTCCTTTATGTTAACTTGGGTATCGAAATCCAGAAAGACAAAAAAATTATGCAGGGAAGTTGTTTTTTTCCTTTTTAGATACTTCTAAACACGAATAAGCAAAAAAAATTAATTTTCAATGAATTTAATACATCCGACATGGGTGCTCATTCGCTTGATGTACGAACTAATAAAAATTAGAAGGATTTACAATTTTAGGATTGTAATCAGAACAATTTAGTTATTTGTTTTATTTACACAACAAAATTATTGGTGTTTTAGAAAGAAGAACACATTTGTCAATATCTCCCCCATTTATTCAGTCCCCTGAGCAGATAAACCCTCGCCCTACTGTTACAGAAACCGGTTTATCCAAGTGCTGCCCCGTTCTAAGTATTACCTATAATCCCGCAAAATTAATTTTAAAAAGCTGCACTATTGAAAGTTCCATTCAACTTTTACAACGATAAATCTAGGCTATTTGTTAATAGATGTCTTGTCTGCGGTGAGAGAGAAGCAACAGCTTGGAAATGTAAAGGGAACAGCTCGGAAACTACTATATTCCTTACAAGAAGAAAATTGTAAATCACTTTATTTCACTGATCAGCTAATTGAGTCTTCTGATTAAAATCGAAGAGGAGAAATGAGTGTCTTTACCTAACTAGGCACTATAATTATATACATGGTATTTGTTGGATTGGATTTATGTTGTTATATTTTTTTAGAATATAAGGACGTTTATTTCGTAAAAAATTGCATATCCTCTGTTGTTCAATAGTGACATCCATTGTGTTTCAAATCATATATTTTTTAAATTATTGTTGGTAAATATCTTTTTTTACCTCTATATTATATTTATAAGATTGGATCTGAGAATTTTATTTATATTAATTTATTTGTTTATTTTCCGAGGAACTTAAGATGTGATGTGTGTTCATTTGTTTGTAAAGTTATATACATATATTGGAAATAATGAAAGGATGGTTTTATTTTTAGGCTGATGATGCCATGGATTTGGATGTCGAAGCGTCCTGATATAACAATAAAATAAAAATAAATGAAAAAAATATAGCCGTGTTATTTTTTGGAAACAAAGAAAATCAACACCTATTCTAAAAGAGAATTAAGATCCTCGGAAAATAAATAAATAAATTATCAATTACGTTCAAAATTAATCAAGCCAGAAAATTTTTACAAAAAAACAGTAAAAAAAAACAAACATTTTCTTTCAATTTGCTCCCTACTTTGCTCTTTTACCCTCCCTCTTGGGCTCAAAACCCCGCTGCTTCATTTTTTCGCGCTGGGCTGCCTACCCTACAGGCGTTTTATATTATACATTTAAAAACATCGACACGTGCAATGGGGCTCACATATTGAAGATTTTGTCATCGAAATTCTTAAATGAAGAGACAGAGAAACTAAATTAACGTGACCCCCTCCTTTATTTTCAATATTTAATAAAATAATTTATATTAATCATCTGTTAGAAATTTGTATTCTTTTCAAATATATAGTATATTTGTTAAATAATTAGTGTTATACACAGAAAGATAGGATAAGATAAAAGGACTGAGTGGCTCACTTTAATTTAATCAAATGGAAACTTCCAGGTCAATCAATCCGATTGTCTGATAGTTTGTAAAGTTCGTAATCAGCGGGATGATAAATTTTGAACATCAACCGAGGCCATATCATTACTTGAAATTTCTTTTTCTTCGAGTGCCATACCCGAAATGGGTGTCGGCTCCTCTCCACATATACCTGTGCTGAGTGTTTAGTTGTTTTACACAGATATATGGGACCTACTTTTTAACGCCGGTTCCGAACGGCTAATTTGGAGAGGTTACTAGGCAATTATACTCTTGGTAGGTTGCCATTACTTTCCAAGAGGAGGCGACTGAAAATATCTATCTGCCGAGACTCGGTCTCGAACCAGCGATCTTCGAGTCAGCAACCTAACACTCTACCCACTGACCCACAGTCGCCTCAGTTGAAATTTACTATTATTATTTAATAGGTTATTTTCTTCATGTAATTATAGGAAACCTTATTTCTTTTAATTACTTTAATGTGATTTAAAATATATTTTGAAATACCCGATAAAAAACAATTCGTCGATTTGAATATTCTCTCTCTGTATATTGAGTATTGTTTTAGTCCTAGTACAAAAGGCCATTCCTAGAATAATAAAAATTAAGAAATTAATCTCTAATATTCTGAAACAGGTTTGAACTTGTATTTCGTATCCTTGCAATAGACTTTAGCTCTAAAGAAAGAGAGATGATGATTCTATCCGTGTCCTTTGTAGTTATTTTCATCGAACAGATTCTAATGAAAGAACCTCTCCCTATAATATATTTTATAATAAAATTATTATTTTATTTTATAATAATATTTTCTGTCATTTGAAAGAGATATTCCAAAATCTAATCAGTACTATTCATTGATACAAACGTGTACTTTTTGAATTTCCTATCTTGGGCTATCGTGGGTATCATTGTAAAATCAAATAGAAGTTGCTCATTTTTTACTTTATCCAATGCGAAGCATGTGTAAAGTATTGTAATCGGTCTCGCGGCAAGCGCGACTTCAAAGGGTCCTCAGGTAAAGACTACGGAACCCATGGTCTCAATTAAAGTCACAAATTGTAGTATTCAATTAGGTTGAATTTTAGCACGTGACGGATTTGCCAAAAATTACATGGGGTCTCGTGGAGAGCCCAAAAAGTGCGATTTTTTCATTTAGTGCGTGCGGATGTATGTATGTATATATGTTATCGTTTTTTTGGCCCACGATTTTTTCCACACCGTTGCACCAAAAGAAATGAAATTAAAAACCTACCATTCTTTTTTATTTTTTTCTAAATATCTTGAAAATGATTTGACCAATTTTCATGAAATTTAAGATTCTAATTAAGTACCTTGGGGACAACAAAAAAGGTTAAATAAAGTTTTTAGTAAAATTACATTTTAAAGTACTTTACTCTAGAGTAAGATAGTACTTTTTTAAATTCTTTAAAATTCATTCATTTGATGGTTTTAATATAGCTCATTTAACCTAACTTAAGTAAGAATGGATAGGCTTCTCTCTGTGAAATGTTAAAAATTTGGGAGGAAATTTTATAGTAACCATAGCAACTGCGTTTTTATTTCGAATAAACTCTCGAAATTGTCCCGGTTTGAGAAAAAAAAAATTATGCTAAGTCTAGCTATAAAATAACATACTTGAAAAGTATGGTTTTCACTTTTTGTCCAATCACAAATATTTTTCGTATTATTCTACTTTAAATGTAGACAGACTGAGAGAGAAGCAGCCACGCACATGTAGATCTAATTAGATAACGAACAGAGTTGCTAAAAATACAATTATATAATTTCTCGCTATGAATTTATGCCAATCTCTTTTCAAATCCAAATACGGGCATTTGAATCTATAGCTAAACAGTTAAAGAGTTAAATTGCTCTTTATTACATATCAATGAACATTATCAAATCTAGATAATTATTCCAGAAAAAAGGGGGTTGAAAGTTAATTTAATTGAAATTACTTGTAATCCGAAAAACAAATCAAAATAACTTGAAAGAATGACATTTTAGCAAAATTCGTATTTTTCGACTTTTAAATTATCAAAGTATACCATATATTTTCAAAAACACAATATTTTGTGCATTGGAGTTAGCAGGATTCATAAAAGTCTAGCGCATTTTAATATGAATATTATTATTTTTTTTTTTTATTAAGAATTTACAATAATCCCAATATTGTAATTTCTAATTTTGATCAATCAAAATTAGCATAATACATAACTTAAGTCATGGTGGTGCTCAGGAGGTGTTAAATAAAAACAAGAAAGAAAATCATTATTTTATACAAGATATTCATGGTGTAAATTTGATTTTCTTAAAAGAATTGTAACTCGAAGGCTCAAGAGATTGAAACGTTATGTATTTCAGGTGTTAAATAAAAACAAAAGCTTCTTTTTCAGCAATTTTTAATTCAAATGGTGGTTTAAATTAATCCAAATATTTCGGAAACTTTATAGTTTTCCTTCTTCAGTGAACCTCCACCCATATCACCGTATTTTTGAATACAGAGCCAAATAGTCATCTCACAGTGTTTTTTTTTTAATTTACATATTTTTTTTTTTTTTTTACATTTATTTGAGCATCGAACAATAAATGCTCCCTATCCTTGTCCATATTTACAACAATGTCTACATCTCTCAATCTATTGTTTTATTCTGACCTAAAAAAATTATACCAATAATAAATATATTTTACTTGTGCTTAATTGACTTAGTTTATTAAAACATCTATAAAGAAATATATATATTATTGGTGGAATTTATTAAGATCAGAATAAAACAATGTATTATGAGATGATGTCTATTTGGTTCTACAGGGTGATTCACGGTTGATGTCACGTTGGACGTTTATGGAAAACGGAAAGCAAGATTTTTCTGAAAATTTAGCACCTTACATTTTCTTACCTGTTCTATCGATCTAAAATATTTTCAGCATTGCGATGTTTCTGCTTCCATCGAAAAGTTTTAGGAACTTTATTTTTTTAAATGGAACACTCTGTGTATTAACACGTTTTTAGAACCGCCCTTTTATTAAAATACTTTTTTATTAATATTGTCCTATACCTATCTCTATCGGTTTTCGAGATAAAAAATAATTTGTATGAAATATGGTCTAAAACATGGCCCTAATTAAACTTAAATAAATTAGTGCTCTCCATTCATGAAAAGTTGATATTTTTGTGGTAGTTTAGACACACCCGATGTATTTAATTTACGCCGAAAAATCGACTCCATATTATACAGGGCGTGCCAAGATTACTATTATTTCCGTTATTCATAAAAGGGGTCATAAGTTTGTTTTTTCAAATGAGAAATCAGAAAAATCCTGCTTTCTGTTTTCCATAAACGTCTAACGTGCCATCCACCGTGAATCACCCCGTATATTCAAATTTTGGACACTGAGGAGATACGGTGATTTGGGTGGAGGTCCACTGAAGAAGGAATACTGTAATGTTTCCGAAATATTTGTATTAATTTAAACCACCATTTGAATTAAAAATTGCTGAAAAAGAAGCTTTTGTTTTTATTTAACACCTGTAATACATAACGTTTCGATCTCTTGAGCTTTCGAGTTATAATTCTTTTAAGAAAATTAAATTTACACCATGAATGTCTTGTATAAAATAATTATTTTCTTTAAGAAAAAATTAAATTCGTATACTCCTGTTGTGCAATCATTCGAGAAAACATTTGAGAGACAAAGCATGTAAGAGCAGGATTAAAATTAAACAAAAGTTGAGTTTGTTATTATAATTAATAATAATTAAGAAGCTTCAACAGCTAAGGCTAATTGTCGGGGGAATTAGAGAGGAGAAACAATAAAAGCTTTCTTTCGAAGAAGTAAAGAAGCAATTTTACGTTTCTTTCGGTATCGTGGTCATCAGATGAAAGTTTTTGCTAGCAAGTAAAGTTTACTTAAGAGCAAGCCAGTAGTCGAAGGGGAAGTTAAACCCTCAAATATTTTTTTGAAAAATATAAGATTTAATTAATTTCATCTTAATCAAAATATTAATAACAAGTAGGCACCTGAAGAATAACGCTTTATTTATTCAAACCACTATATAAGGTCTGTGGACCTCTCACATATATACCTAGAGAAAAATGAGGAAATGAAGTCTATGCACACAGAAAAAATAATAAATAAATAAAATTAAATAAAAACTAAAATTAAGATATAACTATGACTATAACCTTCCTAAATAAAGTAAAAACTTCTCTCTATAGTCTACGAGAATAATAAATAACGTAAAAAAAGAAACTTTGATTAGGTATATATTATTAATTATTTATTGAGTGGATATTGATGAGGCAGTCCAAAAAAGAAGATAATTTAGACTTATCTTTTTATTCATAAACCGACGTTTCGGAGGCTTATTCCTTCATTCTTCAGGGTTTTTTTGAACTACCTCCTTCTTCTGTAATCAATTAAAATGGGATTTGGCCTTCATTACAATCAAAATCATCATACTTATTTATTTATAGATAGAGTTCTTTAATACAATTATTAATCTTACGTAATAGAACCCAAACTTTCTCTATTTCAACTCCTAAAATGAAGGGGTGAAGATTGTAGTGTAAATTTCCATCTATTATACATATGAAATGAATCTAGGCTGCTAAAATTTGGTATAAAGGTAGAGTTTCAGGTAATAATAAAGGAAAAATACCAAAAGCCCAGACTTTCTCTCTTTCAATCCCTAAAATGAAGAGGTGAATATTGTATGGTAAATTTTCATCATTTTTAAATATATGTAATGCGCCTAGGAAGGGAATGATAAACGTGAAAATTAATCACAAAAACTTTACTAACTTAACCTCTAAAATGAAATTTGTAGGATAAATTAAACCCGCTCAAAAAAAAATAAATAAAAGCTACATATTAGCTTACAAAAGGAAGAGAAATGCCATCTAAAACACTTATGTGAAAAAACATGCCAAGTACGAAAAAGTAGTAATTAACCGCTCAAAAAAATACTTAGGTAGGGTCTTAGTCCCAAGTCTTTTCTACCGTTAAGATAAGTAAATAAAAATAAAATTACATATTAGCTGACAAAAAGAAGAGAAATCCCACCCATTATTTATCCTAATAGCATATTGCATAATAGCCAAGTTTCAATAAATTAAAATAATTTAAATTAAAAATTTAGAATCCACATATCTAGATTGTCATTCAAAATGGAAATAATGCATTTTAATTGAAATTACTATTAACTTAACTATAACTTAATTATTTTTGCCAAATTTAACTTGTCTGCATCCTAAATTCCACTACTTTTTCGAACTTGGCTTATTTTTCCACCTGATTGTTTTCGGTAAGAAAGATTAAGGTTGTAACAAATATTATACCCATTTTTATTGGAAAAGAATGAAAGTTATAAATAAATAAATAACGTGCCCATCTTGGAACACGGGTTAATTTAAAGTTAATGACAGAAAATTAATTTTGCCATCATTTTTTCATGATTTAGAACAGTATTAGGGGACCTAAGAGGAAAAAAAAAGTTTAATCATTTCATTCTTAAGTGTCAACCTCATATATGTAACATAGGCAGGCCCGTGGAAAGCTCTTTTTTTCTTTTTTTTTTAATGATATTGATGAGAGAAGGAGATACACCAGAAGGTGCATCCCCTGTATGAGATGGCCCCTACATGAAAAGAACAGAGTAGAAGGAAAGAAGCCGGGATCACGAGCCAAATCTCAGAATGTTAGATACAATCCAATTTACTAAGTTTTTTAAGGGCTTCGAGCAGTGGTAAATTCTCCGCGCGATAAATTAGGTTAAATTTAACTCCAACTTAATTTAAATACTTACGGGCCCTGGGGTAAATTCAAACCACCGGACCCCTCAATGCTGGAACAAATAAAATTTTTAAATTTGTAAATTATTTTATTATTTATCAAATAAATAAATCCCTAACTTAAATGCTTTGTTACCTAATTTGTATTTTATATTTTTTTTATAATAAGAAATAATTAATAGGTTTTAGTAGTACACAAGTGGTAGTGATGGGCCGGGCTCTGGGGTAATTACCCCTCTTCCACCCTCTCGTCTAGGTATATTAGATTCGAAACCTTTGATTCGTTAGTCCGACTCGCACAAGTCTGGCTTATTTAACCCGGGCGTGAAATAATTGCCCATTTGAATAAATATTACATTTTTCACTCTATTAGTCAATTACACCTAATTAATAAATTATTGTGTTTTATCTAGAAACATCCGTTTTTACGTTATATCTATTTACTTTAATAATTATATTTTTTTTTCTCATAATTTTATAACAAATAATTATAATTTTAGCAGATAAATTAATAATAATTAACTCGAAAAAAATAACTTGTCTTCTGTTATTGCCATACATCGGCTTAAATTTAAATGAATTGAAAGTTTTTAAGACAAATTGATGAGATTTTCCTTTCTATTTACATTGTGTCATAATTAGATTTTTTTTGTTGCTAATTTTGTTTCCTCAACATGTTGCGTGATTTCAATAATCAAATGAAACTAGTAATTAAACAGGTATGTTCGTCGAAAATTTAATTTAGTTATAAAATAAATTTAATTGGCTAAAATAAAATATTCAAATTATTAGAGGACGTTGTTTATTTGGTTCTGTTGATTGACTGACCGAAGGATAAACAAACCAATTACAGAAGCAATTTCAAAAAGCCACTAAAAAAAGAAGCTTCTTTCTCCCTTGGCTCTTTTTTTCCTTCTTGTAATATGTTTGCCAAAGTTGTTTCATTTCAGTTTCCCCCTTGTCTAACACTGAGCGAAAAATAATATCAGTTTTCGAAAGATTTCCTTTTCCGGGTTTCTTTCTCTCTTCTTCCCAATTTTCTCACGCTAACGTTGCATTGGGAATATCATGGAATAGATATAGGCATGTATAAAACTTTTCAATATTTCATGTTTATTAGAACTGTAGTACATTTATTATTATTACATATAATATTTTACGAGATTCTACTTTTAAAAAAATTATTTTCAATTGTTATCGATATACAGCACTTTCCAATATCGTTCAATTGTTCACCACTTTAATGGTTGTTCTAAAAAAGATATTCATGACGTAAATTAATGTATAGGCGTTTAGGTGAAAAGTATCAATCATAATGAGAAACAAAGAAGTTGTCCTCTGCTTGATGCAAATAAACATACACAAGTGGGAGATAAATTTAACCTAATTTATCGCGCGGAGAATTTACCACTGCTCGAAGCCCCTAAAACCTTAGTAAATTGGATATTGGATTGTATCTAAATTTCTGAGATTGGCTCGTGATCCCGGCTTCTTTTCCTTCTACTCTGTTCTTTTCACGATGGAGGGGCCAGCCCATACAGGCCTTTAGGGGATGGACCTTCTGGTGTATCTCCTTCTCACATCAATATCATAAAAAAAAAAAAAAAAATACACACATATATGTCTATCAAATAAAGTAATTATAGGCACATCTCTGCTTTCAGGTTAGATAAAAAATATGTGATGTGGTCATCTGATGAATTTACCATACACCTGCTCCTCAAGGGTTGAATTGAATCATGAAGATAGGAAATTTTATATACATGTATTATACATAAAACACAGCTTAAAATGAGAAAATCGGAACATAGGAATAGTGCATGCGAACTTCGAAACGTTAGTGGCTTCGATAAAATTAAATTTTAATTTAGATTTTCATATGGTCTCTGCCATGTTTTTGGACTAGTGAATTTTTTTTGAAAGGGAGGGCGGCTAATTATAAGAATAAAATAAATACATATAATAATTATTAAGTGATTCATTTTTGTAAAGTAATATGTATACATACATAATTATTATCATTATATCATCATTAATTACACACATTTTTCCTACTTTAATTCTTTATTTAAACTTATTTTTTTTAATAATAAAATATGAAATTGAAATCTCGGTTCTAACGCCTATAAAAATTTTTGACGAAAAAATAAAATTTAAGAGATATCAAATATTTTTGACAAGTCAAAAATAAACAAATTTACGTGACCTGATAACATACTGTAAAAATAGATAAATCTGATCTTCTGTTTTAAAATTCTTATTCGTTTTTAAGGGAGTGTGCAGACAAAATTTAACCATACTAAAGCAGATAAATACACATACATTTCATAAACATCATTTTTCTGAACTCAGGAGAATCTTGAAATGTAGAGATCTGCAAGAATATGAATTTTCTGCACGAACAAAATACTTAGCTTCTTCTTCATACTTTTTATTGTAAGTTAGTAACAAAATTAGTTTATTACACCCAATTTATTATTTTCAATTTGATTCGAAAAATTATTATTCTCGTATAGATAGATTACTTCATCTGCTCTGTCTTACTGATCTGTCGAATTTCATATAATTGTAATTACGGAATCTCGAGTTCATTGTAACCCGTTTCTTCTCTAATTGGAATTTTCTACCTGTCATATGACAATAGTGGTAATCATTACATATATTGCATCGATACTTCAAGAGTCCGAAATGCACATTATATATAGCAGGATTAGGATGGTCCTTATTTTGGGTATTTTCGAATTTTTACGCTGACAGAGGCTCTTTATTTATTTCGAACCAAATGGGCCTCTGTCAACGTAAAAATTCCAAAATGCCCAAAATAAGGACCACTCTAATCAGCATCCTTGACTTTTGTTAAGGCAATGTATACCTAGAAGTGAGGCTTTTTCACACTTTCCATATTTTCGAAGTTATTCTTATAATGAATGGACTGTTTGATTACTCATTCTTGTTATTTAAACGATTATTTAAAATTTTATTGAAAGATTTAAGAATTATATGTAGTATTTGTAGATTCTAATATTTAGTGAATCGCATCTAGTGCCAATCTTGGATAAAACTTTTTCTTGGTCTTTGCGTGATTTTCTTTCACCATTCTTTCCTTTATTATTTCCCTGTCTCTATTCAAGAAGAAGAGTCTTTTTTGGCGATTGAGTGAATCGCTGATCACACACACTTCCGGCATCTCCCCTGATTCAGAAGTACACTGAATTTCTTTAATCCTCATCTCTCTGTTAGCGGCTTTTGTTTTTTCTTCTTACTTCTCTCTCTTTTAGTTTTCACTTGTATTAATAAATTATTCTAGTCTCCTTCATTCTTTCTAGCACTTTGAAATTGTCTAAATAAAGGAAACCAAGCCTAGTACAGACTAGTGGACAAACTTTGTTTTATTTTGTTGATGCCGACCTGATTTATACCATATAAGGTCACTCTAGTAGAATTATTTGGTCTCTGATGGTTATTAAACTATAAATTTCTCAATAGGTATATGTAAACGTTTAAAATTCAAATAATATAATATTTGAGATTATAAAAAACTTTTAATTATACAAAATATTCATTAAAATATATTTTGATATTTTTGTTTTTTTGATTTGCTTATATAGCAAACCAAATATTCATAAAATATCGGTATAAATTGAATATTTAATTTCTAATCAATAATAGCGTTACATTATTTTTTTTTTTTTTGCACAATATTCATAGATTTACAAGTATTTCTATAGTCCTTAAGGCTACCACATGAAAACAGATTCTTAAAGAATTTACTGGACTAGAGAAAGAAACTCATAGCTTGAAGGGACTCCTTGGTCGTGTTTTTGATTATAATATATGTATTTAAGCAAAAATTTTGAATTTTGGTGATCTTTTAAAATGATTTTCTTGAAATTTTTAATATTGTTTTTATTATTATCATTTCCGTCCATAATTTAATTTATAATTTGAAAGTTTATATTGGGAAAATAAGGACAAGTTTTTATGTGTGACTTTTTTATTTATCCACCAACGTTTCGTCGACTTTGCCGACTTCTTCAGGGCTTCTACAATTATAAGAACATTCTTGATATTAATTTACAAAAGTACAGTCAGAATCCAAAAACAAACATGTATCAATAGTTTACCTACCAAATAGTCATGTCACACATTCGTCTAAATTTTCTTATTACCGTCGTTACCATTGAAGGCCATCAGAATACAATTTTCAAAAGATATTTGGCACATTCACAAAAAACACAATTTTTCTCTTTATAATAACAACCTTATCAATACAAAACAGAACAGAAATCACTTCCTATAAAAATAGAATAGAATACTTTTCTTTTTCTTCTCCGTTTTATCCCTATATACAAAAATCTCAACTTCGAATAAATTAAACTTATACATTAATAAAATATATGTCAATGACACCAGTCAAGTTATTATTAAATGAAAAAATCCATTAGAAATCTATTTTTATTTTTAACATTTAATTGCATTCATTTTTGAAATTTCTTATTATTATTTATTTTTTACTTTTTATTTTTATCCTTATACCTGTTTAGCAAAAAACTATAAATGCCACTTAAATTCTGGGTGTCTGTTCTAAAATTCACTGTATCATTTAACGAAATGTGAATCATTTCACTTATTGTTCTTTTAAAATACTACTGGTTCAAAATCTAATATTAATGTATCATTAAACTTGAATTGATGATTTAGATTAAAATGATGGGTAGCTAGGGCGGTTTTGTCATTTTTTAAAATATTAGACACTCTACAATCATATATTGGTATGTTGTGTTAATCTTTTTTTTAAATATTGCGATGTCTGTCCTATATATGATTTCCCACATGAACAGGGTATCTTATATACAATATATTGTTTTTATTCCGACTACTTTCATACTTTATAAACCTTGATTATTTTTAAAAAGTCTCATTTTTTCTGATTTTGGGCTCTCTTCCATCAACGAATTTTTTGGTATCAAATATTTAAGCCATCTACTTCGTGGAAGTCGAACAAATGAAATAATAATACAATCATTGTCGGGTAAAGCCCCCCCCCCCACGAAATTTCTTGAATATAATAATAAAAATTGAAATGTGGGTGTAAAGTAATAGTTAAGCTAATAATAATTTAAAAAAAAAATAAAGAATTTTTTTTATTTTTAAATAAATTAAAATATGTTGTCATTATAAAGTATAATAACCCCCCCTTGCGCCCCGAAAAATAGTCAAAAACTTTTTCCATTATATACAAATTTTCCACTGTGAAGCTGTTGAGTATTTAAGCACTCCAAAGATATTAAATGTCTATTGAAACCTCCCCCAGCCTCGAAAATAAATCCTAGGTGCTCCTTCTATCACGAATATTGTATATCTATGCATATCAATGAAATTAAAACATATTATTAAAGCACCCTATGATTGTTTAACAATTATAAAATATATGTTTTGGAATCATTTAAGATTTAATTTATTTGAATAGGTCTGGGTCAGTTTGCAGTTATAGGGGCAAAACGCGCAAACGATGCAATCCTATTCAGAATCTCTGTTGAATTACGAAAGTGCTTACATATGCTTAAAGCAATCTATCAAATTTGCATTTTCATTCATTGCACTCGTCTTGGCTGCTTCCTATCAGAAAGGGTTCTCTATCGTTCGCCCCAAATATCTGCAATTACTCTAACCAGGCGCAATCATAAAGTTTAAATGATGTTCTTGTTTCCGGGAATCATATTATGTCCATAAATTATGAAATTATTGTGCTAAAAGATCTTATAGGTACGTAATATAATTATGTACCTATATCTTAAAGAATTGCGGGAAGCCTTTAGAATAAATTCAATTTTTCATATTAGGTATCAGATTTAATTTATTCTTTATTGTAAATACTTATTTGCTTTCTTATTTGCATTTAATTCAATTACAATTAATTTTTGTTGATTTTTCTTTTTTATTCATTATTTGTAAATTTATTTATAAAGTTAGACTGACTCTCTTAAACATAGTCCCTTGTGTAAATACCCTTTACACTTACGTAGAATTATTTTTACTTATTCTAAATCATTAACACATGACCAATTAATGGCGATCTTTGAAAATTCTTATACACTATCTCTTTTAAATGTTTCGAAATTACTGTATGTATTGAATCCAATAGGATGAAAGGGGGGAGAGGCTGCTCTCCCTACCAGCTGATCACCTTACAAGTAACTCATTAGCTCATTACAATACTATATTATAATTTTCCTTTCTAAGTAAACCATTTATCCTTAATCTTACGAGGGTACAATGGCCTCATTCTGAAATGGACAAATATAAGAAAACGACTAAGAATAAATCGAAGAAGGTGCCTCTTCATTATGTAAATAGATTAATAGTTAAACAAACAAATAAATAAATAATTTTATTTATTTAAGAGTAGAATTTCAAAGGCCTTGTTCTTGTCATAATGACGGCTTCATGGTGGGGAGGTGGGGGGGGGGGGGGTACATGGGGCTCATGACCCCCAAATGGTTTCCAAAAAAAAAATGTTTTAATTTTGTAAAATCAAATTCAAACTGGATTTGTATTTTCAGAGATTAGAGCGTTCAAACATACGTACATACAAACTCTCCTAGTAATATGATATACATGACTAATTTCATAATACTATATAAATAAAAAAAACTCAATTAGGGAACTCAGCCTAACTAAGTATATTGTATACTGAATGGATTTTGATGAGACAGTCTAAGTTCAAAAAAGAGAGAAAATTAAATCTTTTTATTTATAACCCGACGTTTCGGAGGTTTCTTCCCTTCTTTTTCAGAGATTTGGAAGAAACCTCCAAAACGTCGGGTTTTAAATAAAAATATAGATTTAATTTTCTCTCTTTTTTGAACTTTGGATTGCCTCATCAAAATCCATTCAGTTCACTTTCCAATCCGTCTCCATAAACTTGAATCGTATATTATACCTACATATGTATAATAGGTAGCCCTGTCCCTTTTCCCCTTCTTCATACTCTCTTTTTATGTATGCTTTTAATTTTTCAGAGGATAAAAATCTCTAAAAACGACTTTTGAAGCTCATAATTTTAAAATTTTCCGGGGGAGGCGAGGCAGCCACCAGGTACATGACCCCCCCCCCCCAAAAAAAAAAAGTCTGGAACCGCTACTGCCTTGACTTCAATTTTTCTACATATATTACTATTATTACATTGGATTTATTTTTTATTTTTGCATTAATTCGTTATTGAATACCTGTCAAATATAAATGGATTTTTCACTATATATACTGCAAATATACTGATAAAACGAGCCCCAAATTTATATAAATATTCCAGTAAACTGCATTCCTGATGACGCTTTCTCGTTTGTCGAAATAACGCCCATATGTCAGATTTTCATATTTTCAACGCTACCTACTCTTAATAAGGGAACTTGATAACTCAACTTACTTAAACAATTATATTTTGAATAATTCCAAGTCAATTTAATTCCTGTATCACCTAGAAAGCTGATTATTCAATTCCGTAAACCTTCGAAACATATAAATAAATAAATAAAACCTAAAAATGATATAGTAAATACAGTATGTTAGGGTATATCTTTTCTTTTTGAAAATATTAACTTAGAAAATGTATTTACAGTAAAAAAAATTGCAAATTTATTGAAATTTTTTCTTCAATAAATACCTATATATGTGTTTTCCTAATAAAAATTCAAAGATAGCATTTGTTATAAGAATGTCAATTTTATTTTTATATTATTGAGTCGCATATCAATAACCTTTGACATAATTTTATAAAGAATTCAAGAAAAAGTTGCAATTCGCTTTATTCAGTTCTTCTCTCATGTTGATTTTTACCATTCATTTTTTTTCTTTCATTTTTCTCTCGACGTTATTTTTTTCTTTTTACCTCAACAAATTCAACTCAAGCTTTGTCTTCTTTTTATATCTATTCACTTTTTTATTTTTTTTTTTTCATTATTTTAGAAATTCACATGGACCAGACTCTATAGATTTGGAAAGTTGGTTAACATGAGGCGCGGTTTGTTCTAAAACATTCTAGAGAAGAACACTGTTTGCTACTTGATTTAATACACCTGACCCAATTTCAGTCATGTCGCTTGCATTCTGTTTGATTTGATTGAAATCGCCTAAGGCGTAACTGGGAGATGCAAATAAACTACGAGTATGCCCCTAAAGTACTTTCACCCCAAATACACGATTTAAGTTTCCTTTAAGACTTTTTGGTTCTATTACTAAAGAGGGTCATAGATTAAGGAAGTAAAACCATTGCTTTTTTTCTTTTAAAGTTTTTATGTTCCTGGTTGGACATATAAGAGATATTTTTTTCAAATTAAAAAAAAAAACATTATTTTTTAAAATAATTAATCCAAAGATTTGAGTATCTTTTTTGAAAAGTAGATGAATTCTTTTCAAAAATACAACTCACGGTATAAACCAAATATATCAATAAAGAATTTAAATTTTAAGGTCAAAATACAGATTTAAGTAGAAAATATTTTTAAATTCAATATCAGAGGGGTTCATCCCCTAGGAGTTGAACCCGAGTACTAACACGCTTGCATGTCTTAAGCAGCTTTTCTATCTGGTTGATCTACGAAAAATCTTTTGCATTTTTTTGCAGAGTGACAATTTCTGCCTACTAAATTTTTTAATAAAAAAACATTTATGAATAACTAATTTTCTAGAGTGTCAAATCTATTGAAAAATATATCATTCGATTCATAAAAGTTGACTTATTGATCTGTATAAATTTGTTGAAAATGGTATAATTTGTATAGAAGTTATAGCCCTTTTAAAAGCTCGGTCCATTTACTTCTATGTTAAAAGGGCAATTTTCAATAATTTATTTCTCACTAATGGGACAGAGGATCAACTTCAAATTTCGGGAATAAATATTTAATACATCAATGATTCGATGGTAAAAATTTGAAAATTTTCTTATTAAAATGATAAGCAGTCCCGAACCCCCTTAAATAAATTTCATGTCAGGGTGTTTTGTCTCTAGGGTCAAACTAACAAGCCCGGCAAGCGTGTTAGTACTCGGGTTCAACTCCTGAGGGGTTGGAGCCCTCTGGAAGGCAATATAAAAGTATTTTCTACTTAAATCTGGTTTTTGACATTGAAATTTAAATTCTTTCTTGATTAATTTTTAAAATTAATTTCGGTAGATATAATCTGGGTAATTAACGAACATTGGATTATAACTTCTCTAATATTATTGTATACAAATTTTCAATGTTTTTTCTTGAGCTTGTCCTCTTGAATTTTAAATCTTGATTGTTTCTTTGCCCGAAATAGATAGATTAAAGTTTCTAAAATTATTGATCACCAAGGATAATTAGGATTTTGTTTCACACAGCCCCTCTGTTATAAATCGTGGGTCGTGCATTAAAGTCCGTACTCGGGTTTAATTATTTATTACAAATTAGGGTTCTGCCTTTTATCGTCGTGGTTCCCTTCCTTGTCGTTGTTAAGATTCGCCCTGATGTTTTCCAACACTTTCGAAATGGCCTATTCAGATCAAGAATCTTAAACAACTCAATTTAAACAATGACAATATCTCATTTTATGTTGACCTTTTGTCTAGTTGAGTGGATGGTTTTAAATAAATTATAATTAGAACCTCTGTGCACTCTAGTGAGAATTAAACAAGGATTCTTACTTAAATTATTGTTTGGAACGTACATTGAATGCGTAATGGCTTTTTATTTATAAGAAGAATATAAAATTTATAAAGCAAAAGGGTAAAGAAAATAGTTGAATTTTCTATTACTAAAGAAAGAGACTGAAAATGCCTTTCTTTGCATATGAAAATGTAATTTTAATATATTTTAAACATTCCTATAAAATTTGAATATATTTTATCTGCGTTTATATTTGGAAAGGTATATCAGTGTATAAGTGAAAGTATTGTGATCAGATGAAAAAATTTCAATTTAAATTTTCACAACTCGTCATCAATTAAAGGCATTGCTTTCTCTCTATGTTATGTCTATGATTAAGAAGGGTAAATGAGAGTGACATCATCTGTTTAATTTTCAAAAACATTAAAAAATAATTTAAAACTCATTTTTTTTCTTTAAATATTCATTTTGTTTAAAAATAGATATTCTAAAAGAAGAATATCAGTGGCGGTTGGTGACTTTTCAACCAGAGGATGCTGTCCAAAAAGTACCTTTCATTATTTTAAATTTTATTTATATATATATATATGGTATATATATATATATGCTTTTTTTGGAAATTTCATCATTTTCTTTATTTTTCTAATTTAACATTAGATTTTTAAAAAATATATTTCGGGACCTTTGCCCCCAAACGGATACTGTTTTGTGTGAGTGAGGGTAGGAATCAGAAATTAAATCTTGTGACTTCAACTCCTCAGTCCCTGAGATGGAAATCGACCATCTTCCACAATAAACCTAAGAAATCTTAAATTTCTCCTAATTCTTTTGCTTTAAGCAAGCTATGACTGTCTCTATCAGTCTTATTTATTTCCGATCTTATATATTGAGAGTTCTTAGAATTGGATTGGTCCAAAAATTCTCGAATCATCTTTATTTATTCCTTTTTTTGTATTATTACTATTTTAATAGTCCTCAACGAAAATAATTCTTATTCGACCAAAACTTATCTGAACTTGTCTTTGACATGCTTGAACTTGAGAATATACCAGGCAGAAACTTCAAACCTTCTATCGGCACCCTTTTCGGAAAAATCATCATTTTAAGTTCCCCTTGAAACTATTCAACAATTTCATTTCATTTCGAGATCAATATAGGTACTTTAAAAAAACAAAAAATGTTTTTTATAGAAATATTTGAAATAACGTATAATAATTTGAAAATTTAAAGATCCTCCTGAAATTTTGAAGTGGACCTTATATATTGATGAAAATACTCTAAATGTTTGAAATTTTAGGGATGCTACGCATGGCCCGCACTGAAGCATTATGTATTCTTATGAAATTTCTCCTGATCACGAAACTCACAGGTATTTAAGGTAAAACTCCTTGACGATTAGCTATTTTTTATTTTATTTATTAATTGATTCTTCCTTGAAAAGACTCTTATCGAGTATCATCTCAAACAAAGTAACTATTGCACATTTCAAATATTACACCTCTGAACTAATACATATGGATATTAGTGAAAAAACACATTTCCAGCAGTGTCTCGCCGATTAAATATAATTTTTTAACATTTTAATTTTAAAAAATATTAAATAGGGGAAACAATAACTTCTTTTTTATCTAGATTATTATTTCATTAGAAAATATTTTATTTTATTTATTTGAATATCAAATTAATTTAACATAATAATATATTAGATATATCAATTTTTCAGAGGAAAAAGAACAATAATAACTGTTATATTAAATCCTCCATTGCGACGTTTCGCTGTTTTATTACAGCTTCCTCAGGCTCCACAAAGAAACAAATACATTCAAAATACTTATACATTCTCACATTAATTAAAACATTTCTTATATACAATCACCTTGATAAATTTTTTTCTAAACACTTTGTCAGTTCTTTTCCTTTGAAAATTGATATATCTAATATTTATTATGGAGCTGAATAACAAAAATAATAATATATATATTCAGTAAGTACTATATACTCTATAACTAAGAATAAAATAGCAATGCAATATAGTATGGGATTTCAAATTCACCTCAGTCCGATTTAAAGTAACTTTCGATTGAATAATTAATTGACCATTTTTTTAAATTCTGTTAATTTTTTTTTTTTACTTCAGATATATAATATTCTTTATCATGTAATGATATAGGATATAATGTGAAGTATTTTTTTTAAACGAAAAGTTTTTCGCACCTGGAAAATAGTTTTTAGCCGTGCTTGTTTAAGGAGAAAAACAATTTGAACTTTTAATTAATGAAAATTAATTCAAAAAATATTTGAGATATTCAAACGACTATTCGTATTAAAATTCTGCATTGATTACCTATACATAAATCACTTGATTTATAATATCATATATTATCAGATGCGAAAATAGTTGGAAACTCGGAAACGGTTTCCAATGAACATTACGAAGCTCGTTATGATAATGTGCTCGGATTTTCAGCTGATCATAAACTTTAGATTAGATTCTTCTTAAGCCATAGACGAAATTCCTAGGTACAAAATCGTTTTTACCTTCTATTATTAATATTTTAAGCATAACTAAAGGTTTCTATGTAATAAATAAATAATTATAATAATCAATCATCTAAATACTAGTTAATTATTTAATACAGAAAATTTAATTTTTTAAAGTTCTTCATTGTTTTTAAATGAAATTCTAGGTGGCAAACAATTCTCACAAAACTTAACAAAGAACACCTTGAAAAATTACGACCGGCCAATTAACAAAGCAGTATTCAATGATATCATCTTCAACTAAAATAAATATAGCTAGTACCATATAATAGTATTCTCTTGGAGGTTATCTCAGTCACGATTTTAAATATCCTTTAAAATATCTTTTCAATGACTTGCCATTCGATTTTCTAAGTAAAATATAATTTTAATTCTTTCAGCGTTGATTAAAACTTAAAATTTACATAGGTACCTATATTAAAATCTATTATAATAATTGACTTCCGCGATGATAACGGCGGGATCTCTCTGATTAGTCGTGCTTATATACGGAGAATTCAAAAATAATTTAAAATCTAAAATTTTCAAGGGTGATTATAAATTATTTTATTAGATCGGTGGTGTAGGGGGGGTGTGGGAGAGGGGACATCGAAGGCGGGCTTCGCATCTGGTTAATAATAATGATGTATTAAATGATTTATATATCATGAAAATAAAGTAAAAAATTTGGTAATGCATGCACGCACATACTAACGCACATACTATTGTACTAACAGACATTTTGACAAAACATTTATTAATTCGAAAAATATAAGTTTTTCGATGTTTACTTATTAGGGCTTTTTTGTAGACCAAAATGATTTCTCCCAATTTTTTTAATCAAAATAATTTCAGTGTTTTTGAGATATTTCGAAAAAATCACTTTTTTCATGCACGATTACAATATTTGACCATACCCTGTATGGTAAAGTAAAATGCAAAAATTTATTTTTCAGAAACACAAATTTTATTCATTGAAATAAAAATCTTTTTTAAAATGTAAAAAAAAAAAATTAATATTTTCGAAGTTAATAGTTTTCTTACATCTTCTTCAAAGCAAATATGTACTTATATGTAAATTTGTTGTACTAGACAGTCATAGAGTCATTTTTTTATAAGAATTAAGAAAATTAATCCCAAAAAATTCTTATTTATGTAAATTCAAATTTGAAAAAATTACGAATAAGGGGCCGTCCATAAAATACATCAGGCTAAATCAATTTTGCCTCCCCCTATCTTATTAGAGATAACTGAAATGAAACACATTTCATATGTTGAGGCTGAGAGATTGCTATAAATAATTAAATTTTTGTCTCATGTCAAATCTCTTTTAAATTTGTACTTTAAAAATGACGGACTTTTGGATTTGTGTTTGACTTTGAAATTTTGTATTTTGTATGTTTGGTTTTTGTTCAGAATTCCGTTTTTGTGTTTGTATTTTTACACTATTCAATATTATTGCTTGTTTTTATGCATTAGCTTAAGCCAAATTGTTAATCGACTACCTGGGCCCCGCAATACAAGTTGTGCTTAGAGCGGGAGTCGTCACTAATTCCATGTACTGTAATGTATTATCATTGTTGAAATGAATAAATGATCATTATTTCTAAAATAAATGGTTCCAGGAATTGAGATGTAGGTATTTATATCACTAAAAATAGCATTAACATATATCACAAGTTCACTTGATCAATTTTATGCAGACAGCATTAAAAATTGATGCTGGAGAGACAAGATAGGCCACTGGAAGTCGAACAATTTCCATTCTAATGTAGCATTCGATTAAGAGCAGGCTAAATAAGATGGTACTGAAAAGGTCTCTTCTCAAATTAGGATAGAGAACAAAAAGAGAAAGAACAGATAAAGAGGACACTAGAAGAGGGGAGCTAAGGTGAATAGTAAATTCGGCCTGGGGTCAGCAATTCTTTAATGGTGTTGCTTGTTTCCCACTGAAATTAATACTTAATGTGAATATTTGGATTTTCAACATCTAATCATAAAGTAAACTCAATAGCAATAAAATACCAGGAGTGGAGTGGATAGATTTGATAATTTCTACCACTTTGGTACTTTTGGAAGGAAATCTCGCCAGACGTGGAATATTTAATTTTCTCCAAAATTTCAATTTTTTTTTTCTTATTCATGCATAGAAATTATCTATACATAGTATATCTATTTATTATAATCGCCGACGTGATTTTTTTAATTTTAAAACCCACTAATATGTAGTTCATACCAAATAAAATTTATTAAAATTAGGAAATTTAAATTATTAGTAACTGGAATAGCAGGGAATTGAACAAAATTAAAATCACAGAGTTTTTATTAAATGGACCAGACGTTTCGTCAATTTATATTGACTTCCTCAGTGGCCCATTAATTTACACATGCTATTTCTGTATAAAAACAACAACAAAAAAAGAATTTTTTAATTGTTAAAGAAAAGTCCAAGATTGTTGATTAATTTGAGCCAAGAATATTTAAAAAAAAGATTAATGATGTTTTGTCTTAGAGTGAAATTGTATTTTGACATAGTGTGATAAAATGGGCCACTGATGAAGTCAAAATAATTTGACGAAACGTCTGGTCTATTTAATAAAAACTCTGTGTTTTTAATTTTGTCCAATTCCCAGCTATTCCTGTTACAAATTTACTATGGATGCGAATGATACAACATTTAATTTATTATTTTAAAACCCACTGCGGAGTCAAGGGGGGCATAGCTCATTAGCCAGGAAGAAGCCCTACGAAGGCGAGCTTCGCAGCTGGTATGTGAATATTGGAGAAAAATCATTTTGAAACATGATTTTTTTCTCTCTCTCTCTGTTTGTATTCCGATACTCACGATAATTCAAGAAGGAAAGTTTGAATAAATTTCGTTTAAGTGAAAAAAAAAAATTATATTTCCAAAACAAAGAACTCATTAGATTTTTTGGTTCTAGAAATTTCAGATGATAAATGTAGAAGAAGTAATGGAGGGCTATTCAACCGTTATGGTTATTGAGCTCCATGTTTAGGCTAACATTCATCTTTATAACATAAATCGTTCACTGACAAAACAATACTTATCACCATATGGATAAATTAAAAATTTCCAATAATTGAAAATTTTTTCCATTATTTCCTTAAATTAAATTTTTTTTTTAGTATTATCTTATAAGTGACTAATATTTATTAACATTATTTTTAGCAGATTTCTTCGTTTGTTTTATTTAAAAATAAAGTGCAACGGATCGTTGCTAGACTTTATCCAAAGTCATTTGAAATACTAATATGTATATTCATTTATTATTAATCAGATAGCACTGGCTATTTGAAGTCCATGTTGACTTAAAATCAAAAATAAAGTTCGATTGTCTAATTAACACAAGAGGAATAACCATATTATAATCATTTTTGATGTTTTGACCATGAGCTATATTAAGCGAATGAATAATTAAAAAAAGTACTCTAGGGCAATGCTTCTTAAAGAACTGAGCTTCGGCCCCCTAGGGGGCCATGGATTACCCTCAGGGAGGCCGCGAAGAGTCGCAAATGTAACAAATAAATTACTATTGTTTAACACTTGGATTATAATTATAAAATTTCGATAATGTATTGAAATGTTGAAATTAAAATATATTTGCACCTGGTTATAACATGAGTCTTTGATTTGTGCACATATGTACTTAGGCATGGTAGAGTGCATACACTCATTAATCAAAATATAATAACCGTGTTTATTTTTTTCACGTTTTTACTGTTAACCTTAGTAAATGCGTGCATTGACTAGTAAGTGTATGCATATACGAAATTGAAAATTATAAATAGTTTTTTAACCAATCTGAATTTAAAAAAAATAGGGGGACCGTGAGATATTGACTTGGGTTCCAAGGGGGCCGCGACTTCAAAAGGTTTAAGAATCATTGTTCTAGGGTAAAGTACCTTAAAATATAATTTTACTAAAAATTTTATAAAACCTTATTGTGGCCCTCAAAGTACTTAATTAGAATAATTGGTTAAACCATTTTCAAGATGTTTTGAAATGGATAAAGTAAATTTGTATTGAGAGTTTTATGATATAATATAGTATCTACAAGTGAATTTCCGATACGCCCATATAGCATATATATTTGGAGATATAATGTGTAAGCACCATCTAGAAGCTTTCCAACAGCCCGGATATGTATTACCATAATATTGTATTTCGACTTAGATATAAATAATTTATTATTTACCTAGCTGCTAGCTCTGGGGTAGAGTAGGAATGGACGGAGGCGTTTTGCAGTCTGGAAGATTTCACTTTAAATTAAGGTCATCTCTCTTCGCTTTTATTCTAACCCAGCCTCTCCTTTTCTATGATCATTTCATATACCCTTGAAGCCTACACAAAGATTGTTTTGACTACACGTACACATTTATTACTCAAGC
Source organism: Forficula auricularia (assembly GCA_024734495.1). Classification (NCBI taxonomy): domain Eukaryota; kingdom Metazoa; phylum Arthropoda; class Insecta; order Dermaptera; family Forficulidae; genus Forficula; species Forficula auricularia. Next base: position 486,264 of record JALMQS010000137.1, read on the forward strand.
AATATAATAAGATTTAATTAATATTAATTTAACAAAAAAAAAAGATTAATTAGTAAATTCCAACATTTTTTCATAAACATTTTAAAATAAAGTAAAAAAACCAAAACAAGGTTTTAATATTTCAAAATCCTAAATCTAAATATCATCTTCATATCAGGACCGCCCAGAAGGGGTCAAATTCACCGGGGCCCGGACATTAGGAGGGCACGGGCGGAAGGTTGATTTTTTTCTTACACTACAGTAAACTATTGGTTATCTGCGAGGCCCCAAAAAAGACTATTGACCTATTGACCTATCTACAAATAAACATGTTTTTAGCTTTTAATGAAAAAATACTCTTAACATTTTATTCACATCCGATAGCAAAATAAGTTTCGACCTGGATATGAACAGTTTTTAAATTTCAATTACATTACTGTAGTTTATTTTAAAGTTATCCAATATATATATATATATATATATTTTATGAAAATGATTAGAGAAGGAGTTACACCAAAAAGGTGCAACCCCTAAAGGCCTGGGTAGGCCCCTCCATCGTGAAAAGAAGAAGAAAGAATTTTATGGTCTGGGCGGGGGTCGAAGGTATCTGTGGATACGGGTCTTAAATAGCTGAAGGTTATAAGTCGCGGGAAAGATGGTGGCAGGGAGCGAGTTCCAGTCTCTGGAGGTCATAGGGATAAAAGAGTTGGCGAAAGCGCTTGTTCGACTTTTATCCAATTTGACAGCGAAGGTGTGCTGGGCGTTCGAAAACCGCGTGTTTCTCGCAAAGAAGGCTTTAGGGGGGATAATTGATTTCAGCTTGACTGAACAGACACCGTGATATTATCTTTAGTACAGGGAAAGGGCAGAAACGGTTCTTCGGTGAGCCAGGGAGTCGAGTGAGTTGGTTAGAGTCTCCTATTAGTTTAATTGCTCGCTTCTGAATCGCATCCAGTGTAGCAAGAGAATGATCGGAGACACCCCTCCACAGATGAGATCCATATTCGAGAGAGGGGCGAATTTGAGCCTTATACAGTATAAGAAGTTGACTGGGAGTATAACAGCATCAAACAAACATTTATCATTTATTCCAACATATGGAGCATTATACATTAGAAGGGACTCATGTTTACCCAGAGGCCCGGAATTTTGAGTATAATTGAGAGAATAATTCTTTTTCATGTGTTTTTATTTTGTAATTTTTTTAACATATTTCAACTCTATATAATATACTTTACATGCAATTTTATTATAAGTATTAAAATAGTTAGCTTGTGTTAAGGAGAAGTAGACGATATTGATAATACTCTTACTAAACTTGATTAATAGAAAATTCTTTATTTCGTGTCTGAGCTTGTTTCAAAGATTCCAATGGAAATGGACTTGTCTCGACATGTATCCGGGATTATTATAAAAGTGCCCAAGCTTATATTTCGCACTCTTTTCTTTCTATACTGGGGTGAAACATTCTATCCGAATTACATTTCAGAGAATTTATTATTTTTTTAATTTTTATCTTTAATTGTTTTTAAAATATTTTCATTGAAATATGGGAATTTTTTTTGAAATTTCGGTAAATTCTTTTCATTTGTTTTTGAAAGAAAAAAATTATCGAATACATTTTTTTAACAAAGAGAAACAAAGAGGTTGTCCTCTGCTTGATGCAAATAAACATACACACATATATATCGAAATGATATATCTGTATATATGTTTATTTGCATCAAGCAGAGGACAACCTCTTTGTTTCTCTTTGTGAATCAACAACTCTGCTACTCTCGGCAAAACAAAAACTTTTCAATTATATTTTTTTAATTAAATAATTATATACAATGAATTTATTTTTAATCAAATAAATAAGAAATAACAGATATTTATTATTATCGGGTCTTCATTTTAGAAAATCAATTCCTACAAAATTAGTTTTTAATAAAATTAATAATTTATTTTTTCTATTAAAATTTCTTCGGTAGGCTTGCAAGGTAAAGCCTGCATGGCGTGTTTAATTTGATAATAAAATTTCCAAATCAAAATGAGTTAATATTTCATTTTCGTAAAAATATTCGAATTCGATTTTTTCCGATTTTTCAGGTAGTTTAAATCCAAAAAATTGAAAATCTCTCTCTTTCTCTCTATCTGGGTGCTGCTGTGTGATCAAATAAAATAATTGTTTTTTGGCACTAGAACAAACTGAATTATTCTATAAATATTTTAATTCTATAATATTAATGTAATTTATCTAAATAATCATAATATGAGAGCTTCAATGAAGTAAAAGAAATAAAGTATGTATTAGCTAATTAACTTAATGGGAACGCTAGCTTGTATCATTTTATGTACCTACAGTATAATATTATAGACTAGCCAATAAAACATAGAGAGGTAGTTGCTGCGAGAGAATAGGAGATTTAGTATAATTATAATCCATAAACAGAAGACAGATAACAGAAACGAATTATCCATTTCCGATTATTGTCAATATTTGGAATATATTATTTGAATCTTTCACATCCATGAAGTCCAAGCATTGTACACCGATTACTAATCTAATTTAAGCAAAAACCAATACATTCATCCATCCATAGATGAATATATACCCATTACGTTTGGACTAAATGAAAATATCTCACTTTTTGGACTTTGGACGAGACCCCATATAATTTTAAACAAAACCTGAATAAATACTAGAATTTGTAAATTCGGTTGAGACCATGGGTTCCGAAGTCTTTATCTGAGGAACCTTTGAAGTCACGCTTGGTTTGAGACCGATTACAATACTTTACTCATGCTTTGCAATGGACACAGTAAAAATCTCATAATTTAGTATAATGGTCACATCTCAATAATTCAATCCTTTATATCTCAATAATTGTTAATTTTATCAAATTATCTTTTATTTAAGAAAATGTTAAACATTCTATTCTGAACAAAATAACACCTTAATATTGAAAATCGCTTGATAATTAATCGAGTTATGATAGTATTATTGTTTTCATTATATGGCTAGTCATTCTTAATTGATCGTGATGAAATCGGTCATCATCGAAATTCAATCACAAGGCTAAGCTTTTCAATTTTCAATTGAATTTAGTACTATCTTTCGTCAATTTATTGTACTAGATATATCGTAAAATTCACTTTGAAATTTCAAATTGTATTTAAATTTGCTGTTGATTAATTTTTCACTAGCGCCATCTTACATCGATTTGATCAACTCTATTGTCTAATTAATTTTAGCACCATATGATACATTTTAAATAATTTACTTAAGAATAACTAACCATAACTATGAGAATAAAAATACCACCAAAACTCGGTTAATAATTAACTGATTTGCAAAAATAAGGTGTAATTTTGTTTATAAATAAATTATTAATATTTAATTAAATAAAAAATTTAATAATACTAATAATTATTGATAAATAAAGAATTTAAAATTGACATGGCAGCCAATTTAAAATTTTTAAGCCTGTATTCACTGTACTTTTTTCTTTATTAGCGACACATGTGAATCAAATCAAGGGCGTAGCCATTGGCTATTATTTTGCATATTAGGCATTATCCAAAGAGTCAAAATTGAAGCTGAAAGAATTCCGAATCTACTTGTTTAATTTAAAATTAATCCTAGAGATCATCCCAATGATTGAAATTAATGACTTGAATCCATTCTGAAATATTATATTTTCCTTGAATTAAATCGTATATGGTATAATATAAAAAATTCCTCGTAAAATCGATAACAATCATTCAGTTAAAGGCAGACACAATTTTCCCTTTCTCTTTAAGTCGATTGCAAATAAGAACTGACTCAGCTATTGTTGAGTGACCCACCCTCAATTTCAACTAGAGCCTAGACAACCGATTTTATTACAATAATATTTTTCCGGTACAGTTGTAAATAGTTCATTTATGTTTATCCATAGTGTTTTAGTCTTATGACTATATCTGTTTATATTTCTATGTGAGAAGCTATAATATTTCATTAAATTATAAGTTGCACATTTCTTTTTTTTATAATTCATTATTCCAAAAATTGTTAGTTAGTTATATTTTAACAACGATGAAAGGATATAGCCTATATGAATAAATATGACATATAAAAGATCTTCCTAATTAAGATTAATGGATGTTTTTTTATTGAGGTGCATTAAACAAAATATAATAGAAAATTTTTCCAACATATAATATAAAGGATGATAATATATTCAGGTACAGATTCTTTTTTATTTTTTCAAAATGTTATAGCTCATAATTACTTTTTTTAATGCTTAAGCTATAATATATTCGCCAAGTCTGAGATAAACGATACAACCTGTATATAAAAAATAAATTAAAATTTTCTATTATAGGTGAAATCATACTTCCTAAATTTATAGTTGTTGTTTATTTATGGTATATCAGCATACTATATTTCGATACTGAATGAGATTAGGATCAGTCATTTTTCGCTCGGTTCAAAAATTGAAATCTTCTGCAGAAATAAGGGTATGATTAATTTTATATTACACCATTAATGGCTTTACCCTAAAAAACTTTCAATTATCGTAACTATTTATTTATTTACTAGTTCATTTACAAAAGAAAATTGTATGAAAAAGTAAAATTTTTTCACAGCTCGGTTCGCTTTTTGTAAATTAAGCTAAAACGTTGAAAAATGGAATCGAGAAGCATTTTATGAATATATTTATATTATTAATAAACAGCTCCGCCAAATGTTTGCCAAATTTCAGCTCATTAGCTCCAAACGTTCAATAGCAATTTAACAATTTGTTATTTATGGTTCTCTCAAAAGTAAAACGGAACCCTATTAGTGCCGATATAATATTTGTCTCTCTGACAGAGCATAGTATAGTAAAAAAGATACAAACTTGAAATTTTCAAGTTATATGTATGATGAATGTTTTACGAAGGGCCGAATTTTTCGTAGGGTCAAAAATAAAAAATATTATATTTTGACACCCTTCAATTATGGGGGGGGGGGGGGGTGTTTACATATAGCTTAACTAGCTTAACTAACCGGAGGCGGGCATCATAAAAGCCAGGGGATGAAGACCCCTGGACTCCCACATCACCACACTTCCGACCATCCTCCGCCACACCAACCTTAACTTGACCCCTGACCCTATCCCCTCGCTCTACCTCCAATCAACTTCTACCCCACTAACCCTATCCCGTCCACTAAAATGAATAAATAAAGGATGAAAAATAATAAACATCTTCGTATAGACTTGAGGCATTGGTTTGAGTTGTGGGATCGATAACTTACTTGATTAAGCGACTCACTCTTTACAGAGCATCGCACCAGTCACGCGAAGGTTTCTGGTTCTAGTTCCGGTCGATCCTTTTGTCTATAATATTTTCATTATTCTCTAATTTAATAAAAAATATTTTTTTATCATGTGGTTGTAAGGTATCTTCTTAAGTAAAATTGGATTACATTTTCTAAAATTTTACTTTAAAAATGCTAGGTGAGTCCCAAAGTGGCCATTTTTATGAGAACAAACACTTTAGAAATTATTATAATAAACAAATATTATGTGAATACTCATTAATAAATCTACAACAAAAATACTTAAAAATATTAATTAAAAGTAATCCTTTATTATTAAATCGAAAAGTTAATATTATTATTCGTTATATTTATATTTACATTTATTTTTAATTTAATAAATTTATATTTTGCAAAATAAACTAAAACCTAATGAAATATTAATGTCTGCTTCGTAATGTATTCTAAAATGAGATAACAGACATTTTCGATAAATAGAATAAAACATGCATGAAGAGCTATTAGAGGGGGAATGCAAATTTATACTATATAAACGTTATTCTATTTTTTCATTTTAGTAAAAAAAAATCATTAATAATATTACCTATATATAAATTCATATTTGCCAAAGCATCATTTTACAAGAACAAGTGAATTTTATATATAATTTATTTTCATGAAGCCGTCTTTTTTACATTGATTAAATAAGAATTTTCTGCCAAAAAAGACAGAATTCAATTTTATTTAATTTAATACAAATCAATAAAATTAAAATATATCTTTTACTTGGTCTTCTCTGCCTCCTTAGTATTGAATTCTGTTTGTTTTTGCTCATCTTGTATAATATAAATGCGAAGAAAAATCACCTTCTCTCATTATTTTTTCTGTCTCTGTGTCTGCATTCAGATATTACCCAAGATTAGTCAAGTACAAAAAGTCGTAGAAAATTCAGAGTGATGCCCAACATTGATATCTTATTACTAGAGAGCGCAAAAAAAGTAATTCGATTTTTTTTTCAATTTTGGAACTTTTCAAGTTTTTTTTTTTTTTTTTGATATGTCCACCGATCTAAAGAAAATTGGAGATTTTTTTTAAACGCCTTTTTCCTACTTTTTTGGACATTCAAGACTTTTTTAAGGAAACTCGACTTTTTTGCCATGTTTTCATATTTTTTTTTTCTACTTGGCTGCTGCGGTCATTTAGGGTAACAGTTTTTATATAGTAAAAATAAATAAATAAATCCCTAGAGTCAAATTTTAGAACTAGAAATCGAATTAAATGATTTTACTATATGATACAGGGTATGGTCAAGTAATGTAATCGTGCAGGGAAAAAGTGGGTTTTTTTCTTCGTTTTTTCAAAATAAAAAATTGAGCAAAACCATGGAGTTTAAAAAACTACATTTTACCAGATATTAATTATTTTGTCAAAATGTCTGTTAGTACGTTAGTTTGTTAGGTATTCTGTGCGCTATCAAATTTTTGTACGCTCTAGCTCAGGGGTGTCCAACTTTTGGCTTACACGGGCCACAATTGAAGAAACAAAATTGTCTCGAACCGCCGATAAAATATTATAATTCTATTGATATATGTTATTCAAAAAAGATAGTTAATAATGTAGAAATAAGAATTTTTTTTTAGCTCATAGTGACCTTCTAATTTTACTTTTCGTAAATTTTATACGTGAAAATAGCTTCTCGTATATGTAAATACATACCTACATACTTACAAAAGTCATATTATGTATTAGTATTTTTATATACTTGATATAAAATTCTAATAAATACTCAATATTCAATTTTTCTTTCAGATATGTATCTAATTGTTGTTCTAGAACATTCAATCAGAAAGTTTGCAAGTAGAAAATTTATTTCTAATGAAAATGGAGTCGAAAATAGATTAAAATGTTATTATTTTTTCGGAAATGTTGAAATCTAGTTCCAGATTCAAAATTTAAAATTTGCACTTTTATTTTTCGAAAACTTCACAGTAGATTTTCAGATTTTTTATTTTACAGAAAAAAAATTACCAGGCCAAATTGTTGTGTGTTTCCCATTATCTACATATAAATCTATATGTTTTAAGGAATTTTATGACTATATATTGGGCCACGGGTTGGACAGCCCTGATTTAAATCGAATAGGATTAAAGAAGGATATGAGGAATGATAATTTATTTTTTAAAAGGCTCACGGATATAATAATCCCTTACTATCCATTATCTATTGACATGTAAGAACGTGAAAAGAGCTAAAAGACAAGTCCTGACAAGTTTTAGTTCAGGAGATAAATTATCAATTAATTGTGATTGTTCTAGAAAACCCCAATTCCTTGTTTATTTTTTAAAAGGGTCACGGATATAATAATCCTTAACTATCCATTATCTATTGACATCTATTGACAAGTTCAGGGCTGCATTATTTAATAAGAATTGTTGGTATATTGTCGGATCGGGGCTTCTGTTTTTTGGGAAATATTTTGAAAACTTTAATATTTTTATAAACTGAATTCATTTACATTTCTAACTTAGATTTCTCTGGTTCTGAAAAATAAAATTTATAACTACTATTTCAAAATAAATTGTTTGCTTAAAAAACTTATATATTTTGATTATTTTGCAGGTAAAAACAGATTAGGGGTATTATTACTCTATTTTTCTCTACTAATTAATATTTAATATTAATTTATCTCTAGAAGATAATTTTCATTGTTTACTTAAAATTTCATAAATAGGTACCTATATTTCGCTTGAGTTAAAAAAGGTATTTAAAATGAAATGGCTTAATATTAAACGGACTTCAGGTTTATTTCTAAGTCGGTCATGTTACCAATTAAGGCGGAGGAAGTTCGCGCAAATAAATCCTTCATCTTAAAAAAAAAAAAAAAAAAAAATAATAGTAAAAAACTTAACATCGTGTAGATTCTTCTCAAATAATTAGTTTAAGTCTTGATTCTAATTGGCTGATATATAAAATTAAACCATATCCGGTTTTTTGAGTTAAAATGTAAAAACATCTTTTTTTAATATTACCTATCCATTCGGATAATTTTATGTTTAAACTATAATTAACATTTTTATTATCAAGGGAATTTTATTTTGATAATTCAGGTATGAAAAAAATATTAAAGTTTAATTAGAGAACATAGATGATATTCAAAAAGAAAGGCGGCAGGACAAAAAAACTAGCAAGTTTCACAAATTCTACTTCGAATCCTTTTATTAAATAAAAGAAATAGCAGGGAATTGGATAAAAATTAAAAACACAGAATTTTTATTAAATGGGCCAAACGTTTCATCAATTTATTATTTTATGTTTTATTTGAATGGTGAAATTGTTTTTTGATAAATAGTGATTGAATAGGCCACTGAGGAAGTCAAAATAAATTGACGAAACGTCTGGGCTATTTAATAAAAACTCTGTGTTTTTAATTTTTCTCCAATTCACAGCTATTCCTGTTATAAATTTATTATGGAAACGAACGATACAACGTTTTATTAATATTTGAATAAAAATAACTTTTTTTTTAATAGTAATTTTTTTACGAGTTTTGGATTGGTTTTCCCATCAATCTTTTTACAATAACGCAGCGGTTTCCAGCCTTAATGCTACTACTTCTCCCTAAAAAAACAAAAACATTTCTGCTCCTCCCTACCTTTTATTTTTTTAATAGATCTAACAAGATATAAGTGACAACCAACCCCAATGCCTGTGACAACCAACCCGGAGTAGTGGCAGGTAGTCACAAAAATTTACTCTGGCAGAACTTTTTTTCTTAAAAGCCAAATGCTGCAATGGCCTCAAATTTATGGGCAAAATATAGCCAAGGAAATATATTACTAGATACACTAATTACACTGCCCAACAATGAAAATGCTTCGGGCTCAAAAATATCTGATTCTTATGTATTTCCACCTGCTGAATTCAAAAATCACCATAAAGATTACCGATTAGCTCTTGTTTTGGAGATATAATCGACCAAAACGGTGAAAAAGACCATTTTGACCTATTTTCGAGTTCCGTTAGATATTAAACAACAATATTTGAGATCACAATATTTTGTTGAACTAATAGAAAACAGCTTTCTCTTGGATTTACAAATTACCACTTGTTTGTAGCTCAATTAGAACTCGAGTTATAACTAAAAAACTAAAACTACGTGATTATAAAGGATAATAAACATTAATAAAGTAAAGGGAGTGTAGTTTCAGAGTGAATGAAATAAAACTCAAAGAGGTGTATACAATCTCAATATATTTCGGATTATTAGTCCATCATCAGGAGTTTACAGGTTAAAAACTAATCTGTAAATTCCTGATGGACTAATAACACTGGGCAACAAAAAAGAGGCAAGCTAAAAAACGACGATCTGATGAAGGCACCACATAAATCTCTTCAGACACGACCATCTGTGAAGTATTATTCCAGCAATGTAGAACTCTTAGAATGTAACTACAATTTGTAAAAAAATAAAATGCACTTTCAATGTTGTTAGCATATGTAATTAAAATGTATCTTTTTCTCTTGATCCGCCACCTACTGTATTTCACAGAAACTAGAGCTAAGAAAAAAATTTCATTGTCATATTCGTTTTTCTCAACCCAAAATTGGTAGGAATTGACTCATCAAGTGCTCGAAGCATTTAAAAATTATTTTTTTGTTGCCCAGTGTTATAGAAACAGAAACTGTAAACACTGCCTCTTCAAAAATTAAAAACCATAAAATGTGACAATCAGTCCCGGTCTCCCCTATGTATAAAAATGTAAAAAAACAATTCATTACTGTTCACTTTTTACTGTTAAGTTTACGAAATGAAGTTTTATTTATTTATACATACTTATGGTATGAAAATTAATTTTTCATTAAAACATTCTCGCGCCTGCCAGGTTGGAAACCGCTGCAGTAATGTATCTTGAGAAGTACCATCATTCATTAATTCATTCACCAATTCGCTTATCTTCATGATTTCAAGGGACTGAAACTTTCTCCTCGCCTTCCTCTTACCCGAACACTTTTATAATCTTCAATTCTTCAAGATCCGGGAGCAGAAATGCCTACGTCTCCACCCTTTTGCTTGATCATCATATTCTTCTATTCTCTTGGGTAATGCAAGCGTCTCTCAAGATCTAAAAGGGCTGCGCCTTCTTATTATCGCACTCCTTTTTGCATTCGGCCGTATTAAAAAAATTCAATTATCTAGCTTAAACCATTTATTGACAAAACATTAATAAATTAGTAAAATTTATAGACAGTATACCGAATCTTGAAAAAGTTTTCACTTTTTACTCCGAATATTTATTTGAAATTCTAAGGATTCTTATAGCTGTGGTTTTATTTAACAAGGGTTCAATGAAGAGAAGTGCAGCTTTTTAGTATTTATTTTATTTAAAATTCCCGCTAACGTTTAGGTCATTGGTTATAGCTAGAGTGACTATATAGGGAGAGTGGCGACACGTATGGTCATCCGCCATTTCTAGTCGTTTTTTAAATTGAAGAATATTAGGAAATTTAAGAAAATTAATATTTAAACACATTCTTTACACATATTAAAGATTATTTAATTAAAAATAAAAGGTAATAATAATAATAATATTATTTTAAATTTCATAATATTACTTAGCTTAAAGGACGACTCAAAATGGCGGATGGGCCTACGTGTCGCCACTGTATCTATAGAGTCACTGTAGTTATAGCCATCTTCAGAGCTAATACAGGATTGAACATATGATATTAGATTAGTCTCATATAAGTAGCTACATCAATGCAATGCAGTTTTTACTACTACATCGGGAATTTGTCAATATTTATAATTCTTTTTTAGTTACTACAACTCATCAATAAAATTATATACAAGTTATAAATAAATTAAAAATTTATAATTCCCCCAGAAGACACATTCTTTTATTGCCTACTTCAGTTTATAAAAATTCTGCTACTCTCTACTAATATTTTCAAAAGAAAAATTACATATTAGTAGTAAAGTCTGTAATTTATTAATTGCATTGATGTAGTTACTGTTTAATCCTGTATTAGCTCTGAAGATGGCTATAACTAATGGCCGACACGTTTTTAAATAAAAGAAATATTAAAAAGCTCCACTTCTCTTCATTGAACCCTTGTTGAAATTTATTTTTAAATATTTCTGTACTCAATAATAATAGGCTTGCATATTTTTCTAACTAACCCATATCAACTTCAATCTTTATTAATTTGGTTTTAAAAATATTTAGTGTATTGGTTTACCTCAAAATAAAGATGCCAGCATATTTTTTTGGCCTCAGGGAGATTGCTTTTAAAAATATTTTAGTATTCAAACTTCGAAATAATTTCTTTTTTAGAAACTTTGCTTACGACAGTTATTATTGTTTTTTTCTCTGCTAGAATCATCAAGATTCTTTAAGGGTGATATTTAGCAAAGTATGTAAATGAAGGAACTTGAGTTTTCGTTAGAGAACTTTCAATTTTCATTGTACTACTTTTTATTTCACTGCTGTCTAATCTCCGTTGATTTCCTTAACTTTCCTTTTAATTTCAAATCTTTGTATCAGTTCTTCTAATGGATAAATAAAGAGAAATAAAATGGACAGGATTATTTATTCTAATTATTTATTTCTTTAAGTAATGCGCACCTGCGAAGGATATCTTACTCACCGGAGAACGAAAGGTCATGATGAAACGTCATCAAAAAATATCTTTCTAAAAATGAACAGACCATGACACGATAAAAACAAAATATATCATTAGAATTGACCACCAAAGAACTCTATCATACATAAAACTAAGTTATCTCGGAATAATAGAAAATAACTCGAGTATTGTGCCCTAATTCTGGTTTAATTGAACACATGACTGACGTAACCAGATATTGTGGTTTAATTACGAAGTAACATGAAAAAGTCGGAGATCGAATGTGGTTAAAAAAATAATTTATTTTGAGTGGATTTTGATGAGGCAGTCCAAAGTTCAAAAAAGAGAGATAATTATATAACTATCTTTTTTATTCAATAGCGACGTTTCGGAGGTTTATTCACTCCTTCTTCAGGGTTTTGAAAAGTCAGTGAAGTAAAACCATGTGACATTCCCCTCTATCTCCTCTCTCAGAGGCAGTAACAATATTATACATTATTTCATTCTACACTAAATTCTGTTGAGAATGAATTACTGTAGGTATAATATGGAGTGGAAATCGACCATTGCAGTTCATAAATATGTATTTTTATTTAACTATCTACTTCTCTTATTCTGTTTTTTCTAAATAATCTATTCTCTAAAATGTATTCTTATTATTCGCTTATAAGCTTACTTTATTGATTATTCGAAAAGATTGGAAATTGAAACTCATTTTGTTTTAATGATGCAAGATGCTATAAATCAAGAAAGGCCCTTCTATGCCTTAAAAATAAAAAGGATAGATTTTCAGATGTACTGGGTGGGCTTCTACTTTTGCCATACGCAGGCGGTTGTATTATATTCATCTATCTCAGGTATGTCCAACATTGTGGCTTACTCGGGCCGCATTTGAAGTAAAAACAAATTCCTCGAGCCGCAGATAATTTCCTAATTTTATTGATATTTTTTAATTAAAAAAAAAAGACTTAATAATGTCGAATGACAAAGAAGCAAAAATATCTTAAAAATATTTATATCTAATAAAAAATCTCAAGTCAAAATATGACAAAATTGTGATTATTTTTTCAGAAATCTTGATATATTTTTTCCCACATTCAAGATTTAAAATCTGCCCTGTTATTTTTCGAAAATTTTTGGCGAGATTGTCCAAATTCTTTTATTTTAGAAAAAAAAAAAAAAAATTAGGTCAAATTGTATCAGATGTTTTCCAGTAAGTATATAAAAATCTTAATATTTTAAAGAAATTTATAATTTTATGGCGGGCCGCATTCATTGCAGTGCTGGAATCATAATAAATTAATATTTAACTAAGAGAGGATACAGAGGATTCTTTCGTTCAATGAACTTTCAAAACCATGAAGAAGGAGGAAAAACCTCCGAAACGTCGGAATTGAATAAAAAAAAGATAATTATAATTATCTCTCTTTTTTGAACTTTGAATAGCCTCATCAAAATCCACTCAATTCACTGATCAGTCTGCCTCCGTAAACTACTTCAATCTTATAATTTATTTTGTCTATAAGTTTCCTTAAATTGAAATCTCTGACCTGAGACGTTATGGTCAATATAGAAAGGCAGATAATTTTCTTCGATTCGATGGCGTTCAATGTCCTATGAACTTTTTCTGAATGGAGTGGCTGGCCGGTAGCCCAGTCAATCGTTTTACTTTAACAAAACATTCATTTTGAATGGAGACAGCCATGTAGTCAATTGGCTAAGATTTTTTTCTTTAACAATACATTTTGAATGCAGTAGTTCTATTAGCACAATAATCAAAATCATATAATAATGACATTTATCGACTACTAAATGTTTCATTTTCAAATAAAATTTTCAATACTTTCTTAGTTAAAAGCATATTCGAATTTCATTTTTACTTTAGCATACAAGGTATGGTCAAGTATAATCGTGAATGAAAAAGTGTTTTTTTTTGCTTTTTATTTGAATTTTGTCTAAAAAATGACTGGAACTATTTTGATTAAAAAAATTGGGCGAAACCATGGCATTCGGTCTACAAAAAATCTCTAATAAGTGAACATCGAAAAAATTATATTTTAAGCGATAATAACTGTTTTGTCAAAATGTCTGTTAGTTAGTTAGTCTCTTAGTCTGTGAGTTACCAAATTTTGTGGACGAGCTAGCTCAAAAACTGGTGTGAATATCAAAACTAAATTTCACACGTAGTTTTGGTGCATTGAGACTAATAGCTGATTAGATTTTGGTGCACATCGACTCAAAATTAAGAGGGGCCGGGGGGGGGGGAGAGGGTTAAAATTTAAAATTATAATATTTTCCAACTAAAAAACAAGAAAAATGAAATATACTATAAAATGAACCTACAAAAACGAAAATATTTTTTTCTGGCGCCAAAATTAGGGGAGGGGGATAAAAAAATAAAAATCTAGGCCATTTGAGCAAACTCAACCAAATTGGGGGTCGGGGGAGTAAAAAAATGAAAATTTAGGCCCTTGTACCAAACTCAACCAGAAGTGTATGGTAAAGTCAAGTGGATGGCCACATCAGAACTTTTCAATTTATTTCTTACAGAAGCAGATATTTTTTTTCTAATGCTTACATTACAAAATTTGTTTATTGTGCTTACTTATTATAAACATAGGAGGGTTGCCTTTTATATTTCGGGATTAGACAACCCTAGTAAATGTGAACAAAAATTATCTTCAAACACAATTTTTTTTGTGTCTGTGTACTAGTCTTTCTGAGTTCCGATACTCACGATAACTCGACAACAAAGATATTAGTAAAGAGTTCATTCAAGTATGAAAATATTTGTATTTTTTTTTTACAAACGATTTCTTGAATTTTGGACTTACTAACTTCTGAAGTTCAGGATTCGTTAAACTGCATCTTTGTTCTCCGTTTTAGTTTTGTAGCTTAAACCATTCGCAAACTCCAGACTACAACAATTTATAATGGCCTCTGCTTAATGTTTCGTTTCCGAACATTTATGAAGAACTCTTTTATTTCATTTTGTTTCATTTTTTTTCCGAATAAGTTCTTATCCACATTTAAGACATAAGCTATCTTTAAGTATAAGTATAAGTAGTTATTTCAACAATTTTTTTAGCTTACGCAAATGACAAAAATGACAAAGCCGACCTACCGACCTTCTTTCCTAAGTGTTAGCAAATGGCCAAATCTACAAATTATGCTAACAGGTTTTCTATCAGACGATCGGAGTAACTAAAATTTCAATCAATATTTTGATTGATTTTATCTTTAAAACTGAATTTTAAAAATATTTTCTCAAGTATTAATAATTTTTTTCATTTAATTTTCAATTCTTTCTCTAAGCAATATCATTCTTTCTGAGAACACTTGAATTGTCAGGTCTTGTTAACGTCTTATATATTAAAAGTCAACATCTTGAATGCTGCTCTTCTTTCAAAGTATTCGCTTCCCCAATTGTCTCTTTAAGTAAAACAATATAAGCGAGTTTTATTCGCATCCTGCTGAATGAGGGTCCGTAGTTTCTGTTTTATTCTTCCCTTTTCGGAGGTCACTCGTGACTTAGACTGAGCCACGACCGATTTCGACAAGTTACATTAACCTGTTTTTGTCTCGAGAGTAAGTGGAGGAGAATTCGACATTGCAGTTCATAAATATGTACTTTTATTATATAAATATCTACTTCTCTTGTTCTAGGACTTTTTCTAAATAATCCATCTATTCTCTAAAATGTATTCTTAATATTATTCGCTAAAACCCTAATTTATTGATTTTTCGAAAAGATTGGAAATTGGAACTCATTTTGTTTTAATGATGCAAGATGCTATAATTCAAGATAGGCACTTGTATGCTTGAAAAATAAAAAGGATAGATTTTTAGGCTAGTATGCGACATCATTATTATATTAAATGCATATTATATATGCTTATATGTATATTAATTTTATAATTAATAAATAATAATATATGTGTGAATTCAACCATCGGCTAATTATTATTTTTTCTTTTTGTTTCAGGTATTTATATGCATCTAAGAAATTAAAATTGTTCGTGGAGAATTACACGGTAAAAATACCAAATAAGTATAATATAAGTTTATATTTTATTTTATTATTTTACTTATTATCGATCTTTGTGTACAGTATAATATCAAGAAATTTTACTTCAACAAAAACAGTTTTTATTCAATTGGATGTTGATGAAAGTAGTCCACGGTGGTTGTAAAAAAAAAATAAGACTATAGAGGTTTTATTATTTTACATTTATTTGTTAAACCGACGTTTCGGAGATTTATTCTCTCCTTCTTCAGGGTAACAAAAAGTCAATGAACCCTGAAGAAGGAGAGAATAAATCTCCGAAACGTCGGTTTAACAAATAAATGTAAAATAATAAAACCTCTATAGTCTTATTTTTTTTTTTTTACAACCACCGTGGACTGCTTTCATCAACATCCAATTGCATATTTATACCAGTCCGTCTCCTAAAGAAAATCTCTATCAACAGTTTTTATTTATTAAATATTATTTCACTCCCTTAATTTGCACGATACTTAGATATTTAGAAAATGGTGTCTGAATCAACAAACTCACCCCTTTTGAAAAAAAGACGCAGCCAAATTCACTCACAGGGCCTACTTGATACTCTGCCCCTGAACCTGTATGGGCTTCGAGACCAAATCATTTTTTTTTAATTTTTAAGCAAAGAATATGTCACAATAGAATAAAATTTAACATATAAAATTAAATTTACTTTTTACTTTTTTTTTAAGATGTTTGCTCCCCAAAGCTCTACGCCGCCGCTCGTGCCTCTTGAGTTAGAGTTTTCAGCTCATTAGATTGCTAGATAGAGTAATTAAACAGATTAAAATCTCCGTTCCACCCAGTGAGGCCCGGGCCTAGGGCGGCAAAAAGACAGAGATAATTGAAATTAAAAATTAAAAAACTCCAGCTAGATGAGCCATGGTCAAACGAATGGGCACCTTTTTCTGAGAAAGAAAATTTTGTAACTAATATTTACTATCCTATTTTGGATACTCTGAGCTTACAATTAGCCGCACGTAAAGGCGTATACAAAGAGTTTAACGTAAACTTCAATTTTTTTTATAATTTATCTGAATCGATACAAATGAGTTGAAAATTCAAGCAAATAAATTAGTTGATTAATATCCGAATGATTTAGAAGATATCTTAGGAAATGAATGTATTCACTTACACTATCAGCTAGAAGTTTTATTTAAAAATACTGATGACGTGCGCTCTGCACAAAATATATACAAAATATTACATTCAAATAATCTTCGCGATGTTTACCCTAATATAGACATTGCACTAAGCATTTTTTTAAGCATTCCGGCTACAAATTGTTCCGGAGAAAGATCTTTTTCCACCCTGTAAAGGGTAAAAAACTATTTCCGTGCAAGTATGGCTCAAGATAGACTTAATGCACTAGCGTTATTGTCTTTCTAGTCTAAATTAGTAGAAGATTACGGCGATAAAATCGACATTTTCGCGCGAACCAAAACTAGAAAGAAGAAATTGATCTCTTAAGTTAATTAAAAAATGTATTAACTATTTATTACGAAAAATTATATTTGAAATTATTTTTGAAAAATTTATTTAAACCAATAAATTGTTATATTTAAAAAAAAAATTTATAGTTTGAATATTTGATAATTAGCCATATAATTTTGACAATCACTTTTACTTAGAAAAAATGGCGTCACATTGGACAGGGCCTAGGGTGGCATCGAACCTAAATCCTCCTCTGGTTCCACCTATTAATTTTATAATTTAATTTAATTAAAAAAATTGTCAGTAAGCCGGATCTAGGTCTTTTGTCAGGGGGGGGGGGGGGGGGCAGCTTGAATTTTCCACCGCTCCTCCCAACCGCCAATGCTAAAAATATACCAAAAATTTTCCGCTTCTCAAAATGTCCCGCTTCTTAAAATTTGCCGCCGGGGGCACATGTCTCCCCTCCCCCTCTAGATCCTGTTCTGAATTTTATACTACGAATATAAAGTTGAAGGATAGCAACTCCTTTCTATCTGAAACAAAGGCACTTCTCGGAAAATAATTACAATTAACGCCACAAAGTTAAAGACTATTTTTATTAATTAGAATATTTCTAATATTTTTAAAAGCCTATTTAGGCTCCTAGTTTAGGTCACTACTATTTGTTTTTATTTTATCCAAGTAATAAATAAAAAAATAGTCAGCTATTTTATTTTACATATTTTCATTTCTAATTTATCAATTTATTTCTCCATATAATATACACTTATTTTAAAGAAGAAAACTAACACAAAGAATGTAGGCTAGTACATGATTCGGACATTTCCTTAAGAGCACCAGATGTTTTTGTCGTAGAATTGTAAGAACAATTATAACGATTCATAGAAATAAGAAAGTATAGCGTTATGAGAGTTTAATACTATTTATCTAATTTAATTTTCAATTGTTTAATTTTATGAAGAAAATAACATTAAATCCAGAAAAAACTCCATATTCAATATAGAAGAAGAAAGTCTTTTGCAAATAAGCGTTCTTTCTTCATACCGCCGTCCTCGTGAGATTGGTCTAGGGATAAGTAAAAAAACGTTTTCGTAATGTCTGTATCTACAAATCGTAGGATTTTGCTGATAAAGTTAAGAGAATCCAATTGAGCATATCTTTTTGTTTTGTTCCATTTTAGATTCCATTTTGGATAAATAAGCTACGATTGATTTTCAATACCAATAGAAATAGACGTTTAAAGTATTGGAGATTTCTTTATCCAAAAATCGGAAATGAGTTTTTGCTAAAAGCTCTCAAGTATTTCTTTACCTGCGTACTAGAACATCGACAATTTAAAAGGCAAAGTTGAGATCAAGGGCATAGTTTTCGTTAACTCTCAGCTAGGAATTTGTGGGATTCCACGTCCCATAACTTTGATCTCGACTCCCGCCGAATGTTATACTGTTTAGTTGATAACATTTAATAATAATTAATCATTCAATTCAGAAGAAAATAAAGTTCTATACTAAAATCACAACAATATTAACCAGAAGTCACTATCTTTGATTTTTATTATATCGTAATAAGTTTTTAACTCTTTCAAATGAAGATATAAACTCAAAAAAGGTATATAATAAAAGAATCCAAATAAAAACAAATCTAAACGAATTAATTTTTTTAATGTCTTCATTTAAAAAATTGCATATTTGGATGATGAAAATTATTTATTTTTTTATATTTTTATTGGAGAAATTGCTTAATTAATTAAATTTTATACATATTTTCTACATATAAATACATTTATAGAACGTATATTAAAACATTAGACAACGTTTGAACGTTTAAAGCATTGAACAATTTGAGAATCATAAAGGGACATATTAGGAGTTAGAATCTTCTATCTCTCTCTAGATACACAACGACCACAAAGTTAAGGACTATTTTTTATAATTAGATTATTTCAAATACATTATTTAAAAGCGTTGATTTAGGCTCCTAGAGATGCAGGAACTGGTCAAATATTACTAATTTATTAAGATAAATAATTAATTAATATATTTATACAGATTATAATTACTATAATTTTTAAAGAGTTAGGTGTCAAGGTGAACATTTTAATAATAAAAAGTAAGTAAAATTTCAAGGTAGGTTTCATAAAAAAATTAAACAAATTTATATATGTTTTGAGTTTTTGTCTCGATATATATATTTCGGGTTTTGAGCCCATCATCAGGAGTTAACATAAAAAAAAAAACTGATGTATGTTAACTCCTGATGATGGGCTCAAAATCCGAAATATATATATCGAGATAAAAACTCAAAACATATATTTGTTTTATTTTTTATGTGAAACCTACCTTGAAATTTTACTTACTTTTTATTATAATTACTATCATTGATGTCTTATCCAAATAAAATATTTAAAAATTCAACTTATTAAAAAATAAATATCTGTCAAGAAATTCATTGCATTTTGCCCTTGAACTTTACCACAAACTATAATTTGACTTCCTGATTGATACATTATTTCAACGCTGAGTATACACCTATAGTATTTTTTTTAATTTGTGATTAACATCCATATTTTAGCTTTTTTTTTTTACTTTCCATTTTGGACTCATTAGAATTTTTTTTTACCAAATATTTAGAATTACAATAAATATAAAAAAATAACGAACCGAATTTGTTGATAATGATCTCGCCAACAAATTAAGCTTAAAACTCGGACAGGTAAAAAAAGTAAAAAAGTTAAAAAAATTAACAGTTAATATATAAAATAAGAATCTTCAAATGATATAGTATAGAAAATTCTTGAATGGATTAAATTTTTGCGTTTCGTGTCTTCGTTTTCTTTATTGGAAATAAAATAGATCTAGAAAGGATAGGAAGATGGCAAAAAGCTGCTTATTTAGGACATGACCTGAGAGTCATGTTTTGGATTTTGATTAATTCCTTAAGGTATTTTTTCAAATTTAAATTCCTTTCAGATATACTTTTTCAGCAAATGATTAAATTTAAATAATATTACCCACCTATGAATATTATTTATATAATATTTAAATTCATTTGTATTTGAGATTTTTGTATATAAAAATAAATAAATACAATATAGTCCCTGTTTAATAATGTCATATCATTACATACAGTAAACTCTCGATTAGACATGGAAATGGGTGTCGGAGCGACCGCGGATAATCAGCAAAATATCCGAAAAAGAACACAAATAAACACGAAAACGCTTTTGAACAATTTTTCAGAAACTTTTATAAACATAGAAGTATAATCACGCGTAAGGTTGTGATTTTACAATATCACTAACTTTATCTATTTAAAGAAATGTTTTTTATTGTTTTATTTTTATTTGTTAATTGTATTTTATTACTTTATCATGCCGGGTATTGTCAAGTATAGTAATCGTGCGTGAAAAAAGTGTTTTTTTTTCGATTTTTCGAAATATCTACATAACGGCTGAAACTATTTTGATTTGAGCAAAACCATGGCGATTAAAAAATTATATTTTACGAGATATTAACTATTTTGTAAAAACGTTACAAAGTTTAGTACGTTATCAAATTTTATGTACGCTCTAGCTAAAAAAATTATATGAGTATCAAAACGAAATATCACATGTATTTTTTTAGTATAAATTGGGATTAAGAGCTGATTAGATTTTGGCTGAAATGGAAAGAAAAATTAAGGTGCAGCGGGGGGGAGGGGGGGGGGGGTGTTAAATTAAAAATTAAAATTATAAAATTTCCAAAGTAAAAAACAAAAAAAATCGAATTTGTTATAAAAGGGCCCTATAATAATATTCGGAAAAAAAGTAAAACCGCGGAATAATTGAGTGTTACTATACATTTATTTACTTCAATGTATTGTATTTATTTATCTATTATATTACTATTAGCTTTAATTTGAGACGTTAAAGACAACAATGTTTAGTGAAACCACAAGTCAATGCCTCTCAATTAATTCATATATTATTCATCTTCATTTAGCGTTCTAGTTAATTGTATAAATGTTTGTACTACAGATACTATCATGGTGTCTGTTCAGTCGAGCTGAAATCAATTATCTCCCCCTAAAGCCCTTTTTGCGAAGAACACGCGGTTTTCGAACCCTCAGGATCTCTTCGCTGTCAAATTGGATAAAAATCAAACCAGCGCTTTCGCCAACCTTTTTATCCCTATGAACTCCAGAGACTGGAACTCGCTCCCAGCCACCGTCTTCCCCGTGACTTATAACCTTCAACTGTTTAAGACCCGCATCCACAGATACCTTCGACTCATACCCTGCCCATAAAATCACAGGCCTTTAGGGGATGCACCTTTTTGGTGTAACTCCTTCTCACATCAATTAAAAAAATGTTGTTTTTTAGTCGACACTTAGAGTAAAATCTGAATTGTTCATTTTCCCACTCATATTTTTTAATTAAACCAAATTTTCAAAAAATAACAAATTTAACCATAGGATCTATGTTGTTTTTGATTCCGGTAGGAAGTAATTTATTTAATTTGAAGTTTATTTTCGTCACAAAGACAAATTCCTATCTGTTTTATTTTACTTGGGGGAAGGAATGAAATATTTTCCATATATATACCCTACCTTCATAAACAAATTTTCTCCCCTTGACTTTCTCCATAGATCCCCTTTGATGGTTCTCATTCGTCATACAATTCCACCCTTACTATCAACAATTCCTGAACAATAGTTCATCACCAATATATCAGGGATGAATATTCATTTCGCTTTTATAGGCCCTCTTCAATCATATATATCTTTAAATTACGAAATATATATATAATAATTTATTATTATATTTGTTCTAGTTGAATTAAATTCAAAATTTTATTCATTTTTACCATTTCCAGATTTGATATTTACATATCAAATATTTTTCTGCGGTTTTGATATATTATTCAATCATTCAAATTTATTCGTTTCTCAGTTATAAAAAGAGAGATTTTTATTATTAGTTTCCAAAGCAAACTCTCAGTCCCGGTTCATTTTCCTTTTGGCTGTTTTTGCTAGTGGATTACGCAAATAAACAGAACCAATCTTAATGAAATGTATTGCAACTGCTCTAGTTTTTAATCACAATAAAGTATTAAACTTGTCTTCTTTTGAGATCTACCTAACGTTTTACTAATACTCAACTATTGTTTTTTTTTCTATAAACTTTCGGCAAAAGTAATTAATCTAGGTAGGAGTATACTTATATTTATTATATACCGTCACAAACAAGAACTTGAAAAGTTTTTATTTTGCCGAGAGTAGCAGAAATGTTGATTCATAAAGAGAAACAAAGAGGCTGTTCTCTGTTTGATGGAAATAAACATACACACATATATTTGATATGAGTTCACAACAACACCAAAATATTTTATACAAATTGTCTTGGTGCCAAATTAGCTTCAATTTTTTTTTTCATTTTAATATTTGATTGGTGAAAACTTATTTATTGTAAATAAAATAAATAATAAATAAATAATAAAATAACTTGACGTTATTTTCTGTTATTCCTGAAGATGGGTTGATATTTCGAAATATATATATATATTGAAAAAATTTACCTATTTTATTTTTTTAATTTTTAATATGAAACAAGTGACCTAGAAAACCTAACTTAGCTCTGAATCTCTAGCTTAGAATCTGAATTAATTTGTTCTGAAGCTGAAAGTGTGAAAGATGTGTAAATAAATTTGTCTAATGCTCTTTTGTCTTGTAAGAGGCGGCCCGCTCACGGAGGCCTTATAAACAAAATCTATACTATGTCTAAATTAATTTCTCATAAAATATTTATTTACTTTACGATAAAATGTATTTTATTTATTTATTATTTTGATATTGGATATGTACTTTTTGTCTTAATTAAGTTAATATAGTCAAATACATATACCTAGATAGTATATATTGATATATTTGTGAAAATATCAAAAAGGTTAGTAAAAAATAATAATTAAGCCTGAATTTCACATGTTGGGATTTTGGCTGTTGGGATTTTCGGGCGTTGGGATTTTGGGTGCCACCCATTTGATATATATGTGTGTATGTTTATTTGCATCAAGCAGAGGACAACCTCTTTGTTTCTCTTTTTGAAAATTATTCTTGAATTCCGGTTTATTTTTTCAATTCTTACTATGAACTTGAGCATTTGTTTTAGTTTCGTGCTTGCCATCTTTACTAAGATTTCTATAGAAGATCACGAGAGATTGTCAGCTTATAAATCCGAGGGAAATTTTTATTCTTTGCCAGAAGGATTGTATTCACCCCTTCGAGAATTGAACCCGAATGCCAAAAAAGGTTAGATTGAGATTAGGTCGGATCTTATTTTTCGCATTCGAGATCAATTTCCCAAAAAGCGAATACTACCATTCTGACAAAGAATAAAAATTATACCTAAGTTAAGTCTTTTTTTTGTGAAGTGGTTAACAAAGATAAACATTTAAGTAGTAATGATTTTTAATTACTTTTAACTTAGCTAAGCTATTAATATATAACACTAGCATGAATTCAGGTTAAAAATTACTCTCCTCCCAGACGGCCCTAGTATTGATCACGCATAAAAATAAATATTTACTCATCGTGCTTTAAAATGTTTGAATAGTTGAGAAAAATATTTTTCAATTATGATTTATTTTCTTTGTGTATCTGAGAATTCCAATACCCACGCAACCCAAGAACGTAAAGTCAAAAAATTCGTTTGTATCAATACATAGTAGGTACTGATTAGATTTTGGAATTTCTCGTTCAAAAAACATTTTTTGAATTATTCTATTGAGATATTTTAAGAGAATGTTATATATAATAGTATAGCCATAAATGTATAATTTATATTTAAGTTTATCAATAATTACTTCGGCACCTCTAGTATACAGACTCTTGAAAAAGTTTTCATTTTTTATTATTGAATGTGCGGGTGAGCGATTATTTCATTAGAATCTGATCGATGAAAATAACTAAAAAGAGCATGGATAGAATTATTCTCTTTCTTTCGAGTTAAGGTGTATTGCAAGAATGCCTAATACAAGTTCAAACCTGTTTCAGACTATTAGAGATTAAATCTCTTAATTTCTATTTTTCTAGGAATGGCCTTTTGCACTCGGACCAAAACAGTATTGTACCCGTTATAGACAGAGAGAATATTCAATTGGACTTGATTAAAATTCAGACAAAAATTTACAAAAGAAATTACTTGTTTTGGCTCTAAATAGCAAGCGCACCGAGTCTTGAAAAAGTTTTTACCTTTTCTTCTATTTCTTTGTATTTTTAATCGCGTCTAGAAATTCACTAAAATTTAGTTCACAATTATTTTGCCGAGGCTGCACTTAATAATTTTTCCCAAAAAACTGGGACAAAATGAGAAACTGATCGGGACACCTGAACCATACCTTTAAATCGGGACAGTCGGTCAAACCGAGAATTATGGTAAAGCCTACATTTGCGCGAAGTCGTCTAGCGTCTAGCTCTATGACTTTAAAACCTCTATATTGGTTGCTATAAAATAAATAGTTGAATACAGATGATAAAGCTAGTGAAAAAAATTGTGATCCAATCGACTAGGATACCGTTAAATAGATCTTTCTATTATTCATGTCTTTTTGTAATTGTTACTTTAACAACACATTAATACATATATTCGGAGTCGTAAGCAAGAAAGCCAGGCTCGCCCTTGTTCGCTTTTTACTTTACCATACAGGGTGGTCAAGTATTGTATCGTGCATGAAAAAAGTGGCTTTTTTTTTTTTTTTTGGAAATATCTCAAAAACGGCTGAAACAAGTTTGATTTAAAAAAATTGAGCGAAACCATGGCATTTCGCTCTACAAAAAAGCTCTAATAAGTGAACATCGAAAAAATTATATTTTTCGAGATAATAATTATCTCACGCCAAACCTTTTCTTTCTTTTTATATTTTTAGTTTAGTCCTAATTTATTTTTAATCATAGTTTAAATACAAAATTCACACCTTAATGTAAAGCTCAATGGAGCTCTCATTATTCTACCCAAATATTGTTAATACTAACCATGTCATTTTTTCATTTATTGTCTGTAAATAAGCTTATTGCCCGCAAGGGCAGATTGCCGATGTATACTATGGAGTCTAATAAAAAAAAAAAAAAAAATAATAATTATTTTGTCAAAATGTCTGTTAGTCAGACTGTCTGGTTGTCCGTTAGTCTGTGCGTTACCAAATTTTTGTGGACGAGCTAGCTCAAAAACTAGTGTGAATATCGAAACCAAATTTCACACGTAGTTTTGGTCCATTAAGATTAAGAGCTGATTAGATTTTGGTGCATATCGACCCAAAATTAAGGGGGGTGGAGGTGGGGTTAAAAATTAAAAATCTAGGCCGTTTGAGCAAACTCAACCAAATTTTGTATACATAATCATTGGACCCCCAGAAGTCTAAAAAACGCAAAAACTAGCAGCCCAAAATGGGGGGGGGGGGGGGGTTTAGGGTTAAAAATTGAAAATCTTGGCCATTTACCAAACTCAACCAAATTTTGTATACATAATCTGTGGGACCCCAGAAGTCTAAAAATGCAAAAACCAACCGACCAAAATGGGGGGAGGGGGGTGTAGGGTCAAAAAATGAAAATCTTGGCCATTTACCAAACTCAACCAAATTTTGTATACATAATAATGGGACCCCAGAAGTATAAAAATGAAAAAACTAACCCTCCCCCTATATGATTATAAATAATTTTAGGGGCCAGGTTGTATTGTAAAGTCAAATGGATGGCCACATCAGAACACGTCAGCTTATTTGATATATAGTCTACCTTAATAAATTTCAATTTAAATGATGGATATTTGGCCAATGGTAGGTGAATAAGAAATAAATTAAAAATTGTCTTCTGACTTGAAATTTAGTCGAAAATAATATTAATTTAATAGAATTTTAGCTAAAATTGACTCTACTTCGTGAAAAGATTAAATACGATTCAACAGATTAAAACTACTATAATTCTTCTCAATAAGTCCGATTTCGATTAACATTTCATTAAATATCCATGGGAAATATTAATTTTAGACCAAAGATAAAGAAGACATCGATTTCGAAATCAGTTTCGAATAACTATTAGAAGACACAATCTTTAATTTATTTATTACTAAAATGCCCCTTCAAATCTGAGATAAAACCTTTCGCTTAGCTTACCGCTCTTAACAAAAAAATCAATCGATAAACTAAATATCTCAATTTTAATTAAAAATTTTCCATAAAAATATTCTTTAATTTTTACATTTATTATTAGTAATTTAAATAATTTTGTGATTCAAAAAAGTAAAATATTCTATTTAATATAAAAATATTAATGATCATCTTTGTAGAAAGTAGAAACTTTCTTAAAATCTAAATGCCCGCAGGAAGTTAAAAATTATCAAACATTCATTATAAATGAATACAAATATAAAGAAGAAACAGCTTGCGGCTACAATCAAAATTTGTTATTTCACATACAAAAATCAAATGAGTTCTAAGGGTAGGTATTCCGATATGCCTACAACATTGAATTCACAAATAAATCAGAATAAGGGCCTTAAACTAATTGGATATAATTATTATTAAGTGCAAATGCTTTAAGCCTCTAAGATATTTAAAATAAATATCTACCATATATATCTATATTTACGAAATTTTAGCCAAGAGCCTAACATGTTGAAAACACCTTGTTCAGAATCTTACTCCTTAAGGTAGATAGCATTGTTGCTCGAGGCTGAAGCTTATAATTAATTTTCGATTTATTCTAATGGAAGAGTCAAGCGATGTACGTATGAATGTTGAATTTTCACTTCAGAGCTAATTAATTAATATTAATTTACTTATGTACCATCGTGGAAAATCATTGTTTTTCGTATCGATATATAAATAAATACAAATATAAAGAAGAAACAGCTAGTAATATATATATTTTTGAAATCTGCTAATTAATCCCTTTCATTTGATACCCAACAAGGCACCTTTCAGAATTTTTTTTCAAATTCATGACTTTATGTTCTCTAGAGGGTGTCATATTTAATCAGCGGATGATCAAGACGCTTCTAAAGATACCTCATTTGTCAAATTATGATAAGTAGTTTAGAACTTATATGGGAACAGATAAACATACATACATACCATACATAAGTTACAGGCTGAAATCATAACCCTCCTTTTGGCTTCACACTAGTCGGGTAAAAATAACAATTTTTCTTTACAAAAAAATTAAAAAAAATTTCATTTCTATGTCTAAGATGGTTCAGAGTATTTAGCACAAATAATGATATGTCGTGAAAATGTTTTAAAATCCAAAGATCCAGGGTTTAATTTTCGAGCACACATTAATAACTAGAAGTATATTTTTTATGTTAAAAGTTAATGTCCCTTTCATAAAATCTACTTCTATTTTTTCACAGAGACAGTATTTAGTGTGCACAAGCCCTCGTCAGGTTTTATCAATACAAAAATAGCGGATTCATAATGGAAAATATCCAAAAATTTAATTCCTCAGCTATTTATTTTTTATGCTTCATTATTTTAAACCAATGGCAAATGTAAATAAAATATAAAACTCTCCTGGAATTGACCAGACAATTTTACAATTGCATCATGGCTGATGGTTAATTCTCGTGAGGTCACACCCGGGCAAGATTCCTCTTGCCAAGGTTGCTTTTGCTCTATTCCTTTTGATGTTGGTAGCCTCTCGAGGGTTGGCCTTGACGTTAGGAATTTAATACCACCCGATTTTTATTTTTCAAATATGTGTCGATCATACTAGTCAAAAACACATTCCATATTTCGGCAACAAGAAAAACTTATTATAACGTATTATTACTCTCAAATACTTATTAAATATAAATATAGGTTAGTTATTTGTTTTGTGTTTCTAAAGGTGTTCTCTTTCAGAAATCATATGTGATAATTAGTAGTTATATTAAAATATATTCCTAAGACCTTGTGTTCCCCGATGCAATTGCATAAGAACATTCAACAAGAGCTATCAGAATTATCTTCACCCAAAGAATAATAATGACTTGAAAGAATCAAAAATTATCTATCTAGACTCAATTTTTTTATCCCCACTCGATTAAGAATAATTCCATTCCGAGTCGATGAAAGGATTTTAAGGTGTTAGCTGTCACAAATCAACCTATATTCTTTGAAACCTCTGATCCACGAACTTACTTCAATGACCGTAGCATTAATATATTTCAAACTATCACAGTTTTCATCATTCTTTAATGGGCTGATCATTTTCTTTTTAACCGACTTCAAAAAAAGGATGAGGTTATCAATTCATCGGAATCTTTTTTTAGTATGTGCCTCGATTTATTTTTACTATGTGGACCGACTTTGATGATTTTTTTTATTGGAAAGGTGGTACCTTCAGATTGATCCCATATTAATTTGGTCAAGTTCTGAATATGATCAATGACAAAATAACGGAAATCTTCAATTCTTATTATATTATTAGCAAATAATGGAAAATCTTTTATTAAGAAAAATCAAAATAATAATATTCACTACACAGTATAAAATAATAAGAACTGAAAAATCAAAATAATAAAATGTATTACACAGTATAGAATAATTATCTATTTTAGTTACAACTAAACGACGAAGTCTACATGAAATCACTTTTTGAAGTCGGTGCCAAACAAACTATACCAAGCGAGCTTACGCGATGTTGTCTTCATTACCCGACAAATGTACTAAGTACGATCCGTCGAGTGCGATTCATAAAATGTATATGTTTGGCACCGACTTCAAAAAGTGATTTCATGTAAAAACTTCGTCGTTTAGTTGTAACTAAAATAGATAATTATTTTATACTGTGTAGTAAATTTTATTATTTTGATTTTTCAGTTCTTTTTATTTTTTTGAAGTTGTTTTTTTTTCTAAAAATTATTAACTTCAAGGGAAACGTTCTTATCAAAAAAAGACAACGCAATGACTTCCTCGGATAAATTCCATAAAAGGTTGACAATTTTAAGAATATCTTGTGATAAGTCACAGTTGATTTCTGAGTAAGTAACAAAAGTTTTGAAAAATTCAAGTCGATGTGCATCGAAACCACGCTTTCACGTATATCAGAACTGAAAAAATTCAATTACCTTATATAGGCCCTTCTCTTCTGTTGAAGTGGCGCAAAAGAGCTCACGAAACAAATATATTTTTAAAGAGTGAATTGATTTCACTATCCAGCGTGCATGATGTGTTGCTCCTAGTAGCCGCAAATTGTTGTGGTACTTTATTTTACCTATAAGAAAAATTATAACAAGCTCAAGAAGCTCCTTATAGACCAAGATCCCAGCGACCCCAGACCAAGGTCAAAGTATAAAGCCTAAGATTTTTTCTATGGGTAGGTACTATATTAGGTTTCAACCTGTGGTACGATATTTTACCTACAAGAAAAATTATAACCAGCTCAAGAAACTCCTTCTAGACCAAGATCCCAGTGACTCCAGACCTACATCAAAGTATAAAGCCTAAGATTTTTTCTATAGGTAGATACTATAGTAGGTTATAACTTATAACCTACTATAGTACCTACCCATAGAAAAAATCATATGCTATACTTTGACGTAGGTCTGTGGTCGCTGGGATCTTGGTCTATTATAGTCATCTCAACAAAATTATTTTTTCACTTCTTGATAGCAGAATTGTTTAATTTCAGCTGATCCAACAACTTTTATATACAAAGCAACATGAATATCTTTAGTATCTGGATTTGCTGAGAGCTGCTCTTAATTTTGTTCGATTTCCATTTGAACCATTCAGATATCTGTACTTTAGGACCTGCGGAAAGTTCTGAAAATTCGATGAGATTGTCCTCTGCTTGATATGAGATGTTATAGATAATTTTGCTTACATATAGTATGAGACAAAGCAGAAGACACTGTCATTTATTTTTCGTATTACGAGTATAGTTTGACAAGTAAATTTAGTAAACTCTCGAAGTAACCAATAATCTTTATTTAAATTGTAAAAAAATATTTTTTATGTTCCACTTAATTGTTTTCATAAAAGTTAATAACAACCACATTAAATCTCCTTAAAACAAACTTTTCTACACCAATTTATAAATTTCATTATCTTTCTGAATATTAGAATGTCTTCTCTTGGATATTTTGTTTAAAACATAAAGTTTATTTTATATTTTACTACATTCAGATTTAGATATTAAAAGTGTCCTTTAGTAATAAAAACTAAATCAGTCTTTACCCTACATTTTTCACCCTTTCTAAATAGTACGAATATATTTTATTGCAATTGTTAAGTTAGATACAGTGAATTAATGTCCCAAAATACTTGTTGTTTATAGAACGACTTGATTTATATTACATTAATTAATAGGATAATAAAATTTTTAGTATCTCTAAAAAGTTCCTCTTATTCTGTTTTGAACATTTTCCAGACTTCAAATTATTTGAAGATCCCTTTTAAAACAATTGACAATAACGACAGGTAATTAGTTTAATTTAAAAAGATTTGTTATATACATGTATATTTATATATACAAAATGTTTATATACTAGCTGCGATGGTTTTGAAAATTGTTTTTTATTAAAGATATATAGGTTTATAGGTTAATTCTATATGATAAAAACTATAGTTTCAAAGGTTAGACCTTCATCTTCAACTTTCTTATAAATATAATATTTGTTTCCTGTACATTATTACCTTCACATGGGGTGGTTCATTCACATATTAAAACATATATCTAAGCAATTTTTATGTTTTTATTTTTGTATCAAAGGACACATTCAGTTATTCCGTCTTGTAAAATTAGTTTATCTGAAATTGCATCCAAACGTGTTAAATTCTGAATTGAGAGAATATAAAGTAAATTTATCTTAGAATAAATTTAATTTTTAGATTAAAAATAATTTAATAAATTAAAATTACCAGAGTTCTCAGGAAAGTAAAAATAAATTTTGTAATTGATAGATATTTGGTTTATTATTATATAAAAACTCAAACACAATAATTTTTAATTTGGTATAGGAAATACTAAAATTAACGGTAAATCACTCATATCCATAATAAAGCATTAATTAACATGGAATAGACAGGGAATTGGACAAGAATAAAAAACAGAGTTTTTATTGAATGGGCCAGACGTTTCGTCGATTAATTTCGACTTCCTTAGTGTCTCTATTCTATCATCTTTGAATCAAAAGACAATTCCACTACGCAACGAAACATCCTTTTAATCCTTTTTATTTAAACTATAATACATTGTTGGATCATGTTCCCGGATGGCCT
The DNA here is from genome assembly GCA_024734495.1 of Forficula auricularia. NCBI lineage: Eukaryota > Metazoa > Arthropoda > Insecta > Dermaptera > Forficulidae > Forficula > Forficula auricularia. The sequence continues at coordinate 517,849 of JALMQS010000137.1, forward strand.
CAAGCAATCCTGAACTTCTCCCACACTAGCCTGCCCAATCAAAAAATTAAAAAACCTTTAATTAAAATGTATCACAGAAGACACATGTCTCTACTCTTTAAACAGACAGACAGACTTGTTTAAAGAGTAGAAACATATTTTTTTTGTAGATAAGTGACTATTAAAGGTTTTTAATTTTTTGATTTGTTCAAGTGTGTAAAAGTTCAAGACTCTTGTTAGCAACTTTCAAAAGGGGACAAGTAGATCGAACAATGTATTATAGTTTAAATAAAGTTGGACTAAAAGGATGTTTCGTCGCATGTGGGAATTGTCTTTTGAGACAAGAGTGATAGAATGAGCCACTGAGGAAGTCGAAATTAATCGACGAAACGTCTGGCCATTCAATAAAAAACTCTGTTTTATATTTTTGTCCAATTCCTGCTATTCCTGTTAATTAATAAAATTAAAGTTTATAGATTGTAATATTCTAATACGGTATTTTATAAATGCAAATCTACCTCTTGATTGTGAATTTGCATAAATTTAATTCTTCGGAATTTGTCTATAAACCAACAAATTTGAAGTTCCGACATTATCTCTTCTTTCAAGATTGTCATACACGTGTGCTTGTCAGCCGACAAAAGAAAAAGTGAGATCTTATCAAAATCGGAAATTGTTATTCCAATGTCAAATTCGTGAAGGATAAACCCTTAAGTAATATGGTATATCGATAAGAGTAAAATCCACCAGACAAAGAGACTATTTGTAAACTCTTGATCTATTTGATTCCAATTGACTCAAATTCATTGTTATACAATATGATTATATCCAATATTAATTGCCAATAAATGAGCTGAAGAGCTAGGACTCGAAAATAAGGAAAATAATTAAATTGATCCTGAAGAATGTTTTGCGTTAAAGCACATCTGATGAAATTATAAAATTAATTATTTTCTTAGTGACTTTAGAGATCTTTTCACTTCCAATTCCAATAGCTTTACGGCCAAATTATTTACAAATCGAATTAATGTATTTGTCAATTAGTTTATTCCTGAATTCCTTCCCGTTGCCTACTATTTCGTCTCCTAAAATCTTCAATACTCTAAGAATCCTGTTCAAAAGTATTCCTACTTTTTATATAATTCTCTGAATATTTCTCCTTTTTCTGGCATGTAAAAGTCAATCCCGAGGTGTTGTTATAACACAAAAAATACATAGTAATATTCATTATAAAGAGATAAAACCAATCAACTTAAATTTATGAATGAGTTAATTTCAAAAATATACCAATTAATTTGAAGCATTATGGCGAGCCGCCCATATATGCAAGGTCGTGCGGTTCACGTCGGTCTCCAAGGACTTAGAACGATCCAATACTTTATCTGCTTCGATTTAATTTAAAAGTTTTAATTTTGCCGAGAGTAGCAGAATTGTTGAATCATAAAGAGAAACAAATAGGTTGTCCTCTGCTTGATGCAAATAAAAATACACACATATATATCAAATATAGATACTATGTATATAAATTACCTATTTATTTATTTGAGACTTTAGTTTCGAAGGCTTGGGCTTCATCATCAGTCTTTTTCTTAATTATAAATATTATTTTTCATGGGGTCAGTTTCACGTGGATATTGAAAATTTTTTGCTCTTACTAAGCCCTGAAGCCAGTTAGACATTTGATATATATCTATGTGTGTATGTTATGTTTATTTTCATAAAGCAGAGGACAACCTCTTTTTCCTCTGCTTCGCATTGGATAAATTAAAATTGAGGAAATGTCTTGCGCCTTTTTTCGCAGTCATACCCTTAATTAATCTGGTAATTTAGTTGTCTAAATAGCAGGGGCTCCCATTATTCGAGCTGCAGGTTTTAAATGACTCGACTGATGCTGCTACTGGCAAACGAGTCTGCCGCGACAGATTTGAACATGATTGTGTCTGGTGATAGCCCCACTCGCTGCTCGCTAGACAAGTCTGCATCTTGAAACGTGAAAAAAATGTTGTGGCCGCAGTAATTTGGGCTCCAATCAGTATTACGCACGACGGCGCAAAAGAGACTTGGGGCGTCCCTGATTATGTCAAGAGTTGTCATCATTTTTCTACTAAATCTATTCACATAATATTTTCTCAAAATAATAATTGAAATAATTAATTTATTAATTAGTCACTAATTACAAATTACAAATACCTATTACAAAAAAGAACGGAGGGGAAGATATAGATGCTGAATCTTCAGATTTAAAATTATTTGATATTTATTGAGGGGAATCACGACATATCTTCAACAATTCAAATTTTTCAGCCTATACACTAATCTCACCATAGATTTAAATTAAAAATTCTGATTTATAAGAAAAATTATATGATGAAAACTGTATATATATATATATATATATATATATATATATATATATATATATATATATATATATATATATATATTATTATTATTAATATAAACTACACCTTTCTATTTTTTAATTTCGTTATTCCTATACAATTGATTTTACTTAGATTAGTTTCTCAATAGTTCTATTATATAATATAATATAGTATGGTTGAATGGAATGTATTGACTTCCTTAAAGAAATCATCTGATCATATTATTTTGAGATAAGGTAAAACAATTTTGATGATTGTTGAAGAGGAATTTTATTTTTTCATATTATTGTACTGATTATTATTATTATTTTTATTATTGTACTTATTATCCCAATTCAAAAGTAATAACAAAAGAAACGGTCATAATAAATATGTTTGAAAATGTAATTCTTGAAAACAGAACATCTCACTTATGGCTTGGCTATTTTTATAATATCATTGGGAAACCTCTTTCTTTTTTTCTTTTCTCGAAACTGATCCTAGTGCAAACCATCAAGACTTTCAACTTTTGCAAACTCGATAAAGAACAAGTTTTCAGCAAAGGTTTCTCGAATTGTCTCATATTCTCAAGAAACATTAAAAAAGAGCGGATCTTTTTGGACTGTATACGAAATTTAATAAAATAGAGTAATTTAAAAAAAAGCTGTTATAAAATCTGTTCCTTTTAAAAGGGTGTTACAATACTAATTACTTTTTTGTGAAGAATCATCGTAGTGTGAAATGAAAATTTATATGAATTTTATTATTTTTTCCTTTATTATTTTCAAGAAAGTGAACCATGGATTGATTCCTGCATTCTCGAAAGAAAGAAAATACTGTGAAAATCGCTTAACACGAAACTGAGGGGACCGAAATATTTCTTTCTGTTAAAAGGATTTCGTGTTAAGCATATTGCATTGCATACAAAAAAAATATGTTTATTCACCAAAATTATATTTATAGAGTACATCATATTAGATACACCACATTCGTAATTATGTATTAAACGTTTTGTACATACATATGTATGTATGTATGTATGTATGTATGTATGCATTTAATTAAAAACAATAAAATGAATAAAAATATAGTGTAAAAACTAACCAAATTTTGTATACATAGTTTGGACGAAAGGGCTAGAATTTTCATTTTTGACCCTCCTCCCAATTTTTGGTGGTTAGTTTTTGGATTTTTAGCCCTCTGGGGGTTCATAGAATATGTATACAAAATGTGGTTGAATTTGGTCAAAATGGCTAGAATTTTCATTTTTGACCCTCCTCCCCATTTCCGGTGGTTAGTTTTTGCATTTCTAGCCTTCTGAGGGTTCACAGAATATGTATACAAAATGTGGTTGAGTTTGAACGAAAGGGCTTGAATTTTCATTTTTGACCCCCCCCCCACTTTTTTTGTCTGTTCTTTTCAAAAATATATTCAGTTTTTTTCTAGAAAAATATTTTCATTTTTTTATACCTCTTCAAAATGTGCCGGATCTAGGGGGGAGTCACGTGCCTCCGGTGGCAAATTTTAAGAAGGGGCACATTTTGGAAAGCGGAAAATTTTTTGTATATATTTAGCATAGGGGAAGGGGGTGAAATTTAAGCTTATCCCCCTGACCAAAGACCTAGTATATGATGCTTAAAGCCAAACAACATTAAGTTCAACAATTACAAATTCACTTTAACATAGAAATTAAGCAAAAAAAAAAAAAATAATAATAATAAAAAATTACTACTATTTTTGCACTAACATATAGTAAAAACTCAAGTGTTAATGGATCTGAAAAAAATTCCTTATTGGAACTATGAATCAGAGGAAAAGAATCAGATTTTAAATTTTAAACTTTACCTGCGTACCCTTCCTATACTTAAATGAATTTTTTATGGAACCGTAAAATATAAAATATGATTTTTTATTGTATTAAGGTGTTAATTTACATTTTTGAGGCGTGAGTCACATTAATAAACAAAATACAATTCGATTATATTCAAGTTCCATAATATAATTATTTTTGTCAATAAATGAAAACAATTTTATGAAACCTATTCATGCGATGTTATAATTAACGCATATATGAATTCCATAAGCTTATTTGGTCAAATTGAATAATTATTGATTGATTTATTATGCTATTATACCAGAGTAGCTGTCACTTGAATTCAAAAAATTTCCGTTTCTTTTATATTTATTTATTCGTTTGAAAATTTCTAATCGAAGGTTTCTTTTATATTTCTACAAGAGATTGTGATTATTGGGGTCTTATCAGGTATAATATTTTTTGGAAGGATTGCAGTATGTTTTTAAAGATCTGTACAAACTCTAAGAAAAATATCATTTGGTAATATGATTTAATAAGTGTTCCCCATATATATTTATCACATACTCATTTTGAAATTTCACAGGAGGGATAGTCATTGTTAGAAGTTGTAATTTGCCAAAACTATGTTCATTTTCCTATAAATAAGTTCTTATTTTGACCAGAGGGAAATACAATGTTTAAATAAAACATTCCTCCTTATCCCTATAATCAATTTGCACTTCCCCCACAGATTTTGCTAATTTCGTGAAAATAGCAGCTATCAACTTTTAGTTCTCTCCTTCAGTTCACTCTAATTAATATCAGTTGAATTGAAGTTACACGATTGGGATTAAGACAGTTGAATTAGTTCAGTCTTTCTACAATAGGAAGTTATCTCCAAAATACTAGCGTACTTCCTAACTTCCTATATCTATGAGATTGAACTATTTATCATGCTATGCTGTCTAGAATTTTATAATGCAAAATTTGATTAATTTGCCAAAAAATATAAATTTTTTTTTAATTTAAAATCACAACCCAGATAACACACTCGCTCTAGAACAGGGATGTCCAACCCGTGGCCCGCATGCAGCCCAGCACTGTAATTAGTGTGACCCAACATAAAATCATAAACTTCCTTTTTATATGTAGAGATATATTTATTCCCTTTTTGAAATATGAATGTACATTTGTACAATCTGTGAAGCATTTTACAAGCTTTTATTTCAAGAATAAAATTCACTAAAAGCAAAATTATAAGCTCAACTATAGGTATATAAGTAAAAAAAATAATGAAGTTTCGAATATTTAAAAATTCTTCTTCTTCATTTTCTAAAATATTTATTATTTCAGTAATTTATATGCTACGGCACTAACCAATTATATAGTTACCATTCTAGTACAAGGATGAGACAAAGAATTGGGGTTTTCTAGAACAATCACAATTAATTGATAGTTTCCCTTCTTGACTAAAACTTGTCAGGACTTGTCTTTTAGATCTTTGCACGTTCATACATGTTACATGTCATTAGATAATGGATAGTCAGCGATTATTATATCCGTGATCCTTTTAAAAAATAAATTATCATTCCTCATATTCTTCTTTAATCCCATGGGATTTAAACCAGGGCTTTCCAACCCGTGGCCCAATATAAAGTCATAAAATTCCTTAAAACATTGAGATTTATATGTAGATACTGGAATACACACAACAATTTGGCCTGATAATTTTTTTCTCTAAAATAAGAAATTCTACATTATCCATTAACTATCTTTTTTAAATAACAAATATCAATAGAATTATAATATTTTATCAGCAGTCCGAGAAAATTTTTTCTTCAACTGTGGCCCATGTAAGCCAAAAGGTTGGACACACCTGTTTTAGAAGATGTCTTATTCAGCTCTTATAGTCTTTAAGATGTCTAGAAGTTCTCCTAATGTCTAGAAAACATCTTCTGGGCCAAGTGTGCTAATAGGGAAATTTTAAATTAAATTTTAAAAAACATCTGTTATAGTCACATATTTTAGTTTTTATGTATTTATTTTTATCTTCAGACTTTTTTTAAACGGCCTAGATATTCAATTTTTTTTCAATTTGATATTCTTCTAGCTTGATTTTTGTTTTTATTCTTTTTTACTGTTTAGAATGATAGATAAAAAAAACCTGTAAAAAATTTTCTCCATTGATATTCGATTTTCCCGTTTTGTTAAATAATATGTGGAGAAAAATTTCCAACATTGCTGGTCAACCAAAAAAGAGCTCGTTTTTTAACGTTTTATTTTTTTAATGTCGAGCCAATGTTCGTTTTGGGAAGGTATCTGTCACTGCGGTTTGGTGTCGATAGACAAGCGAAATTAAAACAATTATCGGTTGCGAAACTTTCCCCGAGGTAAGAGATAGTTTATGTATCTAAAAGCGAGAGCACTCTTGGAAACTTGAGTTGACCTGGACGGAGAGGGAATCAACCGTTTGCGCTCCTTTTAGAAATAGAGAAAGATCCGAGATTTCGAATGAACAATAGATTGAAATTTCCGTTTCAATTAGTTCCTCAACATCAATATTATATAATGCTATACAATATTGCGTGGTTGAATGGACTTCCTTAAAGAAATCGCAGTTAATCATTCAAATCTAATTTAAAATATTGTTCGTATTTAGTTATGTATTTAGTTCCTAAAATAAATATTTCTTGATCTATATTTATGATTAATGTTATGATTATAGTTCTGAGCTTCACAATTCAAAATATTAATAAATGAACACTTCATTTATATAGGTACAATTATATATAATGTCAAGGGGACGCTTTGAAGCCCCACTTCACAGATACAGGTCATATTCGAAATATGGACTAATTTGAGGACTGTATAAAGTTATGAAATTGAGAACATTTTTGGAAGCTTCCTGTACAGGTGATCAGATAATTAGACAACACGACTTTGATTGACTTAATAAGCCTCCATTGGCACACACTAGAAAAACCGCGTTATTTTTTAAATAACTTTTGAAACCTACTATTAAATCTATTGATCGGAGGCTCTTCTCTAAGTATATAAAACAGTTCCGTGACAGGGTGTAACAGACACCACACAGACCAATCCGCTGGACCTAAACTGCTGAAATTTTGACAGTGTATTCCTATAATGACACGGATAACCACTAAGAAAGTATTTTTTGAAATTCGAACCCTAAAGGGGCAAAAGACCCCAAAATGTGTTTTCGAAGTTATTCAAGATCTCTTAAACCAAAAAAAGATATCAATATGGTTTTAGCTTAACAAGGTGAAGTATTATGATACAAAAAAATATCTGAGTATTTTGCTCAATTTCCCCTGAAAGAGAGAAATAGTCATTTTGGAGAATATTTTTGAAATTCTTATAGTGCTTTATCTACTGGCTTTTTTAAGGTTTAGCATTCATTTTACATTCATTTTACAATATCTTGGGACATTTTTTTTTATTTTTTCAAAATTTGACCCCTGAACGGCAGAATGGAGGATTTTTGATTTTGGGGTTTTAAATACAAAAGACGTATCTTCTATGTTTAGGGATAGGGTTGGTGGTTCAGTGGTGGAGGAGGAGAGAGGGTACAGGGGCCGGGGGCGAAGCATGAGGCCTACCAAACTTCGCACCTTCGCAGCTAATTTTAGTATATTTATATTTCTCTCCTGATGCTGATTTTGAGAAGAGAAATATTTGAGAAATATTTGAGAGAAAAAACATTGTTTAGCGACAAAGGACTATGTAGAGGATTTATTACCAACTAAAATCTAATTACGTTTACCTAGCTACATGGTATCTCTTATTAGATTAATTTATTAGTATATTTCACCTAAAACCAACAGCTCATTCCTAAATATCATCCTAAATTTCATGTTTTTTACTATAATAAATGTCTTCCTTTGTCTGAGTTTGCATTACAGACAAAAACGAATCTCCCTTATTTAATCATTATATCATTTTCTTTTCTTTACAAAAGAAATAGAAAAAAAATTATTTTAGAAAATATCTCTCACCCCCTCATTCTCTTTCTTTATATATATATATGTGTGTGTGTGCTACCAATTAACCGGCTAACCCTCGTAAAACGCGGATGTTAGTTTCTAGAAATGATACCACGTGACAACTCTATGTCAAAAAATAAACTCGAACGCGAACATTTATTAGAATGATAAACAACAAGTTAAGCATAGATTCTCGAATAAATATTTTTTAATTTCCCAAAATATATTAAATTAAAAGATGAAAATCTGAGAATTTCAAGAAAAATAATTAATATCTCTGAAAAAATCGTTTTACCTAATTTATGACGAGAAGCTTATTTGTAAAGCTTAAACTCCTTTCTCTCAAATTTATAAAATTTTAGGACCATTTATGAAAAATTTATGGGGAAATATTAATATTGAATTTTGGAAAAAAGTCAAATACACTGTTTTAAATATTGTTGATTTTTACTTTATCCAATGCAAAGCATGGGTAAAGTATTGCAATCGCTCTCGGGGCAAGCGTGGCTTCAAAGGGTCCTCAGGTAAAGACTACGGAACCCATGGACTCAATTAAAGTCACAAATTGTAGTATTCAATTAGGTTGAATTTTAGCACGTGACGGTTTTGCCAAAAATTACATGGGGTCTCGTCGAGAGGCCAAAAAGTGCGATTTTTTCATTTAGTGCGTGCGGATGGATGGATGGATGTATGGATGGATGGATGGATGGATGTTATCTTTTTTTTGGCCCACGATTTTTTCCACACCGTTGCACCGATTGAAATGAAATTGAAAACCTAGCATTCTTTGAACAAAATGAAGCGCTGATTAGTTTTTGGTACATATCGACCCACAAACATTAGTACTTTATTTCAGTACTTTTTTAGTTTTTTCTAAATATCTTGAAAATGACTTAACCAATTTTGATGAAATTTAATATCCTAATTAAGTACCTTGGGGACCACAAAAAAGGATAAATAAAATTTTTAGTAAAATTACATTTTAAAGTACTTTACTCTAGAGTAAGAGAGTACTTTTTTAATTTTTTAAATTCTTTAAAATTTATTCATTTGAACCTTTTAATATAGCTCATTTAGCCTTGCTTAAATAAGAATGGATAGGCTTCTCTCTGTGAAATGCTAAAAATTTGGGAGGAAATTTTATAAGTAACCATAGCAACTGCGTTGTTTTCTTATCCCTTACCTTTGCAGAAGACATAGAGGAATCGACTTTAAACCAAAAATAGCGATTGATTCTCATCAAATACTTGAGGAATAACCATTCTATATTGGATTTTTGACGTTTCGGTTTTATTGGTAACCATTGCTGAAGACATAGAGGAATCGACTTTAAACCAAAAATAGCGATTGATTCTCATCTAGTACTTGAGGAATAACCATTCTATATTGGATTTTTGACGTTTCGGTTTTTATTGGTCACCATTTCTGAAGACATAGAGAGGAATCGACTTTAAACCAAAAATAGCGATTGAGTCTTATCAAATACTTGAGGAATAACCATTCTATATTGGATTTTTGACGTTTCGGTTTTTATTGGTAACCATTGCTGTAGACATAGAGGTATCGACTTTAAACCAAAAATAGCGATTGATTCTCATCTAGTACTTGAGGAATAACCATTCTATATTGGATTTTTGACGTTTCGGTTTTTATTGGTAACCATTGCTGAAGACATGGAGGAATCGACTTAAAATCAAAAATAGCCATCGATTCTCATCTAATACTTGAGGAATAACAATTCTACATTAGGTTTTTGACGTTTCGATTATTATTGGTAACCATTGCTGAAGACATGGAGGAATCGACTTAAAATCAAAAATAACGATCGATTCTTATCTAATACTAGAGGAATAACCTTATTGCATTCCATTTTTGATGTTTTGACTATTAATGGCAACCTCTACTGAAAACGTGGAAGAATAGTCTTTTTGATTTTAAGTCTATTCTTCCACGTTTTTCAAGTAGAGGTTGCCATTAATAGTCAAAACATCAAAAATGGAATGCAATAAGGTTATTCTCTAGTATTAGATAAGAATCGATCGTTATTTTGATTTTAAGTCGTTTCCTCCATGCCTTCAGCAATGGTTACCAATAATAATCGAAACGTCAAAAACTAATGTAGAATTGTTATTCCTCAAGTATTAGATGAGAATCGATGGCTATTTTTGATTTTAAGTCGATTCCTCCATGTCTTCAGCAATGGTTGCAATAATAACCGAAATGTCAAAAATCAAATGTAGAATGGTTATTCCTCAACTATTAAATGAGAATTATTTTTGAATTAATGTCAATATGAACTACAAATTGCAAGTGATATCTGATTAATAATAAAGGAACAAACATATTAATATTTCAAATGAATTTGGATAAAGTTTAGCAACGATCCGTTGCAGTTTATTTTTTCTTGCGTGGGGAGAAAATTAAATCTGATTATATAGGCATTCTTGATATGAAAAAGATCTATTATATTTATATTCGATTTAAATACGATTTTGCTTGTTTTTTGCTACTTAAATAAATAATTTGAAATATTTTAGAAAGTTGCTTTTTATTATAAACCAGAAGTTCATGATTGGCAAAAATTCATTGACACACCCAAATTAATGACTAAATATGTCTCTCTGCATATGTAATAAACCTTGTAACATGTGACATAAGATATCTGAAAAATATTTACGTTAGATAATTTATATTAAGATGCATTTTTCTTATTCTCTAAACTGCTCTTAAAATTATCTTAGTTTTAATAATTTTTGTGAGAGTCTAACTAAAATTACTTAAGAATATAATAAAAATAATAATTTATCTTACTATCTAATAATATATATTATTACTGGAGACGTAGAAATATTAATTCAGAACATGAAAAATAATGTTTAATCGGACCCAAAACACTTCTATGAAGAAACAGGCCAAGTAATTAGTAGTGAAATCTAGGGTGCAGTCAAGTTAAATACGCCAAGAATAATTAGGTAAGTTGAGAAATTAGAACTTTCAATTAAAATGCATTCTTTCCATTTTGAATGTCAATGTAGATTTGTGGATTCTAAATTTTTTATTTTAATTATTTTAAGTTGAAAATTTCTTCAAATTGAAAGAGTAAAAAGTGAAAACTTTTTCTATTATTTGGTAAGCTATACCTAAATTTTTTCAGCGAATAGTTTGGAATGACGAATAGTTACTAATACAACATTTATGATAAATTTACGCTAATTACTTTAACCTTTTGACTAAAAAGTTTCAACCGCCCGGTAAGCAGGTTGACTCCCATCGTATTAAGTAATTGAAAAAAAATACAATTTTATTTGCATGTAAATATAATTATTTTTAAATATTTTTACTAAAATTTGAAAGCGATGGCAGTGTGGTGCACCTCCTAGTTTTGAAAGGTACTCGTAAAATGAATATATTATTTGTAAAAAGTCGAATTCACTGGGTAATTCTTTAATACATATTTCATTTTATATATTTTTTTTTCATCCTTGATATCTTATCAAATAACTACTTTCTTTCCATTTCAGTCGCATTTCTGTTCGAGTCCAGTAGCCAGCTAAGAGCCACTAAGTGCCAAATAATTATCTTTTCTTTTTATATTGTGTTTTGTCTTTCGATCAATTCAGTTTTGTTGACTACCAATCTTAATATTGTTGAAATCTTCAAATACTTAACGTAGGCTACGGAAATTCAGGTACATAATTTAATATAACTTTTCTTTATTTAATTAAGTGTGAATATCATAGCAGTTTTCTCTATCATTTGATTCTTATCTTTTTAAATTTTGTGGTCCCTTATATTATTAAATTTCTATATTATTGTATTGATTTTCTTTGTAGGTACTTGTTATTTCCTTAATTATTTGATAAGTATCAGTGTGACAATCAGATCAACTAATCTCGATCTGTCGTCATTAACACATTAAGGATACTTTTAGCATCATATAATTCTATTAATGAGTATTTTTCATTTCTTTGTTCGACAAGTTTCCACCAAGGTTTGTTTCCCTGTTCATATCTATTAATCAGTGGCGTGCGGTCCATGGATGCTGTAGATGCGGTGCATCACTAAAATTTCAAACATTTAGAGTATTTTCATTAATATTGACTTCAGAAATATTCTTCCAGGAGGATCTTTAAATTTTCAAATTATTATCCGTTATTTGAAATATTTTTATAAAAAACATTTTTTGTTTTGAATAGTATATTGGTTCTCGAAATGAAATAAAATTGTTGCATAGCTTCAAGGGGGAATTAAAATGAATGATTTTTCCGTAAAGGGTGTGGTTAGAAGGTTTTAAGTCCCTACCTGGTAGGTATATCTTTCAGTTCAAGCATGTCAAAGACAAGTCTCGACGAGTTTTAGTCGAATAAAAATTGTTCTCGTTGAGGAACTATTAAAATAGTAATAATACAAAAAAGAATAAATAAAGATGATTCGCGAATCTTTAGACTAATCCATTTCTAAGAACTCATATAACATCGGAAAAAGAATAGACAATGGACAAGTCATAGCTTGCTTACAGCAATAGAATTAAGAGAAATTTAAGATTTTCTTATAGGACAGTCTGATTCATTGGTCGATTTACATCTCAGGGACTGTGGAGTTAAGTCACAAGATTTAATATCTGACTACCCTCACTCACACAAAGCAGTATACGTTTGGGGTGAAGGTCCCAAAATATATTTAAAAAAAATCTAATGTTAAATTTGAAAAATAACGATAATGAAGCCGTATTCGATGATATTTGTAAAAAAAGGCGAAGATTAAAATACAATTTCAAAAAATGAAGGGTTACTTTTTTGGACAGATCCTCTGGTTGAAAAGTCACCAATCGCCACTGCTATCTATCTATCTATCTATACTTAATTATCGGCATGCGCGTTGATGGTGAATTTTTTTAATTAAAACACACTAATAGTTCATAACAATTAAAATTTATTTCAATCAGGAAATTTTTTTTCGGCTTTTCGGGCTTTTTAGCCATAAGCCAATTTACGATACTAATTATTTTTTATTAAATTTGTCTCTATCCGCTCCGGGGTCAGGTTTTAGCCGATTGCCTCGAGTCGGATTCGAACCCGGGTCCACTTGGTTAGCAGGTTGACATGCTAACCTCTAGCCTACTCGCCCCCCATCAGGAAGGAAATTTTAATTATTATTTAAGAACCACTACATAGTCCAGGGGGCGTAGCTGAAGTCGGATATCGCAGCTGGTTAGAATATAATATACATATAATATTATTATATTTTAGTATAATACTAGTTATTGATTTTCTTTTTACTCGTATATTATATAGGCTTATTTTTTCAATATTTCTATTCTATTCGTATATTATATAGGCTTATTTTTATTCTATTCTATTCGTATATTATATAGGCTTATTTTTTCAATATTCGTATATTATATAGGCTTATTTTTCAATATTTCTATTCTATGTATTTTTTATAATATAGTAGAACGTTGCGTCTGATATATGCGCCTACCAGCGAGGCTGGAATAAGATTTGAAACCTAATAAATTATCTATTTTCCATTATCGACACATTAAATTATCTATTATGTATATGAATACAAAGCTCATATTTGGTTTGCACCCCTAAAGATTAACCAATTTTAATGTCAGACCTCTCACACTTGTTTAATAAATAAAAACTCTGAAGATGATATTAAAAAGAAATAGTAATATTGAAAAATTATAAAAACATAATGTTATTATAGATGATTGAATTTTCTTGAAAAAAAAAAAATTAAAATCCAGATATCAAGACATGATATATCTGATCATGGTTGTCATCAGATCCAATATCTAACCAAGATATGCAAGTCTTATATCTAGTTTCTAGTACAATGATTTCATATCTGATTTTAATTATATTAATTCTCAGATATATTGTTTCATCTGAAGAGTTTTAATTGTTCAGTAATACTTTAAATTCTCAATTAGAAAAATCTCTGTAGGTGTGACAATTCAATTCTCCGAGCTGTAGGTAACATATGTATATAGAATTGCATGTAATATAATCAAAATTGGTATCTTTATAAATAAAAAATATGTTTATTATTTAAATAAAGTATTGTCTACTTCGAATTTTTTCATTTTTCTGCTATTTTGAAAATGGTGATTTTTCTAATTCCAATGTCATAGAGAATCTTAATTTATTCTTTAAAATTTTCTATAAACATAGAATAATTTTAAACTGTTTTTCTCTTGATCACATAAAATACTATACTTGCTTATCTAACTACTTGTTAACTAGAATTTACAGAATGTTGGAATTTCTTGAAAATTATCTGTTATTTAAAAATTGTAATAATGTTGTACTTATATTATTTCTCAGTATATTGTATCAAATAACTTGTTGTTTCTGCTCTATGATGCATCTCTGCCTCAGACATTTGTTTAATAAATAAATAATAGCGAATTACCCCTCCTGACATCTTTTGATAGAAAATTACCAGGGATTCAAAATCTATTCTCCCATAAGAATAATACAATTACTTCCCCGTTAACTAGCGGCTATCAATTTCGCCAATAGTTCTTTTTGGCCACATTAGAGAAATTATTTTGATTATTTATGTCCATCAATTACATTATTAAAGTTGTTATCGGAAAATGGGGACTATCTTTTTTATTCAGATAATTTATATTTTAGTGACAACGTTTCACCAACTTTGTTGAATTCTTCAGGGCTCTAAAAAGTGATAAGGCCTCAATTAATACAGATTATAACATTTTCAAATCAAAATTGAAAGTGGTTTTTGAGATCGATTTTGATTTGAAAATGTTATAATCTGTATTGGTTGATGCCTTATCACTTTTTAGAGCCTTGAAGAAGTCAAGAAAGTTGATGAAACGTTGGCAATAAAATATAAATTATCTGAATAAAAAATATAGTCCCTATTTCCCGATAACAAATTTAATAATTAGAGAAATGTTGAACCAACTTATGCTCAATTTGTTATTTTATTATGGATCCAAAAATAGTGCCACAAGTGTATCCTTAGAACAATAAGTTTCTAATAAGAAATATGGGATAGAAGTTACAAGAATTCACTTTTAAATTATCAAATAGTCTTTAACTTCAAAAAAAATTGAACATTGAAATATGATTTGAAAAAGGATTTTTAAAAATAAATAAATAAATAAGAAATTTAATCAAAACATTTCTCCAGTACTAAGAAAAAGAAAAAGGGGTAAAAAACTAATAAGAAAATAAAAATCATGATTGCAATTTGATATTGATTTCAATTTCTATTTTTTTTCTTCCTTTTACATACGTATCTTCTTTCTCTCTCCTCTTTCCCTTAATCATTTATATTATCCAATTTAGGACTTTCACAAATTACTATCAAAAGGAATTGGGTTACTTTGGAGTTTGAATTAAAATTCTTCGACATAAAATTGAAGCGTATAATTATTGTTTCACTTTTGACTTTTTGACTTAAAAGTTGAAAATGGGATTCTTAGATGGAAGTTGTGTGAATATATATATATTTTTTTTAGATTTAACCTCAATGGGTGATCAATGAAACGGCACTTTTTACATCGCAAGATCTTTAAGCTTGTTGAAATATATTAAAACGCTGAAAGAATGAAATCAAAAGGATGATAGCGTATAATTCGTACTTTGTATGATGCTAATAATTAAATTTTTATAACTTTCTCTTTCGAATGGATAAACTTCTTGGGAGTGAAGAAATTGTATTTTAGTAATAAATATTAAAAATATTAAATAACATGGAATTATAAATATCTATTCAATGATAATTATTTAAAATTTCTTAGCAAAGTTACAATCCACCTTTAACCTTTTATTAAGACCTTTGCATTTTGGAATTTATTGTCATTTTGGTACACCAACAACCTTGGGTTTTTACTGTTGATATTGGCTTATTAAAACCACCTTAATTCCAGTAGTGTTGCATGCATTCTACTGGAATTGATTGTGGGGGCCTAAAGAGCGATACTGAGCGGCCATCTTTAAACGAACAGAGGGCATCGCTATTATAGGCAGAAGCAGGACAAAACAGCATAACTAAATAATATTAGACTTTAGATCAGTGATTCTCAACATGCGTTTCCATTTTGGGTGGTTATTTCAAATTTTTTTAAACAAAAATGTCAAAAATTACATTCTCTACAATTTTATTTCTAAATGAAATTTGCAGTAGAGTAAACAGTTTAGGAGTTATCATCAACGAGGTGATTTTACTGTATTTTTTGACCACTAAAAACGACTCGATTTGGCGAGTAAGAATTTGACTTTCGGGGTGTGTGCTGGTCACACTAAAGTAAGGGATATGTTATTTGGGTTTTGAACTCAGCTTCCAGCATGGTCAGAGAGCTACTCTCGGTCTATGATTTTTTGGTGAAGTTATCAAACTTGAACGCTTTTATTTTTAGGATATAATGCTAATTTTGCAACAATTTGCGACCCCTCCCCCTGTATGCACCCCCATATATGAAACTCTAATTCAGTATTTTCACCCTAGAAGATATAATTCACAAACTTCATTCATTTACAGCCAATTTACATAAATCCTTAATCTGATCCACGAAAGTTTTTTTTATCTTTCTCTACTTTCACATAACTAGTGTAAATTCTGCATAGATATTTGGAAATTTTAGATATCATTCTCTGATTAAATATTATATTATTTTTTGTTCATTAACATTAATTAATAATTATTATCGGTATTCACCGGCTGCTATCATGATGATAACGTTGAAAGCTTTGCGATATGGATATTTTTTAGACACTGTTATGATTGATTAATGTGTATAATTCACCCTATAATTAATAATATACCTGTGTTCAAGGTCAAGGGCATATTTTTATTGAATTATAATTTGACCTTTTTCTACGTTCAATCAAAATATGCCGGATAATAAATGTCTTTAGAGAACGAGTGATAGAATGGTTCATTGATGTCTATAAATGCGGTTCTTTAATTCCCTAAATTATTATATTTGAAAAAGTTAGAAAGTTGTTAGATGTATGGAATTGGCTATCACCACTGCGAAGAACTTGTGATTGGTTCTCTCCCAGGGAATTCGAAAATCCATTGGTCCTTGACACAGCCAACAGGTGGAGTTGCAAAGGGCGCCAATCAAGGTCCATTGATTTCTCCAGCGTCGTGTGATTCTCACCTTTGACACTTTGCATTCTCATTTGCGTAATGCATTCCGACAAACCCATTATTAAATTCCTTTAGGCATCCTTTCGATTTTATACCATCATGTAGTATATGCGAGTTCAATAATCAACATACCCAATTTGACATATTGGTTTTCGAAACGAATTACCTACATTACTTTCATTCCTAAACGAACAATATTGGCATCTCATCCAAGATCACAAAGAACTTTAATTATACGATACAAAACTATTCACAGAATAGGAAAACTCATTTAAATGACTAAGAGTCTCTTAGTATTTTTTAATTTCTATATTCCCTGAAAGCATTTTAGTTATAAATTAAACCGGAGAGCGTTACTAATGCTGGATTATTCCGGATTATAATGTTTTCTTCTCAATAGAAGTATCTTGTTTGCTTTTGTTGGAGAGAAATCATCCGTGTACAATGTCCGAGTTAGGTTACTTTCAGTCATGATCAAGTCTCATCACGCACTTGTCGTCACTTCACCTCCACACTCACAAAATCTTTCTAATTCAACTTTCCTAATCAAATGATGGCTCAAGTCTCAAGAAACATCTTCTTTTAATAAAATACGAATAATCTCTTTTAACGAATGGTCTCGTAAAGCATAAAAGTAAACTTAAATAAGTTTCATTCAAAATGGTAATAAAAGTCCAATTATAATCTGTCAAGAGTACGCAATTTTCTATCATCTAATAATTCTCCGCCCACGATTATTATCATTATTAATCAAGTTTATTTTTGAATTTTAATATTAAAATTAAAAAGTGAAGACAAATCAAACATTAGAGCTATTCAATAAATATTTTAAGGACAAGTAAATAAATATTATAACTTTTCAACTATATTATTTTTTGTCTCTGTGACTGTTTGGATTCCGATACCCACAATATTTCAAGAACGTAAAGTGGTAGAAAGTTCGATCTAGTGCCAAATGTTTTTATTTCTGAAACCAAAACCTCATTGGATTTTAGGCTTTGTAACTTCAAAATTTTTCGCTTAAAAAATGCGAAATGTCAGTGGTCGTGTTTCTGGCGTAAATTTTAATTAAATTTTCTATAAATGGACTGTTTGCAATTTAATGAGATTAAACAATTAATTGAAGTGGTGAATTTCAATCAATCGAATGATCTTAGGTTTAACTTTTAAGCAGTTAGGTGTTGGTTCTAGGTGAAACATTTTAATATAATAATAAAACTTGAGCAAGATGCGAGGTTTGAATTGCTGAAGGCGAAGTTTATTTTAACTTTAATTAAAAATGGACCTTGTAAAAATGAAGGATCAGGATTTGCTCCACTATTGATAAAACTTCTGACTTGATTATTCATAGAGACCTCTCTGGTGTCCGACTCATAGGGGGGTAATTTGAAATGTTTTTACACTTAAAAAACTAACATTTTTAAATCCATAAAAATACTAAAATTGTGCATTTCAAGCACCAAACAGAAAAAAAATTAAATTTTCAAATCTAAATATCTATCGCAACTAAATGAAATAATTTTTCAGAACATTATTATGAAAAGAACACTTCGAAAACACTCTCTGATCATCTAATTGTGTACCTTTAGTTTTACTAACTACAACCTATCACTCAAATTCATTTTTAAAATGCTATTTTAAGAATGGATTTTTATTTTTTACTATATTTATGTTTTTTTTTATTTTTTTTTAATAATAATAATTTACCACCCTCTGAATATATTGAAATGACACGTTCTACAATGAATATCTGGTAATGTCGATTCTTTTCTTGATAAAGGTTTAATTTTGCAACATCTAGTATTTCTGATTACGTAGGGTTTCCCAAAGTTATGCAACCAGCACGACTGATATCGAGTCTTTTTTTTAAATATACCAAATATATTAAAGATAAATCCTACTTTTAACATAGTAAATTCTGATTATCGAAATTGAATAGCGAACCAATATTCTACAAGAACCTAACTTTCTGGTTGGTTGCTCCAATTAATTCAAATCGCTTGGTTAAAGGGTATAACTAAGGGTTGAAACATCCCTTTGCTTATGCATCAGTTGATAGCTAATGATAATACAATTGAATTACTTTTGAGGGTACATAAGAAAATGTAATTAGAGGAATCGTATAATAATCATTTTGAGAACTCTTTATACATAATTTTATAATAATAATAATTGCTCTAGTAAAAAATTGCAAATTCAAGTTTTTTTCACTCTTTAAATAAACTTTTAGTTTTCTATTATTACTAATAAAATGAAGTAACTAATTGTCCAAAAGATTTTCAAAATATTTATTTAAAATATTAAAATTCTATAACACATTATAGGTATAAATTTATTCATCTATATAATAATAACTAATTATTTTTATTCTATTTATTTTTACTTTTATTTCTTATTTTTAGATTGTAAAAGCTTATACAGTCGACTCTCGATATTTCGAATTTTTCGATAATTTGAACTCTTCACCATGTTAACTTCAGTGAAATCGAAAAATGCTGTGTATTTTGATTACGCACAATAACCCGAAAACTTTTTCGTAACAAGAGGGGAGAATGTTCTATAATTCGAACTAGGCCACTTCCCTCTTTATAATTCGAATTTTCTTAGCAAAAAGCTATTCTTAACTTTTTTAATTAGGTATGTTATTATCTGATAATGTAATGTTAATACATATCTATTTTTTTTGACATTTTTCATTATTTTTACTTTTTTACTATGAGGCTATATATAAAATCTATGTAAGCTCATACATATTATCAAAAATATAATAAAAACTCTTAATAATTGGAATTTTTTTCTTTCCTCTTGATAATTCAAACTTCTTGATATTTTTCGAAGTCTCGATAATTCGAATTTTTCTTGTAGTTCCTAGATTTCGAATTATCGAGAGTCGACTGTGTAGGTATACACGAAGATTCTGTCTTAATTTCCGGGTCCTTTATTTAACATTTATGCTTTTTACTAATCAATGAATATGCAGCAAAGTTTTAACATAATTATTATATTTCAGATGAAAATATTTACAACATATAGGTATAGGTACATAATAAACAACATAAAAGATTATGAATGGGATATTATTATAAATACTAACTGCTGAATAGTTTTTCGCAGACATGTCGTTTGCATTTCACAAAAAGAAAACCCCATTTCATTTCCTTTTATGAATGGACCATGGTGTCCCTTTGCGCTGTATTGGATATGAAATTTGTTCTATGAGAAGCATGAATGAATATACTGAAGACCTTCAAAATTTGGTGCTATGAAAACGTTAAAAATTAAATGGGTTATTAGAATTACTAATGAGTAAGTTTTCTATACGTTTAGAAAAAAAAAAATAAAAAAACTGGAATCAAGTGCCAAAGAAAAAGCTAAGATAATTGGACACAGTTTAAAAACACCTGGAGAATGCGGAGGGATATTTGGGAGAATGAGATCCAAAAGAGAAGAAGATAAGATTTAGATTAGATTACAATCTCCAGATTTAATGAAAGATGTAGAACTTTTAGAGAATCTTAGGATAGGATCAGATGGAGGCGAAAACTTGCGTCAAATTATTCTTCAGACTGATGACCTTATGATGACATTTTCATGGCCATTTAGAACAGTCGTATCTTTATCTTGTTAATCGTATGGTCATTTTATTTTTATGTTTATAATTGACGATGTTTACGTCGTCTGGAATGAGTAAGTTTGCATGTATCTGACTATTTTATTTCCCCTTCTCTTTTCCAGACAGACTGACCCATTTAAGATTTAAGTGTTGAGATTTCATTCAAGACTAAGATATCATTTTTACGAGATTTTTCAAAGAGAATTAAAAATACGAGAGCTTTAGAAATTTTATAGCGGTTAATTTAATTTATTCATTAAGAAGATGATCTCGTATTATGTTTAGCCAGAGTGTACTTCAAGTACTACACAAGACAGATCCAAGGACGTTTGCTCTTTATGCTAATTTGATTTCCCTTTTCTATTTATACTTTTCATCACAACCGGTTTCTAATTCAACTCACCTAGACGAAAAAAAACTACACATAAAAAAAGTTATTAATAAATATGAATAATTTTTTTTTCATTCAACCCATTTCCATATTGCTAATGGAAAACTCCGATGTATTTGAAATGCATTCGTCCATGTGATAAAATGAAAATTATTTAATTTTTCTCTTTAATAAGACGCTAATTTTAAAACCTCTAAAAAAACAAATTTAGAATGGTAATGCATAAAAGATTATCATTTAATATGTCTTCAAGTCAGAAGTCAACTTTACGTTTCATTTGGGATTTTTAACAACAATTTTCAATATTTTTAATGTGTTTTTACTTGTTTTAAATATTTCTCAAAAGAAAACTAAACCGATCTTGTACGGGTTTAGTTGGTTTATTGCAAAATAGTTAGGAATTAATATATTAATTCTTTTTCTTCAATATATCTTTGAAATCTTTATTGATGTTGATACAAGAATATTTTCCCATAATATGATCATTTTATTATCCTCGTGATTTATAATTAGTGCCTGGAGCACCGAGCGATGTTCGGTAACCTTTTGCCTTTAAATAGCCTCTAACGTCGAGATATGAATGATTGAAATATTTATTTTGCGACATGACTAATTTACGCCCCCTTCCTTTATTTCAATAGGATTAAAATTTATACACGAGTAATAACACATACGACTTGATAAGTTGACCAATCTTTAGCGAAATCATTAGAGCCGTTTTCGAGAAAGCGATTCTATATATACTTTTTGTGTCATGATTTTTTAAAATAAGGAAGTGACCGCGAATCACCCTGTATATACAAGAATTGGTCATTTAATAATTTAAGATAAAAATCAAAAAGTTTGATATAAATAAATATTTATATACTAGGTGTCCTGAGTTAATTGCCAAAGTTTAAGGGTCGAAGTAATTTTACGTCGAAAATGTCATAAAAACATTTCTCTGAAACTCGATTGTTATGAAAATTTTAATTCCTACGTTTTACACACATTTTGTTTACCGATGATGCTACATTTAATAAAAAGGAGATATTGAATAAATGAAATTCACATTGATACTTCTTCTATAATTAATCAACGAAACACAATTGAAACTTCCTACTCTACTAGAAGTGGCTTTATCTTTAAACATAATCTATGAAAATAAATTAAATTAAAATTTTCATTACAATTTTGGTGTTTTTTGAGGCTCTTGAAAAGCCTTGGAAACAGATGGAATTTCTTGGTTAGGAAAAAGAAATACAAAATTTCCTTATATTCTAACAATTTATTTTCATGAAAAACTTTTAAGACATTTCGGCCGATATTCTCACACCATCATCAGTCCAAGCTTTTCATAATATAGTATAATTTAATAATATATTATGAAAAGCTTGGACTGATGATGGAGTGAGAATATCGGCCGAAACGTCTCAAAAGTTTTTCATGAAAATAAATTGTTAGAATATAAGGAAATTTTATTTTTTTTTCCTAACGAAGTTATTCCATCTGTTTTCAAGGTTTTCAAGAGCCTCAAAAAACACCAAAATTAATTTAAAACATTATAGTACCGTATCTAATAAAATCATCATGTTTTGACATTGTCAAATTTAAACATGGGTATATAAAAATATATAGGTATAGGTAAATTTTTTATTAATTCAAGACTAGACTTTCACAGATTTCACCTTCATCTTAAGTCATTTAATAGAAATAATTCATACTGGGATTCAAAGGCGGTTTTTAGTTATAAATTAAATTAACATGGGTAAAGTCTATCGTTCAACTGTTCCCTCTTTATTTTTTCTTATAATTTAAACTAAATTGCTATTCTAGGCAACAAAAAAAAATCTTAATTATACGATCTATAGTTTTTCTCACGCTATTATTTTAATTCTTAATATTAACTTACCAATTAAATGTCTTCAATCAGTTTTATTCAATTTTTTAATATAAATATTTATTTTTATTATATTATTAGAAAATGTTATTATGTTAGGAAGTATTATATTTTGTTATTCTTCTTTTTTATTATATAATTCACTTGGTAAATATGAATCAACATTGCATGAAACTAAAAAGCATAACGGAAGAAAGTTCAAAACGATAAATTTATAACAAACCGAAGAGAACTTGATTCATATCCAATCCGAGACTGAAGAAAAGATAAATACTAAAATAATTTTTTCCGGTTTCGAAAGAATTTTCTCTCTTCTTACGTTAAATAATATGTTACAGCTGGGTCATACTTCATAGGCTCAGAAATCTTCTGAGCTTAAGGACGTCCCCTAATAAATCGATTTTCTTGCAATCCTTTTAAAACTTTGAATACACATATTTTTAAGTGACCTTTATACGTATAAATTTTTTTCAATAGTCTTTGCAGCACTAAATTTTTAAATATTGACCATTGAAATTTGCATATTTAACACGTAAATCCTATCCCGATTGATGTTAAGTGACTGCTTCATTAAATAACAATCATAATTTTCTTGATATTATTTTGAAAAACTGAGAATTATTTACTGAAGATATAAGAAATATTTTTCTATTAAAATAATTGTAACAAGTGATATTCGTTTTGTATGAAAAATGTTAAAAGTTAGGTACTTTTGATGGTTTTAATTTTTTCACTCATGGTATGGCAAGTGAGAGATGACGACTTGGCAACGTCGCAGTAAATTCACTCAATTTTTCTTATCTAAAAAACTTCTGCAGCTGGTGCATTTGAGATTTTTAGCTAATTCTCTCAACCTAACTATACTGTTCTCATCTGGAATTTCGCATTGATCTGTTTCATGATGTGTTTTTTTTTCATTCTTTGTCTTTTAGCGTCGGTAAGAATGGAATGTTGCCGGATCCGAGAAACGACGCAGTGGAAATATTTTTGCCTTTCTGGGCATGTGAGAGTAGGGGAAAGAGCGAATTGCATCTGAGCTATATTAGGGAACGTCCTTAAAGCCCTCTGCACACGAGGCTTTTTTCCTCTACCAGTTTTTTGTTTGCAATTTGGAAGCCTGTCGGGGCCGAAATGACGACATTGTTTGCCCTCTTTCTCCCTAACTTGCTTGATTTAAAAAATAGGCATGTTTTATTTCCCGGCTTGGACCTGGGATACTTTTGAGCGGGAGCAAGCAGACAAAAAATTATTAAAACAAACCTCGTGTGCAGCGGACCTAAGTTTTTCAAACAATTCTAAGGTTTGCTGGAGTTCGACTCGAGAATAACCTACCCTCTAACGTACGGCTGTCTCTCACTGAACTGGTGATGTATCCATAACTTTTGATCATTGTGCTTATTGAGTGTTGTCTTATTTTTTTTTTTAGTGGGATAAATTTTTGTATTTTCATGTTGAATTAAGTTTGTTGACACATAAAAAATCCTGGACTGATGTGTGTCTTTTTGAATAAATAAAATAAATAGATAAAATAATGCTGAATCTTTGATAAATATGGTGAAGTTTAAATCTCACCAAGAGGGTAGGTATACTAGGTCCGAGCAGTTCTGTCGTTACAGCACAAATGAATTATTTACAGTATATTTTTGCTTGAAAAGTACAATAGTACATTAACATGAAAATAAATGAGTTTCTAGTACATTCCATAAAATATCTTAAAGGTTGTATATTCATGATACATTACAGTCCTAAAAAAATATAAGCTTCAAAATATCAATAAATATCTACGGATAGATGACGCTACACAAAATTAGTTTTAAATGTTCTCTTATTCTTATTCCAATTATTCCCCTATTGCAGCGTTTTAAATTCTGTGTTTGAAGACCCAAGACAGTCTAAATTTTAATTAATTTAAAAAATAAAATAAACAAATTGTATTTATTGTTTTTAACATATGTTCTTAAAATAATGAATACAATGAATTTAGAATTCCTTTCGGAAGTGAACTATTTAATCAATTGACTTGGCTAGATCCGTAAAATATATACTCTGAAAAAAGAGCTGTTTCGATAGATTCAATAACAAGATGAGTTTTGAGGTATTAATTGATGAAATAAATACTTCGAAAAATGTTTTAAGTGAATTACTGTTCCTGACACTATGTAAAAAGATAAATAAATAAGTAAAAATAAAATGGCTCGATTTTTTAACCCATTGCAGTACATTTTACTAAAATGAATAGTACATTCGTGGCAGCTCTGGGTCCGAGTAACATAGTTAATAGAGTAAAGGGTGTGTAGTTTCACAGTGAATGAAATAAAACTCAAAGAGGTTTATACAAACTCAATATATTTCGGATAATAAGTCCATCATCAGGAGTTTACAGGTTAAAAACTAATAATAATTGAACGAGTGGTCGCCATTCTTGACATTCAAATCATGGTTACCAATATAACAAAATATAACATTCAAATCTTACACAAGAAAAACACCAATGAAAATTTAAAATTTAAAAATTTAAAAAAAAAAAAAAAAAAAAAAATTGTTTTACAAAGATTTTTCTTTTTTAAATTATAAAATATATAAATGTAAATATAAGAAATCTAAGTAAATATGAATATTAATATAAATAAAAATTACAAGTATCAATATAAAGTCTTTTTAGAATAAAATTAGAAAGTAAAATTACAAATTTAAGTCATAGACACAAAATTAATTATAAATATCAGTTTACAAATAAGCCTAAATAACATATAGAGATGAAGAATTAAGATAAAATATAATAGGGATAAATTAGATGAGATAAATTACAATATACAACAATTTTTGTGGTTATCTCATATATCAAAATGTCATTTATTTTAAAGACTGAAGGCGCGTGATTTGAATTTAATTTTGATTGTAATTTGGGAAATAGTATATATTTGAGAGAGACTGAGGTTAAGTTTTTTTTTTTTTAAGTTTTTTTAATTTTTGTTAATTAGTAGATCTATTATTGTGGAATTTCTAATGTCCTGCTGGTTATTGAGAATTTTATCTTTTTCAATTATAGCTTTCTTAATTTCGGTTGATTCTAACAGGTCTAGTTTTCGGCTTTTAGAGGCGAAGTGTAGTGGTATAGGATTTTGGGGTGAAGGTGAGTGATTGTTTTCAATAAGGTGGTCTGCGAAGGCGGAGGTTGGATCACTCTGTATGGTGTCTGATTGTAACTTTCTTAACGAACTCAAATGTTCTTTATACCGGGTTTTGAAAGTTCTGCCCGTCTGACCAATATAAAACGAGTCGCAGTCTTGACATTCAAGTTTATAAACACCAGATTTCTCCTTTGGGTCAATTTTATCAAGTTTATTATTAACTAATATAGATGACAGGTTAAAGTTGTTATATAGTGCTGGGGTGATACCCTGTTTGTGTAAGAAAGTGACTATTGGTCTATTAAATTGATCAGAGATGAAGGGAAGTTTTCTATAAATTTTGTCTGTTTGAGGGGGAGGTGGTTCAATTAGGGC
Source organism: Forficula auricularia (assembly GCA_024734495.1). NCBI lineage: Eukaryota > Metazoa > Arthropoda > Insecta > Dermaptera > Forficulidae > Forficula > Forficula auricularia. The sequence goes on from JALMQS010000137.1 coordinate 544,517, forward strand.
CAGGGCTCTAATATTTCTAGCTCTGTTATATTTTGTTATATTGGTAACCATGATTTGAATGTCAAGAATGGCGACCACTCGTTCAATTATTATTAGTTTTTAACCTGTAAACTCCTGATGATGGACTGATAATCCGAAATATATTGAGTTTGTATAAACCTCTTTGAGTTTTATTTCATTCACTGTGAAACTACACACCCTTTACTCTATTAACTAACATCATGTTTCACCTAAAACCTACACCACTTTCCATAAGTAAAACCGAGTAACATACGTTCTATAAAATTACGTCTAACTCCATGAGTCTTATAGTACTTTAAATAAATAATATGCAGCTCAAAATAAAAAGTTTTACTTCCGAGTATTTGATGTAATAATTTCCAAGTTTAATTCAAACTCAGTTAAGTTTTGATTCGAAAATCTAATTATTATTGTTTAACAAAGTTGGATTTTCCCAGTTTTTTTATTAAACTTACAATTAGTTCAAAGTTTCTTGCGTGAAATTGAACAGCCTTGATGGCTAGTAGTGAATAGAGGCTAGTAATCCTTTGTGGTTTTGGGTCTAAGCAGATTCTATTTCAAATCCATTTAGAAACTTCAAATGAAAGGATTGCGCTGAAGGACAGTTGGGGAATTTGTCCGTTTATTAGTTTCCCTTTCTTATTATTAATAAATTGCAAACTTGAACGGAAGTCAAATTTATAATAAAATAATTACAAGCGAAATAAAGTAAAAAGCAAAACAAAAAAACAAACATTTTTGATTTTTTAAAATTAAGGTCATTTTCTAACTATAAATTATTGGATGATTGATCTATAATTTAAAATTTCTACTTGGAAATCCAATTACACATCCACCTTAAGGGCTTTAATATTATTCAACAAAGTACTTATTTTAAAAATCAAAATATTAAAATTCAATGATAGAAAGTGTTTTCACACTAAAGCTATCATTCATGGGGATAAATAATTATTCTGAAACTAGTTTTATTTTTTTGAATTATTTCAAATACCTACTAATTTGCAAGCTGTAAACTGTTCCTTTCTTTTAATATAAATTATTAAACGCTTTTCGATTAAATTACTTTAATTATTCCTATTTATACCATACAATACATTATGATCTTATTAAAGTTTTTTAATTAATTACCCATAAAAAATTTACGCCTATTGTCATAGCACGGCAGTCAAGAAACAATCCATTCTCTCTTTTGGAACATTTATCTAAGGGTTTTTAGGTAGAGTCCCCTCTTTGAAACACATTTACATCCTAGAAGATTCCTAAATTTTTAAGTGATTTACAATAAAAACAACTTCTAAATCATCAATCAGATTAAAATTGTCTATTAATTATCCTGAACAGCATTGGGTTGAGTGATTCTTCTTGATTCAATGATAACTGAAATAAGCTCTGAAAGGAAGCATATTTTAGAAAATATTTATATGTAATAATCTTCTTTTATTAGATCAATTTAAAAAGCGTTTATTCTAACATTTTGATAGTTAAGTTGATGATTTAAAAATTTCTTGTTTCAGTGTAATTCATTCTTACATAAAAATAAAAATTAATATACTTCAAGCTTTGAAGTGTTTCAGAATAGTATTATATCTAAAAAAACTCTTGAGTAGCTGTTTTAAAAATAGAGATCAACCAGAAAATTGTAGAAAATTTCATTCATATTTATTTTTCCAGTACTCTATGTAGAGAAGACCATTTACAGATTTTGCTAATAACTTGTAGTGTTTTCGGGGCCTGCAACAATATTCATCAGAAAAATGAAGACAAGCAACAAAGCATAGATTTAGGGGCATGCGGCCGGAATCACTACAAACTTTATAAATAAAATTCTACAGGTTTGATTGAATATTATACCTACTTAACAGGTTCAGACCAAAATATTTCCTCTAGGTGTGTTTGATGTTCCGAAAGATTATCAATTAGTATGAAAGGAACTATGGCTTGGAAATATTTTATTAATTTAAAGATTGGATCCTGTTCATTAAATTTCAGAAAAAATCCAATTTATATTCAAAACAATCTATTTACATATTTACTTAAAAAATATTTTAAATTTCTGCCAATTTTTAAATTTGATTTCCTTGTTTAAAAAGTACCTAAAGTTGTTTTCAATTAATTCTTTCTCTAATGCAGCGTTTCTTAAACTTTTTTAATCCACGACCTCATTTTAAGTGAGAAATTTTTTGCAATACCTTATTATATATGTAGATATATATGGTACCTATAAAACATCATTTTTACTAGCAAATATTAAATAAATTTATACTGAAAGAAATTTTTACCAACATACCTAATATAATAATTGTATTATTTATTAAAACTAAATAATTTATTATACAATTATTAAATATAAATAATAATTAAATGAATCTGCTTATTTCTTATTAAAAAAGTTCATCATCTTGATTTTGATTTTATAATCGCCAATGCTGAAAACGTTGCTTCACATATTGTAAATAAATAAATATATCTAATAGAAAATGTCAATTTCACAAATTATTGAAAATTCAACGACAGATAATAATATCTTCGAATTCACTAAACATTAATCTTTGACCTTTGTCCATTATAATTTTTTCATTGTCATTGTTGGCTATGTTTCGCGACTCCAAAATTCAGTTTCCCGACTCTAAATGGGTCGCGACTCATAGTAATAAGAAGCACTGCTCAAATGTAAATAGACATCATAGTTTTTGTTGCTTTGATTATCTTCGTTTTAAAAGAGTAGAAATGGATTTATTTATACAATATCTATGACGCACAATATCTTTCAAAAATAAAAGAGATCATGGATCTACTTAGTCAAAATTGCTGACTGGAAGAATAAATCATTTTATGCTTTAGATGTCGATGTTTCTGTTTATGTTTCTCTAATATTCGAAAGTTTGAAACTAAGAAAGTTCCAAGTTAATTTCAAATGTTTACTTTACTTGGGTCACTTTAATAACATCTCTAACTAAACACGGAGAAATTTACCTATCTATACCTACCTACAAGATATCTTTGAAAAATGAACTATACTTGAATACGAAGAAAATTTTTTCACCCCTGGTTTCTGGCCTTAACAATTTACTTTATATTATTTTCCTTAATTAAAAATATATCTATTTTAATTACATCTTAAGTATAACTAAATATAATTCATATTTAAAACATAAATAGATACAATTTTAAATATTTACATTAGACCTTTGAAGAGCCATGAGGATTTTTTCATTACACTCACCCAAACTCAAAAGATAATCACTATTTATTGGAGATTCCAGGTTTTTGCTAAATTTCACAATATATCATTTGTGTCCACTTTTTGTTCAGATCACATTCAAAAATCACATGATCGAGTCTCTCATTGGCAAGTTCACACCTATACAAAGGTGATTCCACCACTCTAATTCGATATAGATGAACATTCAATGAGGAGAATTAAATATCAGAAATGGTGATGTGAAATAAACTAATTTGCAAGAAACTTTAAAAGCCAAAAAGTACTTATATTTGAGGCGTTCATAAGCAGAATGGATCATCCCACTTTTGGTTTTTTATGAGAAATCCAGCGAAATAGAGGTAGAGGTTAGAGGCAAAAGCTGGCCCCTGTGCTGTAATCTTTAAAAACTAAGTTTGGACCACTTTGTCTATTTAGATTTATCAAAAACCTTCTTGATTATAGAGGTTTATCAGCAAAAATGAGATTTGTGGGTTGGTCCACTCTGCTTTTGAACGCCTCATTTGTTAATACAATATATAGGTCTGTTTATGTTTAATAAACAACAAGATAGAAACAGCTAGAACAATTATTTTTTTGAAAATCAGTGATCAAGTATCATAAGTCCTTCAACGAAATTTGGATTGAAATTAAAGGAAGAGAAGTTAACTTCACAAAAAAGAGTAACGATTTTTTCAAAATCTTCATGCATATCATTTAGTAGGTAGGTATATATTCTAAAAATTTATGGAATGTGATTTCAAAGAACGGATGATTAAGAGTAAAACTCTTGCACCCACCAGTTTATTACTAGGATTTTATAGTTGTACCTATGTACTCTGCTGACATAAAATCAATTTTTTTTTCCAAAAGCGTCCTTTGTAACTAAATTGGATACAGAAACACCTAACACCTCTTCTCAGTTAAATTGGAAACAAATAGAACCAACTTATTAACTGTCTTGTATTACTGACTTCCAAAGGAATTTCATGGAAACATACTCTAGAGTTCTTATAACACTAGTAAAACGAGTTATAAGATAGTTTTATTTTAATTCCGCGAGTTGTCTTATGATCCATTTGGGTTTAAACAACACTTCAGCCAAGCTTGAAAAAATACATGCAGATTTCACAAAGGCACCCGTGAATTATTGCTACATTAATGTAATCCATAATCTGCATTTTATCTTGAAAATCTTGAAATTCACTTTCTAACTTATTGCCGTTCTGTAGGTTGCTCCTCCCAATTTGATCTTTTTGATAATTAATTGTTAATTCAAAATATATACTATACCTACTATCTGTTCTGCTTTCATCATTTTATATTAATTAATCCTTAGGTTGTTTTCTATTTAAGGTGACAGCATTGGCAGCTCAGTTCATCTAAACAAGCAACGAAATAAATATTTTCTACTTTGATTGCCGTAGGAGATTTTTCATTTCAGTAGTTTCTTGTTACCTTATTTAAACTAAAGAGAATAGTTTATTACAAAGGTTAATGAATAATAATATAAAATTATTGGACAAAAAATACTTGGTAGGTTTCACATTAAGATATAAAAAATAAAACGAATTTATTTTTGGAGAATCTTTAATCTCGATGATATATTTCGGGTGACTAACCCATCTTCAGGAGAAACAGAAACCTACCAAGGATTTTTTATCCAATAATTTTAAAAAATGTTTCACCAAGTACCAACACCAAATTCCTTAAAAAAAATATATATATATAAATATAAATTATCTGCTTGAATTGGAACTTATATCTTGAAAAATGAAAAAATTGAACAGTTAAATTAAAATAAATAATTGCATTAAACCAATCTCCAAACGGATCATCTTACCACGGATGACCATGGTGATAAAAAACCTACTGGTGATCATTATTGTTCGGTTCCATAATCAATATTAGATATAACAAATCAGAGAAAAAAAGAAAACAGTTAAACACCGTGTTAAATCATACCACCAATCGAAATGTTTCGCTAGTTTATTGTAGCTTCATCAGGCTCTTGATCAAATTATTTTCAAACACTTTGTCATTCACTACTAGTGATAGTAAAGAACATAAACGGTAAAAAAAAAATTATAACTATAAGTAGGTACATATATTCTGATTAGATATTTACTCAATTATATAAATTATGGTACTCGGTACAGGTGGCAGGCGAGATGCATCTAATGTGACGGTACTATTGTACTATATTCACATAATTTGTGTTTGTTTTATTTTTACTTTATCCAATGCAAAGCATGGGTAAAGTATTGCAATCGCTCTCGGGGCAAGCGTGGCTTCAAAGGGTCCTCAGGTAAAGACTACGGAACCCATGGACTCAATTAAAGTCACAAATTGTAGTATTCAATTAGGTTGAATTTTAGCACGTGACGGTTTTGCCAAAAATTACAACGGGTCTCGTCGAGAGGCCAAAAAGAGCGATTTTTTCATTTAGTGCGTGCGGATGATGGATGGATGGATGGATGTATGGATGGATGGATGTTATCGTTTTTTTGGCCCACGATTTTTTCCACACCGTTGCACCGATTGAAATGAAATTGAAAACCTACCATTAGTTTAACAAAATGAAGCGCTGATTAGTTTTTGGTACATATCGGCCCACAAACATTAGTACTTTATTTTAGTACTTTTTTAGTTTTTTCTAAATATCTTGAAAATGGCTTAACCAATTTTGATGAAATTTAATATCCTAATTAAGTACCTTGGGGACCACAAAAAAGGTTAAATAAAGTTTTTAGTTAAAATTATATTTTAAAGTACTTTACTCTAGAGTAAGATGGTACTTTTTTAATTTTTTAAATTCTTTAAAATTTATTCATTTGAAAGTTTTAATATAGCTCATTTAGCCTTGCTTAAGTAAGAATGGATAGGCTTCTCTCTGTGAAATGCTAAAAATTTGGGAGGAATTTTTATGAGTAACCATAGCAACTGCGTTGTTTTCTTATCCGTTACCTTTGCTGAAGACAGAGAAATCGATTTTAAACCAAAAATAGCGATTGATTCTCATCTAGTACTTGAGGAATAATCATTCTATATTGGATTTTTGACGTTTCGGTTTTTATTAGTAACCATTGCTGAAGACATAGAGAAATCGACTTTAAACCAAAAATAGCGATTGATTCTCATCTAGTACTTGAGGAATAATCATTCTATATTGGATTTTGACGTTTCGGTTTTTATTAGTAACCATTGCTGAAGACATAGAGAAATCGACTTTAAACCAAAAATAGCGATTGATTCTCATCTAGTACTTGAGGAATAATCATTCTATATTGGATTTTTGACGTTTCGGTTTTTATTAGTAACCATTGCTGAAGACATAGAGAAATCGACTTTAAACCAAAAATAGCGATTGATTCTCATCTAGTACTTGAGGAATAATCATTCTATATTGGATTTTTTGACATTTCGGTTTTTATTGGTAACCATTGCTGAAGACATGGAGGAATCGACTTAAAATCAAAAAATAGACGATCGATTCTCATCTAATACTTGAGGAATAACAATTCTACATTAGGTTTTTGACGTTTCGATTATTATTGGTAACCATTGCTGAAGACATGGAGGAATCGACATAAAATCAAAAATAACGATCGATTCTCATCTAATACTAGAGGAATAACCTTATTGCATTCCATTTTTGATGTTTTGACCATTAATGGCAACCTCTATTGAAAACGTGGAAGAATCGACTTAAAATCAAAAAGACTAAATTCTTTTTTGAGTAAACAACTCAAGTTTGATCCAAAATGTTTGTATTTTCAATGTGAAGCACTGACTGATTTTGGGTTCTCAAGCTTTAGAGCTTCTAGTTCAGAAATATAGAAATTTGTTTTCAAAATAATTAAAATAAAAAATAAATTTCTAATAGTTTATTTTATTTAAGTACATAGTAAGACAACTTTTACTGACGAGTGTACCCAGTCTTGAAAAAGTTTTACTTTTTCCTCCAATTTTTGAAAATGAATTTCAAGATAATATTTATTATATAGTAAATTGAAATTAATATTTATTATATAGTAAATTGAAATCAATATTTATTATATACGTAAATTGAAATTCATATTTATTATATAGTAAATTGAAATTAATATCATTTCGAATATACATATAAGCGCAGGTTTTTCTAGCACTAAGCCATAATATTAAAAAAAGGGAATTCATTTTTTTATTTACTCATGCAGTGCTTTTTTTCATTTTATTTATTTGTCTTTTGAGCCAACTAATTTGTTCAGTCTAATACTTTTCTATTTATTTAATGACATATTAGTTTTAACGCATTGGCACTGGACTCGGGCGAACTTGAAATTTCTAATAATAATTTTCTAAGTGTGCTTGCTCTATTGCCGAATACTCTATAAGATAAAAACTATTTTTCTGTAAGAAAAATATTAACTATTGATTTTAGAATCGAGTGATAAAATTTGACCAATTTTTTGCTACTTAGCAATGCCTTCTCACACATATATAGCCATTGTATGTTACTAGATTAGAGTCGCAAAATTCAATAGAATAATATTCTTTTATTTATTTATTTAGTATTCCGAGCATAAATGATTATTTACTGAAAATCGGAACATTTTATATGACTATAACTGCTCAGTGGCTTATACGGTCATTCATTTAACAACTAATTATGCTTTCAATATACTTAAAAATTTTACCCTGATTACGACCAGAAACGACATCAAAAATTCTTTAATCTAAAACATTCACTACCAAATTCGCTTTAATAAATATGAGGTGGTAATTTTCAACAGAATTAATATTCTTTTTTTTTTTAAATACCTATTTATAATATTTATTAACTACAATTATTCTTGACATTTATATAATTAATATGACAAATATTTTAAAATAATATACATATTGAAAAAAATAAATTTAGTTTAATAAATATATCTAATATTATTTTTTTATTTTCAGGTAAGCGTGTTTTAAGCTTTACATCTCATCAACAAATTTGCAACCTTTACTGTAAGTTGAAAGTTTTTTTTGCCGAGAGTAGCAGAATTTTTATATATTGAAGGAGACAATAAAAGAGTCGCACTATAGGAGTCACACTATAGTAGATTCAGCTCGTTATAAATAAATACAATTTATAATTCCAGCAGACGACACACTCTTTTATTGTCTCCTTCAACATTACTGTAAGTACAAAACGACCCAAAATTAAAAATTTTTTACCAGTGGTTAAGTGATTGGTGACTTTCAAGATTAATCTTTTCATTTATAAGAATTTTGCTGGCTTGGTGTGTACTGGATATATTAATTTTTTTATTGTTCTCCCCCCAACCCCATGAAAATTTTCTGACTACGCCACTGCACAACGGGACGGCGCGTCCCGGTCTAGCATCTATTTGTACACTCAACATCAAAAAAACTTGATACTCGAAAATTTAAATAAAAAAAAAAAAAAAAGAAAAAAAAAAGAATAAAATCATTTTTGTTTGTTTTTTGAATACACTATTATGAGAAGTCAAAAACAATTTTATAATTAGGTACACAAAATATTAATAAAAACAAAGAGGCTAAGTACAAGCCGTAAACGCAAACTATAGGTATCGTAAATTTTTGCATCCAAACTAATTATTTTATAGCAACCAAAAAAATATTTAGAGCCTCTAAGATAGAAAGGTGGGTTATTTTTACTTACCCCTGGAAGTAGTCAAACTAAAGATAGACTGTCTGCTATGTCTTTAATATCTAATGTGAAATTTGAAAAATTATATTAAGTGGTTATCGATGAATTTTGCGAATAATAAAATAAAATTTTCAAAAATGAAGGATCCTTTTTTTGGACATCATCCTCTGGCTGAAAAGTCACCGCCCGCATATATATATATTTTATGGCGCTAAGGTTTTCTATAAAGTAAACTTGTAAAAAGGTGTGGCATACAATTTTTCTTAATATTGTTTTCGTTTAAAACGAAAACCACATTTAAAATTTCGTAATCGTTTTCATATCGAACGTGTCTAGTATTGAATATTGAAAGTTCGTCCGTTTTTCCCAGGCCTTGCCATCTAACAATTGATTGACCAATTCTTAAACAAACATTTTGAAATTAAAGTAGTTTATTAAATAAGTTCTAATTATGACTAATGACTTTGTTGAGGTTATATATTCAAACACTAAATACTTTTATTTGTATAAACTATAGTATTAAATGAAAACATTTAAAAATTTGAAGGTGAAAATATTTAAATTTATTGTATGAAATAAGAAGAATATTAAGAAAAACTCGATAACATAGCTCCATGTTAGGATTTGGTAGTTAGATCAATAATCGGGGAGGGGGGGAAGAATTTTTTGAATAGACTACACATGGTGATGATTTAAATTAATTAAAATATTCTAGCGTTACTCACGATATTTTTACTTGTAATTCTGCAATCGTCCTTAATAAGCGATATAGTTATGACCGTCATGAGTCAACTCAAATCCTGTTAGAATCGATTATGCTACTTCGAGTGTCATTCCATTCTCGTTTCTATTTCTTTTCAACGAATATAGCTATATATGTAATTATTTCTTTTCCCCAAACCTTAAAGATAGAGGATATTAATGAAAATAAATAAATTTATGTACAGGGTGGGGCATATTGTAATTTTCATTTTTAAGACCCCCCCCCCCTTTTTTTCTGATAATGTTTAAAACATTAAAAAAATATTATTTTATGTTCTTTTCAAAAATATATTCAGTTTTTTTCTAGCTAAATTTTTTCATTTTTTATACCTCTTCAAAATGTGGTAGATCTTTATGCCCCACCCTGTATTATAGTTTTGACTCTTTTTGTCTGATATGTACTGGCCTATCAAAATAAAATAAACAGAAACACGGAGAGTGATAGTTTCTTAAAGGCTATTTGTGCAAAATTTCGAACAAAGGTTTCAAATTCTTTAACCCCCCCCCTCTAATTTTTGATCAAAAAGAGCTGATTCAATTTCAACTAAAATCTAATCAGATTCTACTATCAATATAAAATATCTAAATATGAAATTTCCTTTTGATATCTTTATTTGTTTTTGAGCTAGAACATATACAAAATTGAGTAACATACGTACACATTCACCAACAGATATTTTGACAAAATAATTAATATAATATCTCATAAAATATAAATTTGTCGATGTTAAACATTCAAAGCATTAATTTTAAAATTTCATTTAATCTTTCATCTTTTCTGTGTAACTCCCTTTAATTTTAATTTACATAAATTCAAAATCTCAGGGGCAGAGCTACAAATTTTGGACCTATAAGCAAAACATTAAATTTTCACTCCGATGATATATTTATAGAGTCCTTCTTAAGGAAGTTAGAGACTGTTTATCTATCTGGTTGATCTTCGAAAAAAATCTTCTGTATTTCTGCAGAGCGACAACGTCTGCCTACTAAATTTTTTAATAAAAAAAAATTGTTAATAATTAGGTTAATTTCGAATAAAAATCTTTGATTTGATATTATTAATAAAAATAATATTGAGATAAATTTTTTCTCATTATTAAAACATTTATTTAACACAAAAACGATTTCAAGAAATAGAGTTCGAATTCTACACTAGTGCTTTTGTTATATTCTTTTGGCTGCAAATAACTTTTTATTTTTTACATTTATGAATAACTAATTAACTAGACTGTTAAATCTATTATATCAATCGATTCATAAAAGTTGACTTATTGATCTGTATAAATTTGTTGAAAATGGTATAATTTGTATAGAAGTCATAGCTCTTTTAAAAGCTCGGTCCATTTTCTTCCATGTTAAAAGGACAATTTTCAATAATTTATTTCTCGGTAATGGGACACACGATTAACTTCAACTTTCGGGAATAAATATTTAATACATTAATTATTCGATGGTAAAAATTTGAGAATTTTCTCATAAAAATTATAAACAGTCCCGAAACCCCTTAAGCTAGGGTCTTTAAGCTTTGCTAAATGGTAGGTAAAATCGATTAAAAATTTTTCACTCTAATATTTAACTCCCACAGCAACAAACAAACAAATCTTTTTATACCGTTCTGCTGTGGCCACACCCTGAGCCACTCATCCTGTGTGGAAGGATCGGAAGGATATAAAGGGAGATGTGAGTCTCTTAAAAAAAGTCGTGAATTCGCTCATTTTTTTACCAATATAGATTCCGCTGTTTTTGAGATATTTCGAAAATACAAAAAAAAAAAAATTTAATGCACGAGTACAATATTTCACCATACACATTATGATAAAAACAAATAAAATAAAACAAGTTTATTAACATTGCAAAATAAATTTTGAATTGAGACATTTGATTTTCAATTCTTTGATAAAATGCAGAAAGGGTTCATTTCCCTTTTAAAGGTATGTAGTCAGAAGAATAAAGCTATAAAGCCGGTTGGTTCCTAATACTAGTAACAGATAAGAGGTAGAGAGAAGAGAAGAGAGGTGATTTTTCTCTTTCCTTCCGGGAAGGACGTATGCTCCGAGACAGGCATGATTGTGACCGTGTCCGTGAGCTATCCGCCCTATTTCTAACTGGACTTGCTTGCCTCGTGACCCATTGGCACAAGCTGCTGCTTTAATGATACAGAGGCTCCAGTTGTTCATATATTGGACTCGATGAACTCTTTCGACTATTCCGGACAGGATCATTTATAACATCCGTCTTTAGCGAACATTAAACTTCAAATTAAATTTTCTATTAGGTCATTTATCTTAAAATATATCCCCACCACCTAATAAAATAGCCATTAAGTATAATGAATGCATCGATTAACGATTGTTATTGCCTATAAGTATAACAAGGCATATTAGTAAACATTTAACTAAGCCTAGAAGCCGATTCGCAAAACTAAATTTGAAAATATATTTTGAATAAAATTAACAAACCACTTTCATTTTTTATTCATATAAAACAACTTATATAAAAATTAAACTAAGAGTGCGGTGTTGGTTTATACTGAAACATTATGTAAATTAAAATTAGGCAGTTTTTATAGAGTTCCACACAAATGAAAGATTAAAAAAATAAGGTTTGATAAATCTCAATATATTTCGGGTTTTTAACCCATCTTTAGGAGTAAGTACATACAACGCGAAATATTTTGAGATTATAAAACCTTTTTTTTTAATCTTTCATCATTTCGGTGTAACACCATAAAAACTCGCCTTAATTTTAATTTACATAAATACACAATCTCAGGGGCGCAGCTACAAATTTTGGGCCCATAAGCAAAATAATGAATTTTCACTTCCTAGTTACCCCGATGATAGTTAGAGCCCTTCTTAAGCACAGGATCTGTAATCTTTGGTTATTCTTACTAAGTGGTAGCTACCCCTCCTGTACAGTCTACAATAAATTTATATACATAATATAAGTATTTCAATTACAAATTAAAAAAAATATCTAAATCTTTTTCGTCTTTGTTTTATAAAAGACCAAGATCCGCATCCACAGATACCTTCTACTCCTACCCAGCCCATAAAATCCCCTCTTCTTCTTCTTTTCCCGATGGAGGGCCTTTTGGGCAGTGGTTCTTAACCTTTTTTAAGCTGCGACCCAAATTTGAGAAATATGTTCATATTGCGAACGCCCCCCCCCCCCGTCAAAAATTTAATTACGATACTTGAGAAATTTTCTTCAATTTTCAATAATGAATGCTTTCATTCAGGAAATGATTTTAACTCACATATAATAATATTTTGTAACAATTAAGAGAACCAAATGTACTTTGCGATCTAAGGAAAATTTAATGAAAAAGAGCGGGTTTTTCATATTTTCAATTTTTATAGTATTGAATAAAGCTTAGCAAACAGGAAGTTGCTATTGAAGACATATGTATGGAGCATAGCCATGTACGGGTGTGAAACCTGGACAATTGGAAAAGCGGAGAGAAAGAGATTGGAGGCTTTCGAAATGTGGTGCTACAGAAGAATGATGAATATCAAATGGATGGATAAAATTACAAATGAAGAAGTTCTTGGAAGAATCGGAGAAAGAAGAACCTTGTGGAAGAGTCTGAAGAAGAGAAGAGGTCAGATGATGGGGCACACACTGAGACATGGGGGACTGCTTAGGGATATCTTGGAGGGGGAGGTGGGAAAGAAAAGAGGAAGGGGAAGACCCAGATTAGAATATTTCAACCAAATAATTGGGGATATGGGATGCCAGACATTTAGAGAGGTCAAACAGCTGGCGAGGGACAGAGTCGAGTGGAGAAGGATTGTTGCATCAAACCAGTCTTAGGACTGTATACTCAATGATGATGATGATGAATAAATGAAAATATATTTTTATATTATAATTTTGGGTCGCGACTCATAGGTTAAGAACCACTGCTTTAGGGATGCACATTTTTGGTTTAACTCCTTCTCACATTAATTTCATTTAAAAAAACTCCAAAAAGTTCAAGCAGCAGGGAACGATATGACACACGATCTCTATCTTAGTATTTCTTAATAAATTAATTAAAATCTTCCGATTTCTTATAGAAATGGACTTTAAACCTAAAATTTATCACCCTTAAGGTTAAGAAATAAATATCTATATCTGTAACAAATTCCCCTACTTTTATAAACATTTAAACTTGTAACCTTAACATCGGCAACTTGAAACTCTCAATATTTTGTCAAAGCTACATATTTTTTTTTTAAGTCAAAATTCAAAATTAACAAATTCTTCTCATCTATAGAAGTATATTATTATCTCGTGGTCGTGTGGTTGAGCAATGAGCAGCGGCCGTGTGCAACGGTGTTAGTCAACTGAGGCGAGGCTTACTTTATTGTGAGTGTTGATTGTGGTGTTGTAGGCTCTTGAAAGAGCCTGAGGCTTGGATAGATGAGTAAAAGAGTTGAGAGAAGCTCTACCGATTTCATGGTGTTCGGGGTAGCGCTTTCATTCAGGAAATGACTGATTGTAAGTCGTATATGGCTAATCCAGAAAAGTTACTGTCAAGGAACTTGTGTTATACATATCTAGTCTTCGTCACGCGAAGTCAGATGTGACTTCACATCATATAATAAAACTATTAAATAATAATAATGAAAGAATTCCATCACGATTTTTTTAATAGCGAAGATTAATGCTTTAGTCAGGTGTTTTGCAATCGATAATTTCTACCACCAATCAATAAGAGAATATATGAATTTCATATATTATGCAACGATCTTTCTATCTACACTATCTTAGATATAATTTAAACCGTATTTGCAATTTCGGCAATAAGAGATCGAATGATATGCAGAGTCATTTCCCTCTCTCTTTTCACATTCCACACCAAATTTTATATACATCGAAATCAATTCTTAGCCTTTTGTTAAAAGTACTCAAAACATTTCATCGCATAGGTATTTATTCTTATTTTTACTTTACAATACAGGGTATGGTCAAGTATTGTAATCGTGCATGAAAAAAGTGGTTTTTCCTTATTTTTTTCAAAATATCTCAAAAACGGCTGAAACTATTTTGATTAAAAAAATTGAGCGAAACCATGGCATTTCGCTCTTCAAAAAAGAACATCGAAAAAATTATATTTTTCAAGATAATAATTGTTTTGTCAAAATGTCTGTTTGTCTGGTTGTTAGTTAGTTAGTTAGTCTGTGCGTTACCAAATTTTTGTGGACGAGCTAGCTCAAAAACTAGTGTGAATATCGAAACCAAATTTCACACGTAGTTTTGGTCCATTGAGATTAAGAGCTGATTAGATTTTGGTGCACATCGTCCCAAAATTAAGGGGGGTGGAGGGGGGTTAAAAATGAAAAATCTAGGCAGTTTGAGCAAACTCAACCAAATTTTGTATACATAATCAGAGGGATCCTCTAAACACACTTAGCACAGGTATATGTGGAGAGGAGCCAAAACGCCAGGGAGACCTGATATGGCACTTAAAGAAAAAGTCGACTTTTACGTATTAATTAATATTATTTACCAGGAGTGTTAGTTGAAATTTGCCGGTTTTTTAGATAAAGAAAACACTTAATTCTCAAGGGAATCTCAAAAAATTATAGTGGTATATAGCATCTCATCTTATTGTCTATTTTACCAAGGGTTGCTTATCATAATAAGAAGCTAATACCAAGTGCTCTAGATTTTTTTTCTTTTTTCCTTTATACATATAAGTATCCACATTGACCTAGTTAGGGAATTTTCCTAGGGGGGCAGCCGGCAAGCTGATTAGCCACCACAAGGTTTCAATTTGGGTAATTCAATTTGAGATCAACAAACTTTTTAGTAGAATAGACAAAATTTGAAAGTAACGAAATAATTGAATGAGAAATAGTTATGTGATGCCTCGTAATAATGGAGTTTCGATTTTTCTAAAGGGGGCACTTAATTTTGTAGGAAGGCCGGGGCATAAATACAATTTATATTCTTCTCAAATATTAAAAAAGGGAAAATCGATATGGTAATAGATTTCGAGCAATTTTAACTGGAATGAATGGGCGTAATATTGAAAGGAAGGCGAAGGAAAGCCGGGCCGGGAGGGGCAGACACAGTGACCCCGAACTTGGTCCATGGATCTATACCAAATTCTCCTACACGAGTTTCTTTGAAGACAACACCCAACCCAGCAGAGTTCGCTCGTAAGGAAACAAGACATGCGAAATGCTGTTACCCTCGCGTGTACTCCAACCCCATCCCCTCATCCCCACCCCGACACTAAACGACACCGAGAAACAGAAAAGACTTGGCTCGACTTATTTAAATTCAGACAAAACCTCTTTTGAAAAATAGCTGCAAATATCAATTTATATCAAGATAGTAGTAGAACTATATATATTTGATATTTTATTTTATTATATCTAACTTTAAAGACAGACCGAAATAGAAGCAAAAAAGATAATATTGGCGCTATACATTTTCTATGTAAATAAACTGCAATGTATCGTTGTTAGACTTTATTCAAAGTCATTTGAAATGTTAATATGTTTACTCCGATAAACGACTTACTACTCAAATTTGATCTTTTTGATTTTAAGTCGATTCCTCCATGTCTTCAGCACTGCTAACAATCAATGGTGAAAACATTAAAAATAGAATTTAACAATGATATTCTTCCAGTATTAGGTGAGAATCGATCGCTAGTTTTATTTTAAGTCGATTTCTCTATGTCTTTAACGAGGGTTATGACCAGGGCTGTAGTGAGCGGTATACGGCGTATACCCTGTGTTTTTTTTTAATGAAATTGATGTGAGAAGGAGTTTCACCAAAAAGGTGCATCCCCTAAAGGTTTGGTTGGCCCCTCCATCGTGAAAAGAAGAAGAGTCAATTTTATGGGCTGGGTATTTTCGTGTCGAAGGTATCTGTGGATGCAGGATTGATCTGAGAAGATAGCGCATACCCTGTGCTAGTTGAAAATTTAAAAATTTTTGAGACATTAACTTTTGAATATTCACATAAATATTCTAAATGCTCTCAATGATAATTTTTAAAAAAATACCAGGCTAAAAAGCATTTTATTTTATTATTTTATCATATACTAGTATAGCGTAAGAATACCTTCTGATTTTTAACATCAATTTAGCATATACCTTCTGCTGATTTTACGATTACAGCACTAGTTATCATGTTATCATCAATGGCCAAAACGTCGAAAATGGAATCTAGATGGTTATCTTAATTCACGGTGGTGCTGAGGATTCTTATAGATGTTAAATAAAAAGGCTTATTTAACACCAAGTATGGTTATTCCTTGTGTATTAAATGAGAATCAATGGCTATTTTTGATTTTAAGTCGATTCTTCCAGAATTCTAGATTTTCAGTAAAGGTAACGGACACGATAGCAACGCAGTTGCTAAGATACTTATAAAATTTCCACTCAAATTTAGCATTTTACAGAGAGAAGTCTATCCATTCTTAATAAAGCAACCTTAAATCGGCTATAATAAAGCAACTAAAATACAGCTTACTGTAGACCAGTGGTTCCCAACCTTTTGTGGCCCATCTCCCCTTTCTGCAGATTGACTAACACTTATCGCCCTCTTTGCATTTTCAATGTATGCTTAATTTTAATTTGAAGTAAAGTGTAAATAATAAAGCAGTTTTATAGTTTTAAACAATTTTATTACTGTATATAAAAACAACTATAAATATATATATAATACTAGCTGCAAGGCCTCTTGCTAGCCAGGGGCTACCCCCTAGACCCCCGCCCCACGATCCCCACCCTCACATCTCACTCCCACCCCCCGAAACCCACCCAGCACCCCACCCCCCATACCTAGGAAACATACAGGCAGGAATTTTGTTGAGGGTGTTTTCGTTCATAATTTTGCTTGAAACGTGTGCAACCAAAATTTGGCTTGATTTGCACCAATGTACAGACAAAACCTTAATTTTATCTCGTAAGTATATAGATTAATATAAAAATAACTAAATATGTTGACGGGAACGAGATGAGAAGTGGTTCAGTTTTTCCCCACAGTTGTGGATAAGTGTCCATAAGCTTCACCCAGGCTAACTCGTAAACGCTCTGCTTGAAAATGATTTTCGCCTCACAATCATACTTCAGATCTAGAAACTCCGTCTGCAAAGAGTTATCAAGCTTATCCACAGCTTCAAACGAGAATGGATCTAGAATCCAATCCGGAATTTGTAACTTGGTCAAATCTGCCGGCTGAGAATAGCCAGTGACTCGTGCAGCCCTGCAACTTCTACTGTACAGGTTCCACTGTACAGTACTACAAAGAGAAACAAAGAGGTTGTCCTCTGCTTGATGCAGATAAACATACACACATATATATATCGAGATGATATATCTGTATATATATTATTTGTTTGTTTGAGACTATAGTTTCGAAGACTTGGTCTTCATCATCAGTCTTTATTCAATTATAAATGTTTTTCATGGAGTCAATATCATATGGATATTGAAAACTTGGTGTTCCTTCGTCACTGCTGGCTAGGAACTAATCATATGATATTGACTCCATGAAAAACATTTATAATTGAATAAGGACTGATGATGAAGACCAAGTCTTCGAAGCTATAGTCTCAAACAAATAAATAATATATATACAGATATATCATCTCGATATATATGTGTGTATGTTTATTTGCATCAAGCAGAGGACAACCTCTTTGTTTCTCTTTGTGAATCAACAACTCTGCTACTCTCGGCAAAACAAAAACTTTTCAATTGTACAGTACTATTTTAATTTTTCCCACTTTGAATACCCATCGCCTCCAAATCGCCCCCACTTATTTATTGCCCCCCTGATAACCCAATTCGCCGATCGCCTCCAGGTTGGGAACCACTGCTGTAGACTAAAGTAATTTAAAATGTAATTACTAAAAAATTTTGTAACTTTTTTGAGTCCTTAAGGTACCTAAATTGAATATTCAACTTAATCAAAATTAATTTAAAAGATTTTGTTTTGCCGAAATTAGCAGAATAGTCGATTTATAAAGAGAAATCAATTATAGTGTTTGCGAATTGTGTATTAATAGAAATAGTCAACACTTTGAAGCCAAATTAGAAACTTATCGAATGAAGTCATTCCTCAGTTTGTTTATCCCTAAATCTTTTAGATCCCTGCACTCTTTAAATTTTCCTTCATCCACATCTGTAATTGTTTCTACTTTAATTCAACCCCTGAATAT
Organism: Forficula auricularia; assembly: GCA_024734495.1. Taxonomy (NCBI): domain Eukaryota; kingdom Metazoa; phylum Arthropoda; class Insecta; order Dermaptera; family Forficulidae; genus Forficula; species Forficula auricularia. The sequence continues at coordinate 563,330 of JALMQS010000137.1, forward strand.
CTCTTATCTTTTTTCGAGGATGCCTTATCGGAATTACATTCTCTAGTAATTTTATCATTAAAAAACACTAGCACGTTTAATATCCAAATCGAATAAGCTTTAAGGGAATATAGATTTTTCATTATTTTTCATTTTACTTTCGACTTTTTTTATGTTTAATTTACCGTTTAATCAAATTATACATCTATCTCTTCCAAGAGCTGAATTAGAATATATAGTAGTTCTCTCAATTATTCAATATCCTGGTATTCAATATCGTAAGTAGAAATTCCATAATATACCGACTTCATACAAGATGCCATATTAGTAGTCTAAATGCAAATTATTCCTTTCGAATAATTGATAGCTAACAATATAAAGGAAAATTTATCTTAATATGAAAATACACTCTCTTAAATTTAATCAAATTTGTTATATATTCTAAAAAAAAAAACAATTTTAAAATTAACCTAGTATTTTTTTAATTAATAAATATATGTTTTCAATTTAAATTGACTTCATTAATTAGCAAATAAAGTTTTTAATTATTTTTAAAGAGACTTTCTGCGGCCCCCGCCAAGAATTTCTGTTTTGCCATACATAAATTACGTCACACGAATTTCATGATCTTTGGGGGAACCCCCCCCCCCCGCGTCCTTGTAACGGGTGGTCACATTTCTGTGACCCGCCTCCTTGGTGTGACGCCACATATTTTGTAATTTTAAATTTAGAAATTATTAAATTAAAACAGCACTTATTTTTATATTTATATAAAACAGTGGCGTGCGGTCCATGGATGCTGTGGATACGGCTCATTTCTAAGATTTCAAACATTTAGAATATTTTCATAAATACATATACATATAAGGTCAATTTAAAAATTTCAGAAGGATCTTTAAATTTTCAAATTATTATCCGTTATTCCAAATATTTCTATAAAAAACATTTTTTGTTTTAAAAAGTATATTAGTTCTCGAAATGAAATAAAATTGTTGCATAGTGTCAAGGGGAAATTAAAAGAAATTATTTTCCGAAAAGGGTGCCGATAGAAGGTTTGAAGTCCCTGCCTGGTAGGTATATCTTCCAGTTCAAGCATGTAAAAGAGAAGTTCAGTCGAGTTGTTTGAATAAAAATTGTTCTCGCTGAGGAGCTATTATTACAAAAACTATTATTATCAAAAGAGAATCTTTGGACTAATCCATTTGTAAGAACTCTCAATATATTAGATCGGAAAAAATGTATATGTAGAGATATATAGTATTCATTCTTATTCCCTTTTTCGAAATATGAATGTACATTATTGTACAATACGTGAAGCTTTTTTCAAGAATAAAATTCACTAAAAGCAAAATTATAAGCTCACAACTATATAAGATAAAAAAATAATGAAGTTTCCAATATTTAAAAATTCTTCATCTTCTCATATTTTCATTTTATAAAAATTTCTGAATTTTTTTTTTGTCTTTAAAATCTTTAAACGTCTCAATCTCCGTAAATAATGGTCTTAGAACCTTTGAACAATCAAATTTATAAGATTTTTAAAAAAAATTCTGAAATTTTTTGTCTTCAAAATATTTAAACGTCTCTATCTCCTAAATAATGGTTCTGAGAGCCTTTGAACAATCTGATGATATGATCAATCACAAAATAACGGAAATCTCCAATTCTTATGAGCAAATAATCGAAATTATAATAAATAAAATCTTTTATATAAAAAAACAATCTTAAAACGTTCATTTAATACCCGCTAACGTTTCGAGATAATTTTTCTATTAATGAATTTTATTATCAATTTCTGATTACTGGAGGAAGAGGAGAGGGAGAGAGATACCAATCGATTTGATTGGGGAATAATGGAATTGAAATAATTATCGGAAAAGAGGTTTTTTTATCTAATTAGATTTTTCCTCTTATTAAAAACAAGGACTAAAGATTAATAAGGACACTCGATGGTGGAGAAGCAATCTCCGAAATCGAAGCTAAAATACAAGGTATACATTAATTAATGTAAAATAATTGGTTTAATAAAATTTATAAAAATAAAAAAAAAAAAAAAATTTCTGATTACTGAATGAAATTTAAAATAATTATCGGAAAAGAGGTTTTTTTATCTAATTAGATTTTTCCTCTTATTAAAAACAAGGACTAAAGATAAATAAGGACACTCGATGGTGGAGAAGTTATCTCCGAAATCGAAGCAAAATACAAGGTATACATTAATTAATGTAAAATAATTGGTTTAATAAAATTTATAAAAAAAAAAAAAAAAAAAAATTTCTGATTACTGAAAATGGGGATTGGATACGATTGAAAAATAATGGAATTGGAATAATTATCGGAAAAGAGGTTTTTTTTATTTAATTAGTTTTTTCCTCTTATTAAAAATAAGGACTAAAAGGTGATCAAGGACAGTCGATGATGGAGAAGTAATCTCCGGAATCGAAGCTCAAAAACAATGTATGCATAAATTCATGTAAAATAATTGGTTTAATAAAATTTATTGATTGATTGATTTCTGATTACTTCCCTCGAATCTTTCTCTTACGAGATGGAATCAAGGTATTATCATAAGTCACTATTCTTAACATCACTAAAAAGAGAAAAATAAAAATAATTTTTAGAAAAAAATAACTGACTTCAAAAAAATTAAATTCAACAAATAAAATAATAAGAACTCAAAAATAAAATAAAATGCACTAAAAGGTATGAAATAATTATCTTATTTAGTTACAGCTAAACGATGAAATTGTTACATGAAATCACTTTTTGAAGTCGGTGCCAAACATATACATTTTATGAATCTCACTCGAGTTAGTACTTACGTTTGGCGAGTAATGAAGACAACATCGCGTAAGTTCGCTTATATAATTTGTTTGGCACCGACTTCAAAAAGTGATATCATGTAACAATTTCATCGTTTAGTTGTAACTAAATAAGATAATTATTTCATGCCTTTTAGTGCATTTTATTTTATTGACTAACAAATATCAATTTAATTATAATATTTTTTTTTTTTTTCTTCAAATCTGGGCCGTGTAGGCCAAAAGGTTGGAAATCCCTGCACTAGTATCTGCCAATGACCGACTCCCATGATTTCAATTAGGTTAAAACATACGCGTGAAGTAAACTACGAGACTGGAACTCTCAATCCTCTAATTCCCTTTAATTTCAGACAATCATTTAAATAAATTATTAAAAATAATTTGGTTAATAGAGTAAGGGTGTGTAGTTTCACAGTGAATGAAATAAAACTCAAAGAGGTTTATACAAACTCAATATATTTCGGATTATTAGTCCATCATCAGGAGTTTACAAGTTAATACAGTATCAGTATCAGTATTAACTTGTAAACTCCTGATGATGGACTAATAATCCGAAATATATTGAGTTTGTATAAACCTCTTTGAGTTTTATTTCATTCACTGTGAAACTACACACCCTTTACTCTATTAACTAACATCATGTTTCACCTAAAACCTACACCACTTTCCATAAGTAAAAAATAATTTGATTTAATTGTGCTGGATAGAACATATAAAACTAAAAGAAATAAATGTATATAATCAAAAATATTAATATGTTTCAAAAACATATTTATCCAACTCTTTTTAATGTATCTATATTTATTGAAGGGATGGGAGGGAAACAAGTTGATTTTTATTCCAACTTTATTTCATTTTTTTTTTTATTCCCATTACAAGTGAGTTTAATGAAAAATTAAACTATTTCATTTGAAATCATCCATTTTAAAACCCAATTTATTCTAGATGAATGCAACTTATTTATAATTTGTTAAATTTCGTTCAATTAGGGTTTAATTAGCCAGAACTATTCATTAGACCGAGGGGAACCTGAAAATCCATTTAGCTAGTCAGGATTATTTGAAATATTTATATTAATGTTGTAGATAAATTTTTCACCATTTTTGCTTTTTAAAGTTGTTCGTTTTTAAAGTTTGAATATTTCATCATCATTATCAGAATTGTTAGTACTAAAGTTGTTTTGACGCGACCACTTGTCTCAACTCAACTCTATCCCATGCCAATTCTTTCACCTCTCTAAAAGTTTTACAACACAATATTCTTCATTATCTGAGAAAATTCTAATCCAGGTTTTCCTCTATTCCTTTTCTTTCCTATCTCAATCTACAAATATTTTTAAGCTATCCCTTCTTCTTCAAGCGCCATACTCGATTCCGAGTGTCGGCAATTATTACCCAATGAGCAAATAATCTTTCCATTGTAATTTTCCTAGGAAATTTTTCACATGGGTGGTTTCCCATTGCCTTCCCCTGAAAACCATCCCTAAGTTATCATTATCGTAGTATATCTCTACTTATGCCCTATCACCTGACCTTTATCCTGAATCCTTCCACAAAGTTCTCTTTTCTCTGATTCTATCGATACTGATAACTACTTTAATTTAATTCTAACTACTCATTCTTTTTTACCATTCTTCCATAACAACAATTTTTCTCTTCTTCTCTTTCTCTATCCCTATCGTCAAGGTTTCTCATATATTCTAGCAAGTTCTATATATTTTTATATTTTCTTAATAAGGACCGGAATAGTTTTTGTTTCAAATTAAACCCCATTTTAGCTCATGCAATTCGACTTAATTTGTTTTTTACTCAAATAGCTTAGCTATTTTAGCCCGCCTATTTAAACAAAATTGGCATGAGAGAGGATCCATTGTGCAACTGTGATCATTCATCACGTAGAGATATCAACCATATATATTTGGAATGCAATAGTAATTTGGGAAAAATCAATCGTTTCTATTAAGAGATCAACAAAGAGGTTGCATTTCTCACAAACATGAACATTTTACTCTCCTTCGAAAATCAGGAAATTAAATTTTCAAATAAAATTTTAAAACACATTTGCGATCGGACCTCTAACTAAATATGACTAAAACTACAGATGAAATAATATGATTAAATAATTAAATTTATCATGAAATACTAAATTATAATAATTATGTTAAATTAAATAAAAATAATTAGTTATGTGCTGTCTAAATGAGTATGTTCCCAGTAGTAGGGTCGTTTAACATCGAATTTCGGGTTAATACCGAAACACCGGATAAAAGCTCCAAATTTTTATCAGATACTAGTTAGATACTTAGGTTGTCATTTTTGATAGGGCCAACTCCTCCGTCGGCCAGCTTAGATTTTATAGCGGCCATGTTGAAATATGGGTATTAGGGTGGTCACAAGAAATCGAATTTTCTAATTTTCCCAGTATATAGCTCTCAATAGTTGCCAATTGGGTAAAAAAATGCGATTGTTAAAGTTTCAGCGTATAATTGGATAAATGTAACCCGTGCCTCGACGAGGTTGAAGTTTTGAAAAACTGCAATTTTTTCCTTCATAAAATGAAAACCACTCATCCTAGAAACTTGATTCGTGTCTTATTCTCTAGGAAATTTTGTTGGCTTGAACTTTTACTTGGGCCACTTGTTAATCACTTAGATATTCAGCATTTTCCAGACAGGAAATGATAGTGGGGCCGCTTAACATGAAACGGAGGAGGAGTTCCTATCAAAAATTGCAAGCTAAGTACCTAAATAGTACCTGGTAAAAATTTGGTGCTTTTATGCGGTGTGTAAACGTTTTCAGCGGCCTCACTACAGGGACAATAAAAAAAAATAAAAAAATGCTTTTTTTAGAAGAGACATTTTATTCATATTTAGAAATTTTTAATTATTTTACTTAATCATTTATTTGATCTTCTTAATAACGAAGATCGTGCAGAAATTATAATTATCAGCACAGATGTTAAGGAATTTACTGATATTTAGTAATATTGGAGCGATTAATTTTTTCTCAGCCTGTGAAGATTATCCAGAAGGGTAAAAAAGTCCTTACCCTCCCATGATACTTAAATAACTATTACGTGTCATTAACTTAACCATCCACAGCCTTAAGTATAAAGCATTTTAATTTGTCCAGTTTTTCTCATTTAGTACTTACTAAGAATTCTTAGGATTTTTTTGTAATTCTCTATGTCTAATGTCCTATTAAAAAAAGTGAAATTCCATTAGAAAACCATTTAACTAAAAAAATCTTAGTTTTTTTATTCGTCTTTCAGTCATCTGTTTTATCTCTTGAGTGAAGGTCCAGCGAGAAAGATAAAATTAAATTTCAATTACATTGTATTTCTTTCAATTAATCTAATTTATCTTTAATAACCCGAAAGCAAGCAAGGCTTTCGCGTTCCCTTCTAAGATATTATATCAAAGCGTAGTTCCAAGTAAACTAATCAACTTGTACTCCAAGGCTGTCCCACCTGAGTTCCCTCTGCTCTGAACGCGTAATTACCTGACGTCTTCCGTATACCATAATATTAGATGATTTAATACTCCCCACCGTTCGTTATCATTCCAGGTGTCCTTTTGTAATGTATGATTTAGATTAAAATTCGGATAACAGTTTGAGGAATCGCAAGAAGAAAATGATCACTAGTTACCCCTTTACTTTTTTTATCTACATCGAATTTCAGGTAATTTCTGACAATGGTCTCTAGAACAGTGCTTCTTAAACTTTTTGAAGGCCCCCTTTGCACCCAAGTCAATATCTAAAGGCCCCCCTATTTTTTTTTAAAATTCAGATTGGTTAAAAAACTATAATTTTGAATTTCGTATATGCATACACTTACTAGTCAATGCATGCATTTACTAAGGTTAACAGTAAAAGCGTGAAAAATCAACTGGGCTGCTCACCACACGACTTTCACATTTTCATTTATTTGAAATCATCGCGACATTACTAATTTACACCCCCTTCCTTTATTTCATTTTTTTTTTATTTTCTCAAAAACGCCTTTAACGATTTTTTTAAAAATTAGTGTAATTATCAAGTGTCATGAGTTAATATTTGTGTCAAATTTTTAATCCATACATTTGACAATCTCTTGAAGAACACAGGATGAGAAACTCTGGCTTAGAGAACCCAAAATCTAAACAGTTCTACGCATTGAAAATATAAAAATTTTGCTACAGAACAAACTTTCTAAAACTATTTCTTTTTATGAATTTAATTTTTCTATTGAATGACAAAAATGTAGAAAAAAGTAAATCTTTTTCACAACCCAGTAGGTTCGCCAGTTAGAACAAGTATTTTTTCACATTATGTCTGAATTTTATTGAAGTTCAATTAAATATTCGCTCTCTCTATAACGGACTATAAATTTGATCCAAGAGTAAAAGGCTATTCCTAGAATAATAGAAATTAAAAATTGAATCTTTAATAGTCTTGATTTGCATTTCTTTTGCTATAAAGGAAGAAGTGGGTAATTCTATCCACGCCCTTTTTAGTCATTTTCCTCGATCGGATTCTAATGAAAGAATCGCTCACCCGAACATTTATTAATTACGAAAAAAAGTAAAAGTTTTTTCAAGACTCGGTTCGCTTAGATATGCCGTAGTAGTTAATAATAGTAGTTAAATATAAATTAAAATCTCAATAACATTTTTTTTTGCATTTTTGAACTTTTAAAGCTAGAGCTCTAGAAAATGAAATAGAAAGTAAATTAACACCATTATCAACAAATGTAATGTAATTAAGGAGGAAAAAATGTTCTGCACAAGTAGGTATAAAAAACGACTGAATTGAGGTCCATATACATATATTATCTTAATACTCTCTGCTTTTTACTTATTCAAGAATTTGAAAATTATATATTCTTGGTATATATTAACTAGAGATTATATTCAACACGCATAACTAAAAATTGCTATTTTATTAAACGTCTCAATTTCTCTGGAAAGTTTGTACCTTGACTCGACCCCCAGGCAATCCATTTAAAAAAGAAGAGATTCGTTCCCCTCGGTCCGAAACCTTTCCAGGATTCTTGCATAATGTAAATCTAATATAAGCCAAGCAGCTGACTCGTTAGCCCCTAGCAACCGAATATAAACTACCCTTGCACGTATCGCGCCTTATTCGCAAGCCCGTATTCCCAATTGGGGCCACTACACGGATAAAAAGCCTCTATTTCAAATGTGAAAAAAGTGAGGGACGCTTATTGATGAAAAAGACTAATGGCAAGATCCCCATTCGCATTTTAGAATTTCTGCTCGCGTACTTATGTCAAGTGTGGAATATGAAAATCTTTATTACATCAAATCTTGAAGGGATGATTAAATATATAATCATAATGAACTGTGCCTTATTTATAATTCTAAAAAATCTCTCATTTGACTTCATTTCTCTTTGAGTAAAATTGCATCAAATTAGTCTTAATCTTTATGATGATAATGATTATCTATGTATATTGTATATATATATAAGATTATGGTTTTGTCTTGGTTGTCATTGGTTCAAATCGTCTCATATTTTGGATCCAGACGTTATCAAAGAAAACATCTTCAAAAAATTCCTGTCTGTATATCTGTTTTCTGTCTGTCAGCGCTCTTTTGTGTCCTCTGGACATTAAAACAGCTAAAGATATTCTTATGAAATTTTGTATTTGGATCAGTTGTCTTCTAACTTAAAATCTGAGCTATAGCTTATTTTGATATTTTGACCCCAAAAGTGCATCTTGTGAAAAATTGCTAAAATCACTATAATTTTGAAATTTTTAAAATAAAAACACTAGTTTTTTATGCTTGTTTTATGGTTTAAATAACCTAAATAAATTAAATTCTGATCAAAAACATACTTTTTTTTTTTCGCGCAACATCTTAGAAAAATTCTATTATAATTCTTAAATTCTATTGCTATAAGCAAGCAACTTGTTTATATAGCCCTCTTAGTTATTTCCGATCTTATAATATTTAAAGTTGTTACAAATGTATTAATCCAAAGATTCTCGAATCATCTTTATTTATTCTTTTTTTTTGTATTATTTCTATTTTAATAGTTCCTCAGTGATAACAATTTTTATTCGATTAAAACTCGTCTGAACTTGTCTTTGAAATACTTGAACTGGAAGATATTCCAGGCAGGGACTTCAAGAAACCTTCTATCAGCACCCTTTTCAGAAAAATCATTTATTTTAATTGCCCCTTCAAACCATGTAACCATTTTATTTCATTTCGTGAACCAATATATTTTTCAAAACAAAATATGTTTTTTTATAGAAATATTTGAAATAACGGATAATAATTTGAAAATCCTCCTGAAATTTTGAAATCGACCTTATATACCATATTTATGTAAATACTATAAATGTTTGAAATTTTTGGGATGCGCCACATCCACAGCATTCATGGTTTTCACGCCATTGATATATATATATATACATATGTACCTATCAATATAAGAATATTCACAATTTAAAAAAAAATAAATATTTTTCTTAATTTATCTTGTTTTAAAATTTTAAATTGTCCACTTTTTTTGCTATTGAAGTTTTCTCTAGATCTAAATAAAGGAATGAATCAGTCTATCAAACACCACAAAGAATTATTTGCACACTAAAGCTAAATAACTATTATAAATAAATAAAAATAATAATAAAACTTTCTATCTCCTCCGGCATACCATGTTTACTGTCCGAAATAAGGGTACTGGACTCATTATCATATTCATTTTGTCTATTTATATATTAGACCCAAAAGCAATTTTCCATTAGTGACAAATTAAACCGTTACTTTTTTGTCAAAAGAATGAAATTAATATATAATATATTTCAACCTTATTAACAAGTTTTTTTTTCTTAAAAAAATGTTTTTACTTCACAGATCCAAATAAGTTTTTATTTCAATTTACCAAACGAACTTTTCATTAACTCTCAAAATATTATATCTGTGAAATCAAAGGAATCATATACCTTAAGAAGAACTAAAAAAATTGAAAATTCGCATTGAAGTTATAAGACAAATAATGATAAAAATTAAAATTTAACCCACAAAGTTGTATTTAGAAAAACTATGACCCAATTTACCACAAGTATAAATAGAAAGATATACGAGCCCCGTCCCATCTCAATTGGCCCACCAATATTTTTTCTTTTTAAATAAACTTATGCTAATTCACGGTAAATTTAATTGAAATATTTATTTTTATTATCATTTGGAACAACATTTTAAACAATTTAAAACATTTTATTGTAACATTTAGCTTAGAATTATTTTTTAATTGTTAAAAACATATTTTTATATAAAAAATAATTCTTTGCTTTTCACGATTTTTTTTTTTTCTAAGAATCTTTGAATTTGTGAAATAATCAAGTAGGCTTTGCCTTTTTCCAACAAAAGAAAGTTTGTTTTGTTTATTATTAGTAAAAATGACTCGTGGAAAGGTTGTTGATGAAAAAATTCGCTCAATTATTATCAATTTATTTAAATAGGGAAAATCAAACGCGGAAATTGGCGATCTAGTTAATTTATCAAAGTTTACTGTCAGAAATATTATTCGAGTTTATAAAACAACGGATACAATAGCTACAAAACCTCGGTATGCGTCGAAATCCAAAATATCAGATGCTGATAGACGGGCATTGAAGAAGATTATTAGAAAAAACAGGCGTTCGAACTATGGTGAATTATCTGTTCTTTGGAGCGATACTGTGGGACGAAGTGTTTCAAGATCCACATGCCATAGAGAAGCCCTTAAGTTAGGTTTTAAAACTTACAAGGTAATTTTATTGCAACTTTTTTTTTGTAATTTTACTAATTTTTTTTAGGCGAAAGAAAAGCCACTCTTGACATTAAAACAAAAGAAAAACCGGCTTAAATGGGATAAAAGTCACATTAATTGGACGAGTGATGAATGGAATAGTGTCCATTGGAGTGATGAGTCTCGTTTTGAAGTTTGTGTTGGTGACAATCGAAGCAGAGTTATTCGTCAGAAAAATGAAGCTTTCAATTCAGATTGTTTAAAAAAGAAAGTAAAATTTCCTGCTTCAGTTATGGTATGGGGTTCAATGCCTGCTAGAGGTGTTGGAAAACTTACTTCATTGATGGAATTGTAAACACCAATAAATATTTAGAGATTTTAAAAAAATCCTTACTTCCAACAATGGCACATGTATTGCAGAATAATAATAATTTTGTGTTCCAACAAGACGGGGCGGCCTGCCATACATCAAGAAAATCTTTTAAATGTCTTTCTGATCATAATGTTCCACTTTTGGACTGGGTGGCAAACAGTCCCGACTTGTCACCAATAGAAACTCTTTGGCACACAATGAAAAAGCTATTACGAATACAACCAGCTAGAAACGTAGTCGAATTAAAACACAAACTTCAAAATATTTGGGATACTTTCACTCAAGATGAGTGTCAAAACTTAATAAGTACGTTGCTCAAAAGAATTCAAGCCGTAATTAAAAATAAAGGCGACGTCACACAGTGATAAATGTTTTGGATCTTGTATGTTTTCCTTGTTTTTAACAATTAAAAAATAATTTTAAGCTAAATGTTACAATAAAATGTTTTAAATTGTTTAAAATGTTGTTCTAAATGATAATAAAAATAAATATTTGAATTAAATCTATTGTGAATTAGCATAATTTTACTTAAAAATAAAAAAATATTGGTGGGCCAATTGAGATGGGACGGGGTTGTGTATGAGATCATGTTACTAGATGACACCGAAAGATTCTTAAATACGAAATATCTCATCTTCTAGGAAGTTTGGATAATAAATATAATTGGTCAATTTCTTCATTTTCTAAAATAAATTACATGTTGAAAAAAAAAGAAAAAAAAACATTTTTCGCAATATAGGTAAGAAGACCAAATAATTGTGAATTTCTTTCTCAGGAATATCTCGATAACAGGTCTCAATTACATGGCTTCCTTCTTTTTGCATTTGATCCCAGTCTGTCTTGTTCTAATTTTCAAGTTTTCTTTATATCTTCTCTCTGATCAATGATCTAGAGATATTTATACTAGAAAGCAACTATATGGTCTTGTCGGATTTAAGCACTGGACATGTACACGGTTTATTCCTTTATAATAGGTTGAAGTTGTGTTTCACAGTGAGGAAAATTAAAATTATTTGAGTTAAACCATTTATCATTACTATTAAACCATTTAATTTTTTAATTCTCAATATATGTATCAGTCAATGTTCTTTTGTTGATGGGCTAACAACCAAAATATATTGAGAATTTAAAAATTAAATGATTTAACTTAAATTGTTTTATTTTTCCTCAATGTGAAATACCACCAACTCCAACCCTCCAACCTATTATAATTTAAAAATGTTTTACTATAAACCCACATCGCGTTCCCAAAGTTTTGTTTATTCCTCTCAACAAAATTTAGTTATATTTATATACAATTAAAATAATAATCTTGCTATTGAATTATTGACTGAATAAAAATTCGTGTCTTCCTTTTTATTTATTCACTAAATTTCATTTAAATATGTAGTTATAATTGGTGAAATGATTTTAAGCAGATACAAATTATACAAAATTTTAAATTATGATTTTAGAATCTTTAAAAATATTTGAGTAAGTGCGTATATATTTTAAAAGAAGAATTCCAGTAGAGAAGCTTTGATGAGAAAGTTCGATTGACTTATTTGGTGGAGATCTGAACATATTTTTTATGATTGAACACCCATAAGATGCAGCATTTATAATGTACTCTTGCATTTTGAAAAATACTAGATTATTCAGTGTAAGAGTGGAGAAGTAGATGCCTGTGCACTAGGGTGGACGTTAGTTATACCGGGTGAAATTTTTTTCGAATATGTTTTTGGGACAGAAGCTCAAATTATGAGGTATGGTAAGATAATGACACAAAGTTTCAGATCAATCGGACAACGCGAAGAGATGGCGGATCTCATTTGAAAATTTGAAATTTTAAGAATTCTACGCTATTCGCTTAAAATATTGTTATACATCATTAAATTGAAACGAATAATAAAAACATTGATGACCATGAAATTATTAAACATTATCTTCTGAAATCCCGCCCCTATTTCCATCATTCAATCATTATTAAACACATGGAGGAAAAGAAAAAAAAATCAAGTGAATTCAATATTATGCCTACCCCCTAGGCGTACATCGAGAAACAGATTTATTTGAGTAATATAAGTATAATAAAAGTAAAAAAAATTATTATTTTTATATATAAAGAAGGGATTTAGCATACATATAGAAGTAAATGATTAGAAATACGATTATTGTATCAAAATATATTTTATTAATCAAATATGGAGTTTTACAAATCCAGTGCCAAAGTTGATAGTATCTGGGTATTTTTTTCTATATTCTGAAACAATTTGTAGGATAAATTGCTTCGCTTTTTTATTGTAGTATTCCATGAGTTCCACTCCTCATAAATTAATTATTATCATTAAGCGGTGTCGACTACAACTTGAAGTTTTTTTTTACAATTTCCAATCGAATTTGGAAACTACTATCATTTTCCCATGTTAGAGGATGTTTTTGTAAAAAATTCTCTTGTATTTTGTGAAATAAAATTCTTTATACCTACCTTTTTTTAAAAAATATCATGTTCGAAAAATAAGGTCCAAGAAAGAAGAAAGCAGAAAAAGAGAGAGAATCGCAAATCCTAGAGATAAGCCTATTGGAAAATGACCTATTTCGACACATTTCTTGACTTAACTAATTGTAGCTCGTATTTATTAAAACTTGATAACGACACAAAAAATTGGAGCCAAAACGTTATAGACCTAAGATAACTTAGTGTTGAAAGACTGAATCATCTCTCCGACCTTCTCCATTAATTGCGTCCTTGCAGAGTTTTCTGTGTTGTCAGTCATAAAAACAATCACATGTGGAACAACTCAATAAAAAAAAAACAACAAATTAAATAAATTGATACTCTTAGCTCTTTATTTCTTTTTATTTTACCAAATTACAGGAAGCACAGGAAAAAGAGGCAATGCCATTTTTTATTCCAAAGCACTGAGTCAGAGTACCTATTTGAAATGTACTTAATATTTTTTTTAACCTTAATATTTTTAAGAGCATATCATCTAAAAGAGCATCAAAAATAATTAAATAAATAAAAGTATTATTGTTATTCTGTTTAATAAATTAAATATGAATTTTATTTCTTCTTTTGATTCAATCAAACTGTTAGTGTTAGTCCTTATAATTATTCCAACTTGGCCTAGAGATGTTTAGAAAATTGTAGAATTAAATGAGTGACCTTTTGTTTTAGAAAATGTAATTAAATATGGAATCGGCAACAAAAACACTTGAAAATTAAAATTAAATAACTTCTCTTAAAATTTTTGAACATCTTTTCCCTGTTTATCTATAGTTTTTTTAAAACCATAAATTTAGAAATAATAATTAATGATAGAAATTATGAAAATATATAAGAATATTTAAATACATCCTACCCCCCAATAAAATAATTTATCTCGATAATAGGCCTAAAGTAAAAGATTATAAAAAATTTGAAGATTAAAATTTATTGACTTTCACCTACAAACTTGTAAATCAATCTGTCGATTAAAAAAAAATATCATGTTATCAGTGGCGTGCGGTCCATAGATGCTGTATGCGGCGCATCCTAAAATTTCAAACATTTAGAGTAGTATTTTCATAAATCCAGGACGATCTTTAAATTTTCAAATTATTATCCGCTATTTCAAATATTTCTATAAAAAACATTGTTTGTTTTGAAAAGTATATATTTTGTTTTTCAAAATGAAATAAAAATGATTAATAATGTCAAGGGACAATTAAAGTTAATGATTTTTCCGAAAAGTGTGCGGTTAGAAGGTTTGAAGTCTCTGCCTGGTATATCTTCCACTTTAAGGATGTCAAAAACAAGCTCTGACGAGTTTTAGTCGAATAAAAATTGTTCTAATTGAGGAACTATTAGAATAGTAATAATACAAAAAAAAAAAGGAATAAATAAAGATGATTCTAGAATCTTTGGAGTAATTCATTTCTAACAACTCTCAATATATAAGATCGGAAATAGCTAAAAGAGTGCCATAGACAAGTCATAGCTTGCTTATAGCAATAGAATTAGGAGAAATTTAAGATTTTCTTATTGGACAGGCTGATTCATTGTGGAAGATGGTTTATTTCCATCTCAGGGTCTGTAGAGTTTGTCATAAGAATTAATTTCTGACTTCTACCCTTACTCACACAAGGCATTATCCGTTTGAGGCGAAGGTCCCAAAATATGCTTTTTAAAAATCTAATGTTAAATTTTAAAAATATCAAAAATGTTGCTATAACTATCAAATTTGCAAAAAAAAGGGAAGATTAAAATAAAATTTCAAAAAAAGGGTAATTTTTTGGACGGATTCTCTGTTTGACAAGTCAACAACCACCTCTGGATGTTGTATCTATTTACTCTTTCTAATACTTACTTATTTTTCACTATTTAACACCATTTTTTTGATAAAGAATTTAATTTTTATTAATAAATTTATTTTTTTCTTGATTTTTAAATTAAAAAGCAATAAACAATCAAAATAGCATTTTAAGTTTAATTGTCTCAGCTTCTCTTGATAATAAATTCTAAAGTCTTTTATCTTTAGAATATATATTAAGTGTAAGAAAAGAGAGGGAGGCAAATTAAACTTGAAAAGACCCTTTATGGTTCACCCTTCTTGGCAAATTCGAAATGTCCTAATTTATAAAATATTCTAGAATATATCACTTAATTCAAATCATTAACTTTGAATAACCTTTTGAGCTTTGTTCAAATTTTAAAGCCATCATAGAAAACAAAACAAAGCTAATTATTGCCATTCTGATGTCTTTATCCATCGTGATGACAATGCTATAAATATAATACAGTATCGTTTTATTTATATTATTTTTTTATTAATACTTTACAAATTAATAATACAAAAATCTAAAGTAAGATTATTAGATCCTAATCATTCTAAACATTCACAAAATGTTAATTATTTATTGGTGAAGATTTTCGTGGTCATTTTCTAAGATTAAATTTAGTTTAATTTTTTATACGCAATCTAAATTTGAAAATGAAAATGAAAAAATAATTCTCTAAATATATCCTATATAAAAATATAATAGAATATTGAAAGTTTCTCTTTGCCGAGAGTAGAAGATTTTTATAAATTGAAGGAGACACAAATCAAATAAAATACACTAAAGGCTATAAAATAATTATCTAATTTAGTTACTAACTAAACGACGAAATTTATAGTAGAAATCGCTTTTTTGAAGTCGGTGCCAAACATATATGGTACATATAATGAATCGCACTCGACGGATCTTAGTACGATTGGCGAGTAAGCTCGCTTATATAGATTATTTAGCATCGACTTCAAAAAGTGATTTCATGTAAAAATTTCGTCGTTTAGTTGTAACTAAATTGGATAATTATTTTATGCCTTTTAGTGTATTTTATTTTATTTTTGAGTTATTCTTATTTTATTTGATGGATTTAATTTTTTTGAAGTCGGTTTTATTTTTTTTATAAAAATTATTATTTTTTTCTATTTTTAGTGATGTTATTAATTGTGACTTAAGATAATATTTTGTATGCATCTCGTAAGAGAAAGCGTCAGGGCGACTGAATCAGAAAATGATAAAAAAAATTCAATTCATAAATATTGATGCGAAAAGGAGTTACACCAAAAAGGAGCAGCCCCCAAAGTCCTGAATTAGCCCTCCCCCCCATCCTGAAAAGAAGAAGCTAGGAGGAAGATAGTTTCAATATTTCAAGAGTAATATTTTGAGATACAGTTGAACCCGCTTATAACGAGCTCTGATTTAACTCTAATCCGGATTTAACGAGGGACTGGGAAATACTTGGTTAGTACAATGTTAAGGTAAAAACGCTAAAAACGAACCCTCTTTTTACGAGCACTCGGTTATAACGAGCAATGATGGCTGTCCCTTCGCGCCCCTTAAAACAGGTTCGACTGTATATATTATATAACCAGCTTTTGTCTAAGCACACGATACATCCTACAATGAATAGAACAATCCCTCTTACTTACAAAAATAATAAATTGCAAATCCTTAAGTCTTTGATACTCTTTTAGCATACACGTTTTGGCTTGTCTAGAAATTTTTCCTCAAGCATGACAGAGCTAATAAATAATTAGTAAAATAATCTATTAAATACCGATAGTATAATTAGCTTGCTTTTTTGTTAAAATTAAATTAATACTACACTTTTTTAGTAGAATGAAATGATTCAATATTTTACTGTATTTTAAAGAATTTAAATTAATAAATAATCATTAAACTATTCGTAAATTGATATTCTATTTTACTAATTATATAATTATAGACAATTACTTTAAGTACTAGCTTAATTTACTAGAATAATGTAATTAAACTGAAGACATGGCTATTTTTCTATGATGTTCAACCTTGGGCATTAACAATAAATGCCAACCAGCATAGCGTTGTGATTGGATTGGCCCACGCTGGCTTGCGAGGAGGCGATTTCTCCTCTCGATGAAGAAGAAGAGTCTTCTGCAGCATCCAGGAGAAGGGCTTGGCAGGTTTCTGGGTCAGCATCCGACTCACGATGCCTCTGACGTCACAGATCCAAGCAAAATAAAAAAAAATACTCTTTCGAAAAATGACGCGATTATTTTGGCTCATCTACTATTCATAAGCATTTAAGTTTTTTCTTTTTATTTAGGATGAATAATAAAAGCATATTATTTGGAAAGTGCTTCTGCATTTGAAGGATGAATGTTATGATGATAAAAATACTAGCAATTCATGATTCAAAATTTATCTGCTTAAAATTATATTACTATTCATAATATTTCAAGGAGTTTTTTAAATCTTTAAAACCTAGATATATATATTTTTTTAATATAATGATTTCTTAAATATTTCAAAGGGTTAAATAAAGATCTAAATATATTATGTGTGTATTTCGCTTTCACTTTTTATATATAATTCAAATGTATTTTTTTGAAAAATTTCTGTTTCGAAAAAATTCTTAATAGAATTATTTTATTAGAAATTCATTTTTCAATAGTTATTTTATTATTATTATGATTTTATTCTAGTATTTCGTTATTCATGAAAAAAATGTAATGTAAGAAACGTCGAAATTCTTTTCTATTCTGTGGCGACATCCTAGATTTCACTGCTTTTTGGAACTTGACTTGTTTTTTCACTGAAATCAATATTTTGGGTGGGATTATACTCACATTATATCGGATAAAGGATCATTTTTTACTTTTTCCTTTTATTATTAATAATAGATGTTTTAAAGAACTTTTTTTTTAGGTAATCAAAACCTTTCGAATTTTTATTGGTTCATATAAATGAGTTTCTTATGTTACTGTTTATTCCAAATATTCATATTTTATATAACCATTTCCAATATTCTCGTTAAAATTAAGTCCAACTTAATGTCTAAATGAACCCATATAAACCCTTTTAAACTAACTTTATAAAAGAAACCTTACACGATATTAATTAAATATGTTAAGAAAGAAAATCGACAAAATACATATACATATTTTTCAATCAATATTTTTCACACAACATCCAGTTGCTATTTTTGTATCTTGTTTTTTATAATAATTATAATATACATAAAACCAAAATCTTCCAACGAGCTGTTTAGGCCAAAAGGTCCTATCTCGATCCGGATTCTTTCTTTCCTTCTGGCATAAATTCTCGTATTGTTAATTTAATTAAATTACGATTTATTTATTACAATTTTAAGCTTTTTATCGTGAACAAAATGGCATCTTAATTTTTAAAATCTGTTAACAAATGACCGAGTTATGATAAAAAATTGTCGGCATACTACTTAACAATGACTAACCATGCAATCGAAATAGAATACACGCATAACTCGGTTGTTTATTAACCGATTTTCAAAAATATGGTGTCATTTTCTTTGTAATAAAAAGCTAAAAACTTATCAAATAAAACATAATTTAATCAAATTAACCATTACTCACATATAAAGGTTTGAAAAATTTGCCATGACTGTCATTTTGAAATTTCTATGCACATAAATATGTATAATCTATTTTTTTTTTTAGAGAGAGAAACGTCATATACTCGTATATGTATTGAGGAATTATACATTTTTATTTCCTTCCGTCTACCATTAAGTTTTTTTTTAATAAAAATTTTGATTAACAATATAGGTAGAATTAGTATACCTATATTTTATCTGCTGTCATTTTTTTCTTCAAATTGTGGCCCCTGTAAGCCAAAAGGTTAGACACCCCTGATTTAAAGCATTTTTTGCTTCTTATTTTTAAAATATCACACAACTGGTAAAACTATTTTGATAAATAAGTTGAGCGAATTTACCTCGTTTTGGTCTATAATAATAGCGCCTGTATAGTGAACATTTATATTTTATAAGATATTCAAAATGTCTGTTAATGGTTGGATAGTGTAGATTTTTAACCAGAAATATGTGGTCATAACACAGAATTGTATTTGATTTTGTAAATTTGTGATGGAATTTATTACAATTGGATGATTTTTTGTTATTTTATTTATTATTTTTAATTAATGAGGAAAAGTTAAGTGAAAATAATTTGACGCACAGGCTAGTTTTTTTCAAAACAATCTCAAATCAATAAATTGGTCATTTCTTGAATACGTTTTTATTTAATCTGGAATTATTTTCCTTTCTGATATCTAATCAAGTAACGGGATTCTTTTCCATTTGCTCGTTTTTTGTATTGAAATGCATTTATTTCATTTCGAGTCGAGCAGCCAGCGGCCCAAGTGCTTAATATTTGTGTTTTCTGAGTGTCGCGTTTTGTGAATTTTTGTTGACTACTGCACTGTTCAAACCTACAGAGACAAGGTAAACATTTAAATAAAATTTTTTAAATCTTTCGAATAATTTAGTGATTCCTTAAATAAAAATTCACATCATATCCCGTATAGAAACAAACAGATTTTCGAAATATGTTTTTTCTATATTTTTTGAAAATAAAAATAAATATATTAAAAATATAAAATTTTTGTGTTAAATTTATATAAAGATTTATACTGAAGCGACATAAAAAATAATTTTATTTTAAGAATATAAAGAAAACATAAACTTTATATAAATTGAACACAAAAATTTTATATTTTTAATATATTTTCAAAAAATATATAAGCAACATATTTCGAAAATCTATTTATTTTAATACGGGATCTATTTATTTATACCACAGAAGTTTTCAATAATTTTTGTTATAGTGCTATTTTAGGATAACTATGTCGCTTTATTGATCAAAACAGTATTGGTCTTCTTATAATCACAATAGGAAAATAAATAAAATAATACATTAATTTTAGACGCCTGATGAAGCCGAAATAAAATTGGCGAAACGTGGCTTAAATCAATGAGAATTTTTTGATTTGCTACTTTCTCGTTCAAATTGACAACATACTTGATTAATAATAAATTAATATTTAATAAAAAAATAAAATAAAGATGAAATTATATTTTAAACTTGAAATGGTTTTTGTGTTAATATGTTTTGATGAAGTAATCGTTTGTTTTTCGCCCTTCAAGTAATTTTTATTTAGAAGAACACATAGTCACACAACTAATATAATACCCCAAGTCGGTTTACAAAATTATACTCTTTGGTGAAAAGTTTTTTCCGGACTCTTTTGGCCCTCAAAGTACTCCATTGACGTAGTTACGCTACTGTTTAGAAAGATGATATATACCTGCATCATAAAATAAAACAAGCAGTTATAAATTTCGATGTCACACATTGTAATTACAAACTTTATATTAACTAATAAATTCAAATATTCGAATATTTATATTGAAAAAAAGAATTACTTTTATTTAACAATGTAAATCTTTGTAACAATACCAGTTTGTCCTATTTTATTCGAACAAATTTAATGTCCTTCCAAATCTTCTGGCTTTAAATTTTAGAATTATTTGAAATATACTAAAAAATGGGTTTCTTTGCCTAGACAGGTTATTTTTATTGAAGTAATAAATGTTAAACGAGGTCATCGTTATAAATTAACCGAACTAAATAAATCTTACTGACTGGGAAATTAATCTTGCACGCAATTGATAAAATAGAAATTCAAATCCCCTTGGCTCCAGTTCGTCATTTTTATAGCCTCCCTTTACTAAAAAAGACTCCTTAAAGTCGACTCTCTTTTATCACTATAATCCATTGAAATCAAGAAAAATCGTCTCTATGATAACAAATAAAAGCTTTCTGATATGAATACACTTTATCATGAAAATATGATCCAAGTCATGTATTTATATGTAAAAAAATATATAATACCTATATATAAATGAAAAATTGGTGGCTTCTAAGTTGACTTTACTGCAGACATGTTGCCTAATGTTCAGGCTGGTTGATAGAAGAAGTCTATCCTCTTTCAGATTTATTTACTCGGTACATCCTCAAAGAAAGCCTGCCATCAGGCAGGCCTCAGTGTTGAATTCCCTTTATTTTGCGTATTCGTTTTTAAAAATGCCTGAAGCATGGAGAAAACTTTGTCTATCATGTGGATTCCAACATCCCAGATAACTCAAGAACAAGAACAAAATGTCATTCAAATCGAAACAAATGACTAATTATATTTTAGGGTTTCTAGCTTCAGAACATCCATTTCGAAAATGGAGAACTGATGAAGAGGGCAAAGCCCTCGAAACTATAATCTCGTTATAAATAAAATTTATAATTCCAGCAGAAGACACACTCTTATTGTCTCCTTCAAAAATGGAAAGCTATCAAAGAGTTTTTACCAATACATTTCTCAAGTATCCTGTGCATCCCACTTTGGCAGATTAACTCCTTCAATCCACGATAACAGATTAAAGCTTTGTGAATTCGAATTATATATGTCATTTAATGAATTTTGGCTTGAGATTAGAGAGAAATCTTAGACAATTTTTGAAATGCCCCTTTTATATTACTATATATTTTTCAAATCGACCATCTTCCACAGTGAATCAGCCTGTCCTATTTAAGAAAATCTTAAATTTCTCCTAATTCTATTGCTATGAGCAGCTATGATTTGTCATTAGTAGTCTTAATTATTTTTGATTTTATATATTAAGATTTCTTAGAAATGAATTAGTCCAAAGATTCTCGAAACATCTTTATTTATTCATTTTTTGTATTATCTTTAATTTAATAGCTTCTGAGCGATAACAATTTTTATTCGACTATAACTGGTCTGGACTTGTCTTTGACGTGCTTGAACTGGAAGATATCTCTACCAGGCAGGGACTTTAAACCTTCTAACCAGACCCTTTTGGAAAAAAATCATTTTTATTAATTTCCCCTTGAAACTATGCAACAATTTTATTTCATTTCGAGATCCAATATACTTTTCAAAACAAAAAATATTTTTTATAGAAATATTTGAAATAACGGATAATAATTTGAAAATTTAAAGATCTTCCTGAAATTTTGACGTCGATATTTATGAAAATTGTCTAAATGTTTGAAATTTTAGGGATGCGCTCCATCCACAGCATCCATGGACCGCACGCCACTGCTATATATAATATATATAATCTAAGGTAGTAAAATATTTCTCAGACCCATTGGGGTCGCGAATGAAAAATGTTTAAAATCCACTGATATAAGCATATTGTTTTAATAAATTTATTCAATTTCAATTAAATTCTAAAGCTTTCCCTTTTGGTAAAAATCTCATTAATAAAACATTTTCAATCTTTTTCTTACATTTCACCATATTCATATTGAATTCTGATTTTCATTTTTTTTTTATTCAATTTCACAATCAGCAACATCCTATCATATAGATTTATTCTCAAATTTAACTTCCACCTAGATTAATAATATATAATCATTTCAAGAATTTGCTTCTAAATATTCGCCTAAGCTGCGAAACGAAATGCAATCGTTTGCCTTAGAAAACTCGGAAATATTTGATTTCGTGACTAGCACCAAAATAACTTTCTTCTTAACTGCCGGATTAATTTCATGAATATAATTATTTTCATATTTTTAAATATAATTTAAAAGCCCTATAAATGGTGAAAAGTTATTATTTATATTACTCATTTGTCATTCTTTGAAAGTCCCTTTGTCATTTCATTCTAAACTTAATAAACTTTTAATATTGTTAAGCAAGTGTGAGTGGATCTGCTTTCTCTCGTACTTGCACTTGAGCTCTCAAAAATATCTATCTTTTAAAGAGCTAAGTCACAAACCCACAATCTCATATTTTTAATTAATTTTTCTTCAACTTATCTTTTATTTTAAAGAATTTAATTAAGGAGATTAGTTTCAAAAGAAAATAAACAGAGATATATATTTTCGGTTATTTCATATTAAAAAATCTTCTCTTAAAAAAGAAAAAAAAAATGAAAATCAAATGAATTCTAAAAAAGTTTCAATTTTTATATGAAACAAAATCTCGAATTTTTAATATCACAAGTTTGTGAAACAGAAGGCTTTAATCACCGATTAATGGGCAAATATTTATTGCAATTGAGTCATAAATATTGTTCATTTTTGCCAAATGGGTGAAAATATTTTACGGGCGAGCTTTGAATGCGAGACTGTTGTAGTTTAGAAACATTTTTTAGATCTCGGTTCATAAAAAAAGTTTTACAAGAATATCGATATCAAAAAGTTGTTTAGATTCTAGCATTTTTTGAAGTGAAACTTCTTTATCGACGTATCTGTTTGAATTTTTTTGTTACAATAAAGGGGAAATGACCTAATAGAGGTGAAATAAGAGATAAATAATAATTTAAATTTCTAATTTTAAGACATTTTATTTGTCATGAAATATTAGTGGGTTTTAAAATTAAAGTTCCACTTACCCCGTGAACTTGTCAGTGGTTCTTAACCTTTTAAGCTGCGACCCAAATTTGAGAAATATGTTCATGTCGCGACCCCGCCCTCTCCCACCACTTTTTTAAAGACGATACTTGAGAAATTTTCCTAAATTTTTAATGATGACATTTTTTTAACTCACATATATAATATTTTTTTTTTTTTATCCATTGGCATCGGACATATATAATATTATTTTGTAACAATTAAGATAACCAAAGATACTTTTCGATCTAAGAAATATTTAATGAAAAACAGCGTGTTTTTCATATTTTCATTTTCTAAAGCATTGAATAAATCAAAATATATTTTTCAATTCATAATAATAAGTAAAATATTTGATTAACGACTCTGCGTGACCCAAAGAATTTGCTTTGAGACCCAATTTTGGGTCGCGACCCATAGGTTAAGAACCACTGGCTTATGTGGATGAGGCTCATACATTTTTTTTAATACTATAAATATAAAATATGTTTATTTAATATATAAGCCAGAAATTTTTTCTACGCTTTGTTTCGGCGGATATTATAAAAATTAAGTGACTCGCCAATTTTACTAGGAATGTCCGCGAAGCTTCTGTATCTGTCTGTCTGGTTAAAGATACCCATGATAATTCAAAAACGGAAAGTCATAGAAATGTGTGTTTTAGTACTGTTTAGCTTATAGGCTTTTACGCTTGAGAACTTCTAGCTCAATAATGCAAAATAATCGAATCGTAATATGGGGAGCTTATTGAATGGCTGCAGCTAATGAGCTGAAATTTGGCACACATATTTGTATTAATCCTAGCTCTCTGCGAAGTTTCCCTAAAAAAAAATTGTAAAATGCTTGGACAGGATATCGAGTTTTTAAAAACTTGCACTTTATTCTCAATATGATTTTTTATTTTATTTTTATTCTTAAAATATTCTGAAATATTTATATTTTTTTGTATCTCTTTTATAATGTGTTATGTTCACTGTTGATACCCAAGGGTGCCCCCCTCCCCCCAAGCTCATTACTCCCCCCCAGTTTCAAGAAAAGTACCATTCACTTTTAAATAATTAGATGAGCTTTTTATTACCAATTTTTAAGTTAAAACATTTTATTCTAAAATGCAATAATTTTCGACCCCCCCCCCATAAATTTCAATGACGCACTCTGTGTCTTACTCCCCCCCCTTGTTGGCACCTCTATCATTCCAATGTTTTCAATATTTTTTATTTAATAATCGATTTTATAACATACATATGCTTTCTAATCAAACTAGTGCGGGTTCAAGCCTGAATCGCTTTAATCCGACTTTAATCTGATCACAACATAATTAAGAAAAAATAAATATGGCTGTCTAAAGTGGGCTATGTTCCCGAGGACAAAAAAACATAATCTACAAGTTTTGCCAACTTATAGCTACTCTTTAATATAACTACTATATCTCATAGATTTTAAACACAATTAGTAAAAAAATTAGCTAAATCAAAAAAATATAATAATTATTTATAAGCTTATTGCTTGATAAAATATGACCTTTAAAAACTTGCATTTTTTCTTTTATACTACGGGGTCTATTTTAACTTGTTATAAATCGATCTAGCCACCCTCATACTAATTACATTTTTAAGGAATAACCTCATTCCATTCCATTTTTGATCTTTTGACTATTAATGGTAACCTCTACTGAAAACATGGAAGAATCGACTTTCTGTTTATATAATGTCAAAATAAAGTTTGTAGATATTCTAGGAGTATAAAATTTCGACCCGATAAAACTCGGCTTCTCACTAACACTACTAACACTTATACTTACTTATGGGCTGTTTCCGGTTGCAAAAAAAAAAAAATATTTATTTTAGGTCTTCAAAAATTAATTTCACTGCGAAGCAAACAATACGAATGCGAAAAGCACAATGCTGTTGCTCTCATTCACCCAGAAAATAACTATTATTAATGTTACTTGAATTGGAGATAATTTTAAGAGATCAATATCCCAAAGTTATTGGAAAATATCTATATTTTCTTATTTATTCTAATTTTTTTTATTAAACATTTTCTTTATTTTTCAGCTGAGATGGTTTTGATTGAATAAAAGCAAGCTGGCCATACAATATTGTTTTTTTATTAAAATAAAATTTCTTAATATTTACAGATAGATATTTGTAAAAAAAAACAATTTTTTAATAAAAAACTTTAAATTGTAAATATGTATTTATTATTCTACACAAATATTATAAACATTTCTTGATATTATATTATTAAAATAAACAGAGTATTGGCAACTGCTAATATTATCCAATTAAGCCCTTCTCTTTTGCGAATATTTTTAAAGCAAACATCCCTTTTTTACAGTCTTTAATAGAATTCTTTGATTAACTAAACAACCCAAATTAAACGCTCGTTATTGAAAAGAAAACAAATGCAAAACGCTAGGGGAACTTTATTTAATTAATTGATGTAAGGAATACGTATATTTTTTTAATTTGTTAAATATTTACTTTTTGTAAGAGATAGTAATTGCTTATTAACCTCTTTAAAGAAGGAATCTTATTATCATAAAACTAACAATTAACCAAAAATATTTTTAGTTTATAAATATTTATAAAATATATTTAACTTTGAGTGTTTAACCCTAGAACACACCTGTTTTTCACAAAACACAAAGTCACTTTATAGGCCCGTCAGGCCCATTATATGTGTAATTGGTTTATAACACATTTTTGAATACTTATACTCATTTTTTTTATTAATTTATATCAATATTTATAAAAATAAATAATAGATCAATACTTTTTTACTGTTTTTACTGTTTTAACACACACAAAAACCCATGGTCCGAGAGGCCCTTCTAAGACTCTGTGCTTGTAAAATAATTAGGTGAGTAATTTTTTTGGAAAAATTTGCTCAATATTGAAATATTATTTATATGAAAGATTGGAATATTATATCAATTTTGAAAATTTATATCAATATTTATAAAAATAAATAATAAATCAATACTTTTTTACTGTTTTTACTGTTTTAACACACACAAAAACCCAGGGTATGAGAGGCCCTTCTTATGACTCTGTGCTTGTAAAATAATTAGGTATGTAATTTTTTTTTTTTGGAAAAACCCTTTAAAAATACTTTTATTATGGATTAATAAAGGAATATTAAAAACTTGGAATTTATGGGACCCCTTTCCTAAAAGTTATTGAAAATAAAAGATGTGACCGGGACGGACAGGCCCGGGTTATGCGTTCTAGTATTAAAATGAAAGTTAAAAATTAAATCAAAGAAAATTTATTTATTAAACATATTTTTCTTAAAATTCGTAGATTAAAAAAAAGTCTAGATCAGGAGGGTTGTGAAGTTAGGTATCTTAGTTCTTATTTACAAATTTAAATTTATGCTAGAATATAAATAAATTATAAGCAATCTCTTTACACTGGCTTTTTGATACATGAGACAGCAGAATTTTTCAATAAAGTGGATTGCACTTTGACTAAAATTTAAGATTTTTACTATTTGGTCGAATTTATTTTATATATTTTATTTATCATGGTGAATTGCTCAAAACACATTAATTAACGCATATTTTTTATTAATTACTAGTCTCAGGAAATATTGTAATCGCAGGCTCCAAACACAACCTCGACCTTAAAAGGAGCTTCTCTTTACTAGTATCATATTCAGGCAATTATAAGGAGAGCGAGAAATGATTCAAATTCAAGACTCCTAATTCAAAATAACTCAAATAGCCAATTCTGACCAGAAATTGCTAAGCCCCTTACGAGTATAAAGTTAGAAAATTAATTAGCTTTGCTTATTTGAGGAGCCATTATCATGTTTCATAGTAAGAGACTTAATTCCTCTTTATTGTGGAGATGTTACCTCTAATGACTTCGAAAACACCTAACAACTTCTTGAATTAATAGAAAAGTCACTTAATTTATTATCTTAATAGATAAATATGTGGGTAATTAATAATAATAATAGTATAATACTAATAATAGTAATTTTATATGCAATGGATCGCGGACTACATAGATTGTATCTTTTTGGTGCAACTTCTTTTCAATATCATTACAAAAAAAAGTTCTCTTTTTGGCCAAATTTTTCGGAGTGTACATTGTTTCATAAATTTTTACATAATTTACAAATAGATGGAAATATGATGTTTTTTTTTGTTTAACTGATACCTACTACCAAATAATTATTTATTATATTATAATTTTTTTTTTTTTTTTTTTTATTTATTTATCTATTTATCTTAACCAATTATTTCATAATTGACAAAAGATTTGTTATTCACATACTTAAAGTTATAATTAAAAAAAATATTCCTATTTTGAATTACAAAACCCCTCACTACCACCCTAGAATTATATGTAAACATTTCTGTCAATATTAACAGTATGACAATGTGAATTTTACGATCGCAAATAAAATATTAAAGTATTTTATTTTAAAATAAATTAATTTTGATAAAAACCGAGAAGAATCATAAAATTTAATTTGCTTCCAAAATACTGAGTGAAGACAAAAAAGAAACAGAGACAGAATATGAGATGAAAAGTGAATTAGTAAATGAGAATACAGCTAAATGTCAATTCATTGAATTAATGGAAATATATAAATTTAGCTTCTTAGTATATAATGTTCATTTCGAAATCCAGCAGAGTTTGAAGGAAAAATATTTGCAAGACTACCGAGTAACTTAATATAATTGGATTTCATTGCTCATGTAAACATCTGCAACTTTATTTAAGTTTAGAGAGTAAATATGTTCCCCTACGCTTTCCTTCGCTTCTCCTACTATCATATCTTCACCGTTATATTTATTTTATCAATTATAATAAGTTAATCACTAACTATTATGAAAGTCACAAAATTTTTGCAGCTATGGTGCAATGGAGTCATATCTTCTTCTTCTTCTTCTTCTATATAGGTGTGAACACCTGTTTCTCCAACATATTATAATCAGTCATTAGGGTCATAACTCTCTTTCCATCGTTTTTTTGGTTTTCCACGTCTTCTGATCCCCTCGGGACGGTTTTTTGCCAATATTTTCGGGAGACGGTCGTCTTGCATTCTGTCTACATGGGCAGCCCAGCATCTTCTTCTTACATGAACCCAATCGACTATGTCCTGAAGACGGCTTATTTTCCTAAGGTGTTCGCTCCTGATTTTGTCATGTAGGGCCATCGAATGGATGGCTCTTACAACTCTCATCTCAGTTGTCCGGAGAAGCTGCTTTGTAACGGTTGTGCCTGCCCTGGACTCAGCCCCATATGTTATTATCAGGCGAACACAGGTCTTATATATCTTAATTTTACTTTCGGCAGACATAAACTTATTTTTCCAGACTAGATTGGATAGACAGCCCGAAATTTTTGCTCCTTTGATGACTTGCGAAGTTACTTCTTCCTTAAGGTTTCGTCTGCTAGAAATCTAAAGTTAAAGCTTGGGACTTGTTCTATTGGACTCATATATTTTAGTTTATTTTTTCAGATTATTGATTATATTTTTTAACACATATTTATAGGAAATATTTAGATATATTATACTGAAGACGAAAAAGTTTTTGAAACAATATTTTTAATATTTGCCCTGGTTAAATATTGGCAATGCCTTCTACTTTATAGACCGAGAGCTAGTGAACATTTTGGATATTGTTTCAGAATGCAAATAACATATCCCATGATCTGCAGACAGGTGACGAAATGATTGCCTATTTTCAGGGGTATGATGCCTACAATGCTAGATGTTTAAAAGGCAGATCTTCTGAAATGACTAGAAATTTTAACTAAATCTGGCACATTGGGGTGTCCTGGCGCCCCTTAGCTACTGGGCTATTGTTCTGTCTTTTTTAAAAAATAGTACATATTGTCATTGGGAATGTCCTGAAATCAAATTTAACCATTTTGAAATGACTTGATTTTACAATATTTTTGACATCTTCAATGGTTATTTACCCCTAAAAACGACTGGATTCGCAGAGTAAGAATTTACTTTCGGGGTATGTGCTGATCACACTACAGTATGGGATATGTTATTTGCAATCTGAAATAATCGGCTAAAATTTTCACTAGCTCTTGTGGTGAGAGCTTACCAAGGTCCCGGGTTTGAAACTTAACCCTTTCCCGTCTATTAAATATTAGTTAAAATTTATTTGTTATATTGAACAATGATATTTAATGTAATTAAAAATATTTCGCATAAAGGCATAAAGTTCAAAATAATTTATTTGGTGAACTTCTCTTGAGAGGCCGGGGCCCAGGTTTCAGCCTCCTATGCCTCTGACGATATCCGTTGTTTTTAGTGAAGATATAGTCGCAATCCCCACCAGTACTTTTAGCCCTTGCAATCAATGGGATGTTCGTAGCACGATTGGCAATGGAAATGCTGTATGCCAAGGCCGTAGTTTTACAGTCAAAATAAATATCAGTTAAATGTATATTTATATCATTAACCCGAAGATGATTACTTTTTTGAAGATGCATTAAAAACACTCATACTCTCGGCAAAATACTTTATAATTTATATAATTTACTAAAATAAAGAATAAAGTAAAACAGTTAGTTAATCATGAGAGAAGTAATTAATTAAATTAAAATAAATACAAGTAGACTTAGTTTATTATTTTCCATAGAGCTATATAATATCAAAACCTTTGTGAAGATATATCATCTTCAAGTACAATAAAATCGATTGTTCAAACAAAGACTGATCAAATAAATTATGTATTTGGTTTTAAAATAAGAGAAACCTTTCATAGATAAAACGAGTGAACCCCAAACACAGCATCTTTTATTTCTTGATAAATAAAAGATCAGATTCTGACGCTCAATATCAAACTCCCTGCTTTCTGATTTGATTAAATTTGAAGAATAAAATGACTAATCCGATATCGTTGATCATTTCATTTTGAATTTCTAAATGGCTGTTAATATAAATCTCCTCCTAGACTTGACTCCTTTCCAGAGCCCCGCTGGCTCTTCTCTTGAAAGAAACCCATGCAATACGCCACGCCAAAGATGGAATCCTGACATTTCATGGTGAATCCTCTATGTGGAAACTGTTAATATTCATAGAAACAGAAAAAGAGAATCCTTTCAAATTAGCTTCATCACCATTTCACATTTACATACACATTTATTAATTTCTAAAGCTTTTGCTTTCTTTAGCGGAATCCATTCTCTTGTGAGATAATCCTTCTTCATTCCTTTATTTTTTCATATTAATATTCTCATTGCCTTATTAAATCATTAACTATATTCAAATATACCTATATATCAAGCACATACCCAGAATTTTTTTCGAAAGATGGAAAAATTAAATATTTATTTAATAAAATAATATTTTTCCTTCTTTACGTTAAAATAATAATTAAATATATTTATGTAAATTATGTTTTCGTGGATTTAGATTTATATAAGGTACCTATAGTTCTGTATATAATTATCTATATACAATATTAAAATTAAAAATAATTATAATAATTATGATAATAAAAAGTATTTTCAGTATTAAAAGCTAACGGCCTTGACATTCAAATCACATGAATCCAAAGATTAAAGGTTGAGCTGCATATTTAATACATTCTTCAATGGGTTACCGTTTAGAAATAATATGTATTAATGAGTGAATATCCAAACGGTGTTGAATGCATTCTCAGAATAGAGCCAAATGGGAGATATTGGGAGTCGCGATCTTTTATATCGACTAGAATTTACTTGCATTGGCTTTACCCTTAATCGGTTAGACAGAAATTGCCCAATATCATTGAAAAATATTGATGATTTGAAAGTTTATTTTTGCCAAGAGTAGCAGAATTTTTATAAATTGAAGGAGACAATAAAAGAGTGTATCTTCTGCTGGAAAAATAAATTTTTAATTTATTTACTATATAACGATAAATTAAAAATTTATTTATCCAGCAGAAGACACACTCTTTTATTGTCTCTTTCAATTTACTGATGTTTTAGTAGTACACATTTTTTTGAAATATTTTTATTAAAATATTATTCTATGAATTTGATTATCAATTTATTTAATACTTATTTAGATAACCCAGTCAACCCAGTCTCTAATTGACAGAAAATAGAATTATTTAATCTTGGTTAATGTGTTTTTCAAATCTTTTTGACCAGTGACATCCTTGGCTTACTAATGGCTGGTCGCGACCTTCCATTAAGTTTTATTTTTATTAATAATTTATTTGTGTTACCAAATAAACCCTAAAATTTATAAAAATTAAATTCTACATAAGTCACTTAAGTTTTAGAAGAATCATATAAAAAAAAACAAATTGGGTTTCCAACATCTTTTCCTCAAAGAAACACGGAACATTTTACAATATATGATGAGTACTACTGAAGATGGTCTACCAGTGGTGACAGAAACTGACTAGTAAATCTATGAAATAAATAGTGTTAATTAACTGAAATTACTCTATTTGTTTAATTTGCGTGACTAAATAAACCCTAAAATTCATAAAATTAAATTTTACATAAGTTAGTTAAGTTTTGGACGAATCTTATATTTATTTATTATGTTTACATTTTTTGACCTACGATTTACTTTGTTCTATTTTCATTTTTCTCCATGAAAATGATATGGGGTCAAAGTGTTCAAATCAATTAAGCTAACAACGAAATATAAATATAACTTTTAATTCGACAGTGTTAACATTTTACAATTTTAATTTTTAGGATAGTAAGATAATATAAAAACCATTAATCTATTTATTTTTATTGCTTCTTTTTAACCCATTTATATTTATATATAAAAAAGACAGCAAAAAGAGCCTATTGGCTTATCCTTTGAGAAAAAGTTCTATTGACATAATAGGACCATTTAAGAAATTTCAGCTTAAGTGCTCTCCATCTTCTTCGAAGATTTCTCGAGCGACTGAATGAAATATCCAGTATAAAGTCCAATTTTAAAATTCATTTTCGAGATTCAAAACACTCACTTGTTCTACTGGATATTTCATTCAGTAATTAACACTATACTGAGTACTTCGAGTGAAATTTCTTTAACTGGGCTTATATGTCAAGAGAGCTTCGTCTCAAAGTAAAACAATTAGCTGGGTTGCGATTTGGCACTTGAATTTGATTCTCGAGGGGATGAAAGACTTTTTAACAAAATTCAAAAATATCAGATAAGATCTTTACAGCCCCAGATTAGGTATGGGCAAACTATGCATCTGCCCAGAACGGCAAATAAGTGAAAGTCATCTGGTTCACCCCATTTGATTTTTAATATACCTACTATCAGCTGGTAAATTTAAAAGTTTACACCACATTCAATCTAGTATAAATCCGAGTAAAAGCCAGGAGGGAAAAGTATTGAGATAAAACTGAACATCTATATCTTTACACTCAACAAATTTCGCTACGACTATGATGGGGTACATTAAGGCATTAAAACGCAGAGTGGACCACCCCACAAATCTCATTTTCGCTGATAAACCTCTATAATCAAGTAGGTTTTTGATAAAACTAAATAGACAGAGTGGTCCAAACTTAGTTTTTAAACGCCCTTCTAGATTACAGCACAGGTACCACTTTTGCCTCGAAGCTTTACCTCAATTTTGCTGGATTTCTCATGAAAAAACAAAAGTGGGATGGTCCACTCTGCTTTTGAACGTCCCAATTATAGCCGTGTCTATTTTTTAGATTAAAATTTGAAATTCAATTTTATTGAAATTCACCCAATGATTATCTAAAATCTATCTTACTCACTTTTACAAATATTCAGGTTAAATTTAACATAAAATGAAAACTATTATATAGTATTTGTTCTAATATTAACATGGACCAAAATATATGTAAATTCTAAGGGAAATAATATTATTCCACTGAATGCAGAAGTTTTTGTATACAGAACTATTAAATTTGCGCCTTTTTTAAAGAAGTAACTTCTCAGTAAATTTCTACTAACTTTCTCCCTCACCCCCTCTTGTCGAAACATCCATTACATACCTGGATTCAGTTTCCCTTTGTGTCGATAACCTTAAAGAAATAGACGTTTAAGTTAGACTTAGTTGAGAATATTTTAGGGGAGTTAAGAGAAAACTTATCTATGGCAACATCGCCCACTTTATATCGAAAGCTGAAGAGTTTTCAATTTAGAGACATAGTTGAGCATAGTTTGCCGAGGAATCATCGCAGGAATGGAAGGCGTGCAAGTCTGAGGTAAGACTACCTTTTATTTGATCAATATATAAAAGATCTGTAACAAACATTGGAGATACCAAACATGGAAGGGCAATTTCCCCGAAGAATGGGGGAGAGAAACCAAGCGAGCTTATCTAAGAAGCGATCCCCCATTTCATATTTCAAGCAGATTTATAGTAATAAATAATTTATTATAATTAGCTGTTTTAGTACTAGCTTAGAAATAACCTGATTTACTTTTCATCCCCTTTTAATAAATTTATTACTTTTTTTTATTATTTTATTATATTGATTTAAGTGGCGTTTTCAATTTCAAACACTCTATGAGTTTTTCTATATGCCTACCTAGCTATAAATTCAGCCAATTAATTATTTTACTATTCTCTTATATATACCTAATATTCTAGTAAATATCAGAACAAAAAAAAAACAATTATACATATATAAAAGAAATGAATATTACTTAGTATGCAGATAAAACTAAAATTCCGACAACTAATTCTGGAGTCATTCCAAGAGTTGGACTGAGAGTGCAATGATAATATTTTTTTGCTGAATTTGAGTACCATGGGTGTACACTAGGGCAGTCCTTATTTTGGGTATTTTCGAATTTTTACCCTGACAGAGTCTTATATGATTCGAAATAAAAAAAAAAATATCCATCAAATTTCAAGTTTCTATTTCAATTTTAACCTGTGCCGCACAGCGATTCGAGTTTCCATAAATAACAAGGGGTTTTTGGCGTTGAAATATCAATTTATTATTCAGTTCAAAACAATGGTTCAAAAAATTACAAACTCTGTAAACTTTATCCATATAATAGAAGCTATCCGACAGAATTTTTACAGATTTTTAGCTATTATAATTTTGGAGTTACAGCTAGATAAATTACTGCTATATCTTAGTGTTACTAAGTTATAAGTAGACTCCAAAATTATAATATCTTAAAATCTGTACAAATTCTGAGGGATAGCTACTATTAGAAGGATAAAGTCTACAGAGTTTCAGATCTTTTGAATCATTACTTTGGCCGGAATAAAAAATTGTTCGTTCAATGTCAAAAACCCCATGCTATTTTGGATGGGAAACTTGCATCGCTGTGCGTCACAGGTTAAAATTGAGACAGAGACTTGAAATTTAGGGGATATTTTTTTTTTTATTTCGAACCATTATGAGCCTCTGTTAGGGTAAAAATTCGAAAATACCCAAAATAAGGACCACCCTGTGTACACTGTACAGTATCTTGATTATTAAATCAAACCAAGTATATATTATTTTATTTAACCTTTCGAATTATCTGTACCTATCTATATATGCGTATAATGGCGATCACACAAAGTACAAAATCATTTGATAAGGCACTATATTTCACAGCAACTGTCGTATGCGTTAAGCGATATTGTAGTGAAATAATAATTAAAAAGCCATAATACTAAAGGCTTGTCACTTAGAGGCCGGTTGTATGTCGCAAAGTAAATGCTTTTACCACTAACAAACGGTAGATGGTAAATGGAGCCACTGGGATGGCCAATCAGATGACAGGCACTGAAAATGCCTGTCATCTGATTGGCCATCCCAGTGGCTCCATTTACCATCTACCGTTTGTTAGTGGTAAAAAGCAATTACTTTGCGACATACAACCGGCCCTTAGAGGTGTATAATAATCCCAGTGGTAGTGGGCATCCTTCCAAGAACTAACCGTGGTCACCGCAAGGAGGGTGAAGAATGTTATCCTTTTAATTATAAAATAAATATGAAGGGGGCAAATTTAAGAAATATACAATGCTAGAATTTTCTTTTTTTTAAGTATTATTCTTTCTTCAATAGTTAATTTTCACAAAAATGTGATTATGAACTTTGGAAAAAAATTAGTTGAATGCTACCCCTGTCAGAAAATCTATTTGGTTATAGCTGTTTATTTAATATTTAAGGTATAGAATTATTTCAAAAAATAAGATTTCTTAAAAAATATATAAAGAAGAGTCGTGTATCTTTAATAATTGCTTTATTTCATATTCTTACTAACGTTTCGATCATTGATTAAAATAGAAATATAGACAATTTGAGCTTTGAAGATGACCTTAATCAAAGATCGGAATGTTAGTAGGAATTTTTAATAAATAAATAAATAAAGCTGCACGATTCTTCATTAATTTTTATTTTAATTTATATTTCCATATCTAAATTAATTCTATTAACGCTCATGTTCTCTTATCTTCATTGAATCCGAGGATTGAAATCTCAGTTAAATTAAGTACTTACTAGTTTTTGAATATTTTATTAGATTTTACTCTAATTCATTTTATCATTTAATAATCAAAATATTAATTATTTTTAAAAACAGAAAAATTCTTTACTCTGTCTCTTTCTCTCCAATTATAAGTTAAAACCAACCTCTGGTTATTTTCGTTAAGTAATAATAATAAAATAGAATTGAGTTTTAACGATCTCTCTCCTTAATTGGATAATTATAAAATACAAGCCGCAAATGAATTCGTTTGAAGGAATAGTAATGGATTTTAGTTGATTGTTTGCAAGTGGGTGACATGAACCTCGCCCTCCCTTTTGATGAAGAAGTTTGATTAGAAATTCTATTTAAAATGTCGGCGAGAGCCTTTGTGCCCGAATGGACCATTTGTAAGCCTGATTCTATCGGCTGGTCAAGCACTTCATCTGAATGGTCGAATCCCCTCGCTTCTGCCCTTGGGTTTGCCCACTTTTGTGATTTGGCTCGTCAAACAGTCGGGGGCGTCGCTTCCTTGCCCTTCCAATTCTGCGCCCTCGCCGAGTGAATTAGTCCCAGGCGCCGACTCAATTCAATCACAAGTCATCGTTGCCCTTATCCGCCTCCGAAACAGTTACCGGGATCAACGTCTAATTAAGTGCAATTACTTGGCGATGACATTCTCTCCCTTCTTTTTACCATTCGAATTTTCATAAAATGGAATTTTGTAGAATTCCTTCTTAATTGAAAATTTTGTATTATTAATTCCTTAGGCCCGGAGTCACCTAACTCCTGACAGGGAGTATCTCGTTCCGGGCTTTTTAAAAAATGTGCCAATCTTCTTGGCCAGATTCAAGCGGTACCACTGCCATCTATATCTAACTAAGTCAAGCTTCCGGTCCGTTCTACCTACCTACCTATATAACACTATTATATTAATATAGATGATGAATTTCCTATAGTTATAGATAGATTTATGGATTTAATTATTGAATCCTCTGAGGATGTTCTCCTCCTGGATAATACAAAAATATATTATAATACAAAAAATTAATAACAAAATAAAATTGAACCATATAATAATATAATAAATACAAACATATATATAACACAATAATACATACTTATATGCCACACATTAGAGATATCACAAAGCATTCTCCCCCAATCATCAAGACTAACAATACAAATAAACCCTCCCACCTCTAATCCACCAATCCACTCACCACCACACAATCTCATTCAGACTTCTACTTTGGCAGTAAAAGGTTGTAAAATTTATTTTTGAATACTGCAATCGAACTGGATTCCCTGATTATGGAATTCCACAGCCTTGGAGTTATATTCGTCTTAATCATATGTCAGCTTCCCTCTGTATATTTTTATAATTTTATTTTAATTTCTTTATAACGAGAATTTAAAATCAATCTAACTCACATTTTCTCCGAAAACGACTTAAGGAGTTCAAGAGACTCTTTATTTTTAAAACTATCAGTTGACAAAGCAATTACCTACTACTTTCATTCGTAAGATCATAAGTAATATGATCCACTTATAATATATATAAAATAAACTAATGTAGCCATCCGCATAACTTTACCATAGACCTGATTCCTCTCTTATGTTTAATGTTTAGTATTTAATAAAATAATTTATAATCATTTACTAAAGGACTCCCTTCTTACCAATTAGCAGCATCTTCTTTCAAATATGGGACACTTCTATGGAAAATAGTTTTCTAGTATTCACCTCTCTCCTAAGAGAAGAGAATAATAGCATAATCCTTTAACTTTAATTAACTATTATTACACCGACGATACTACTCATCACACTACAAAATTACATCCTTGCAAGATTTTCGATCCACTAAGTTTCATAAAAAAATGACAGTCGCACGTAATCTAGTTAATTTAGTACAATACATTTAAACTAAAGCCATTTATTACTTTTGTGACTTAATTGCTTTGTCAACTGATAGTTTTAAATGACAAAAAGCTTAACGAACTAAATAAGTCATTTTTAGCGAAAATATAACTTACACTCATGATTTCTAGACCTGTAATATTTGATAATGATAAAAATAAAAATATTTGAAGATTAAATGTTGCATTAAGCCTGGCCTATTAACAAATATAAATAGTCTAATTAAAATATTATCTGAACAAGTTCATAAAATTAATAAGTTAAATATTTGAAATCGAATTAACATAACCAATGCTATAACAAACCTAGATTTATATTTATTAATCAATTAAGTCTGAAAATAAAATTCCACAAAACTTATTAGAAGTATTTAATTAGAATTTCAAATTGGCTGATGTGAAAATTTAATTTCACATAGACAAACATATCCATTAAATATGCAGTTTATTTACATGCATTTTATTATGCAGTCACTTATAATAGAAAATTTATTTTTTACTTGAATTTTCTATAATAAATTACTTGCATTTTCTTAATGTTATTTTTTCTTAAAAACATTATTTGTAATTTATAGGAGAATGGACATTAATGTTAATCAAAACATTGAATAGTATATTATAGAAGAAATTAAGTTTAAATAAAAATAAAATTCCTTTTGTTGCATTATTTATTTCTCTATATATAAACGATTGGAAAGTAGTAAATATCTGTCCTCAGTGACATTTATAAAATAAAATAAAAAAGATATTAATATTTATAGATAATAAATAAGTCATAAAACTAAAATTTATATATTCGTCATAAAAAATCAATAAGTTTCATCTTTTAATGTAGTACTATTGCTATAACGATTACTTTTTTTAATAGTAGTGGTAGTAAGATAACACATCGCACGCAAGATTGTATTTAAAGGAAATTTCGAAAGCCTAATTGAACCAAATTCGTGGTCAACTTTTCGGATATTTTTTAAACGGATGCTCCGTTGACACCAGAAGTTCTTTTTGGAGGGCCTTAAACGGGTATCCCTCTTTCTCTGTCAATATTGCGTTGTTTAATAAATAAAGTATTATTCTTTCATTATTCTTTATTTTAGTACAACATGGTATGGTGAAGTATTGTAATCATGGATTAGAAAAAAGTGTTTTATTTGCTTCGTATTTTCGAAATATTAAAAAAAAAACTGAAATTATTTTAATAAAAAAAAGAGTGTATTCATGGCCTTTTGATCTACAATAAAGCCTTGTATATGGAACATCGGAAAACTTATTTTTTAAGGGATATTAATTATTTTATTAAAATGTCTATTAGTGAGTGAGTACGTGAGTGAGTGAGTTACCAAATTTTCTGTACGCTCTAGCTCAAAAACCAATGAGGGTATCAAAACAAAATTTTATATTTAGATATTTTATATTTTATTATATTTATTTTATTTTTTAAATTTTAACCCTTTATCAGATTTGGACTAAGTTTAAGTTCCCTATGGCTTTTAAGACCTTAGATCCGTGCTTCTCAAAATTTTTGAAGTTTGGGAACACTAAACACTAACATTTTTTATGCGCGGAACGCCTACAAAAAACATAAACTTTGAAATAACTTTTAGGAGATAGGTGTTGGTTCAAAGTGAAACATTTTTTAATAATAAAAAATTAGGTAAAATTACGAGGTGGGTTTCATATAAAATAAAATAAAAGATAAGTGAGTTTTGATTTCGATATATTTCGAAATCAAAACTCACTTATCTTTTCTTTTATTTTATGTGAAACCCACCTCGTAATTTTACCTAATTTTTTATTATTATAAATTTTAAACCAGAGGTGGCCAACCCGGTAGTGCTTACTGATTTTGGAAAAATTTTACACTTTTGTACAATACCCTTATTATATTATACAAATTCACTCGGTCTAGTCTGCAATTATATACAAAAATAGTTTCACAATGTATTGATTTTTCTTTTACAATTTTTTTAATTTGTGTATTTGATTTTTTAGCGGAACACTTGAAGTGGCTTTCTAGAGCCCAGTGTTCCGAGGACCACGGTTTGAGAAATACCATTACGAAAATCAGCTTCATAAAATGGCGTAGGGGGTACCCCTATAGCAGGTATGTTAAAGTCATGAGATGGCCACATCACTTTTTTTTAACAAGAAAAATATAAAAAAAAATCATATAAATTTTATATTTTTCAAAATTTCCGTTGAGGGTTGAACCCTTATCTACATCTTCCCCCTGGTTCTGGCATTGATTGGAGGATTCGAAAAATATGGAAGAAGGGAGGGAATTCCAGTCTCTTGGAGTTGTGGGGATAAAGGAATTGATGAATTTATTGGTTCAATTTGTTTTGACACCATTAGAGTGCAGAGTAATTGTAAATCGACTATTTTGCGTAAACGAAGGTTTAGGAGACTCAATGATTATGAATGAAGCAACTTGAATATGAGAAATTTCAAGTACGGATAGAAATAGATTGAAATTTTCTTAAAAAATTATAAGAGAGTGTCATTTATTAGATCCGATGAATATTAATAAGATACTTTAGTATTTCAAAGTAAAATGTTTGTTTTAGATTTTATCATTTGTTTTTTAATACCGTGAGAAATATTAAAGTCAGAATAATATAATATTCATTTTTTTATATTTTATTTTTATGAAGAGAAATAAAAAATATAAATACATACATAAAGAATATATGAGTATGGCTAAATTTCCTAAATATAAAAGTGAAATGGTATTAGCATATTTTTATGATCAAAATATGCTTATTCAAGCAAATTATTGTTTTCTTTTTACTAATTGATTCTCTGATTCCATCCGTTATATTAATCCTACTCTAATTTTATATTAATATGAAGTAGTAACTTTCATACAAGGGTGGTGGAAAGTTGTTCCCTTATTTAATTCTACTTAGGATATTTCCGTGATTAAATGAATTCTTTTCCCAAAGTTCGCCCTCTGAATCAATTCTTATAGACTGATGAAGGGGGGCAAAGCCCTCTAAACTATAGTCTCGTTATAAATAAATTAAAAAATTTATTTTTCCAGCAGAAGACACACTCTTTTATTGTCTCCTTTAATATTAGTGTGAATAATATAGTGTTTTTATATTTTATATTGAATTGTTCGGTCCTTGAACGCCTGCAGTATAGACAACCAGTAGAACTCCTCGCATGAAAAATGATCCTGTGGGCTATTGTCTGGGTTTATTTGTTTTAAAACTACACACTATTCAACTTTAGAATTAAATTAAGTTTATGAATTAATCTTGAGCTCTTTGTTCAAACCTCACTCATTGCAAAAATTTAACCGTCTATAAACTGGCCTCTACACTTATTTATACTAAAACACTCACCCATTCATTGTATATAAACAGTAGGGTGCTCCTTATTTTCGATATTTTCGAATATTTACGCTGACAGAGCTCACACGGTTCTAAATAAATAAAAAAATCCCCAAGTTTCAAGTCTCTATCTCAATTTTAACCTAATGCTAGACAGCGATTAAGATTCCCACTAAATAACATGGGTTTTGGCATTGAATGATCAATTATTTATTCCGGCCAAAGTAATGGTTCAAAAAAATTGAAACTCTGTAGACTTTATCCTTATAATAGTAGCTATCCCTCAGAATTTTTAAAGATTTTTAGCTATTATAATTTTGGAGTCTATAACTTACTAAAACTAAGATATAGCAGTATTTGATCTATATGTAACTTCAAAATTTTAAGAGCTAAGAATCTGTAAAAATTCTGAAGGATATTTGCTATTATAAGGATACAGTCTACAGAGTTTCAATTTTTTTGAACAATTACTTTGGTCAGAATAAAAAATTGATCATTCAATGCCAAAACCCCCATGTTATTTAGATGGGAATCTTAATCGCTCTGAAGCACTAGATTAAAATTGAGATAGAGACTTGAACCTTGGGGGATATTTTTTTTTTATTCATTTAGAACCATATGAGCCCCTGTCCGAGAAAATATTTGAAAATATCCCAAATAAGGTGCACCCTAATAAACAGGCATTAAAAAAAGTAAAAAACTATAAGAATATGGCTAAATAGACCCTAGTATCCAAGGAAAAAAAATATAAACTTAAATCCAGAGGTGTAGGAAACCTAAAAGATGACATTTTAATAAATAACAGACTCGTAATTTAAATATTAACTTGAAAAAAAAATATATAATCAGCATTTTTATTTTGCAAAAACATATTTTCATTTAAGTGATTTTATTTTGTCGAGAGTAGCAGAATTTTTGATTCATAAAGCGTAATCAATGAGGTTTCCCTCTGGTTGATACAAATAAACATACCTATACCTACATATATATTCTTATATCGAATATAAATAGGTATGTATATATATATATATATAATTTATTTTTTAAATACTATTTGTTTCTTGTGTGGATAGCTTGGTATAGCAACAGAACGAATTTACCTATAAGTATTCAATTGGATAATAGAACCCCTGAGAAATAGCAGATAAAATATTTATATATATATTTTTACTTTATCCAATGCGAAGCATGGGAGAAAGTATTGGAATCGCTCTCGCGGCAAGCGCGACTTCAAAGGGTCCTCAGGTAAAGACTACGGAACCCATTGACTCAAGTAAGGTCACAAATTGAAGTATTCAATGAGATTGAATTTTAGCACGTGACGGTTTTGCCAAAAATTACCTGGGATCTCGACGAGAGGCCAAAAAGTGCCCTTTTTTTCGAAGTGCGTGCGGATGGATGGATGTATGTGTGTTATCGTTTTTTTGGTCCACGAATTTTTCCACACCGTTGCACCGAATGAATTGAAATTGAAAACCTACCAGTATTTTAACAAAATGAAGCGCTGATTAGTTTTTGGTACATATCGGTCCACAAACATTAGTACTTTATTTCAGTACTTTTTTAGTTTGTTCTAAATATCTTGAAAATGACTTAACCAATTTTGATGAAATTTAATATCCTAATTAAGTACGTTTGGACCCACAAAAAAGGTTAAATAAAGTTTTTAGTAAAATTATATTTTAAAGTACTTTACTCTAGAACATATTAATATTTCAAATGAATTTGGATAAAGTTTAGCAACGATCCGTTGCAGTTTGTTTTCATTTATGTTTGACTAGTCATACCAAATAAATAGAGTAATAGAAATATTAAATACATAGATGAGAAATTATATTAAAAGGGAAAAAAATAAAAATTATAAAAAAATCATAAAATTAATAAAAAATATAACTTACAAAATGAATACAAAAACAATAACTAGCTATACTAATAAACATAATACATATATTTAAAAATACAAATTACAACTACTTATAAATAA
This sequence comes from Forficula auricularia, assembly GCA_024734495.1. NCBI lineage: Eukaryota > Metazoa > Arthropoda > Insecta > Dermaptera > Forficulidae > Forficula > Forficula auricularia. Next base: position 606,593 of record JALMQS010000137.1, read on the forward strand.
AATATTTATAAATCAAATAATGATGAAGGTACACCTTTGAAAATTCAAATAAAGTAAAGAAAATTTAAATTTTCTTTACTTTATTTAAATATGTTTCACCAAGAACCCACACCATTCTCGCTTAACAAAAAAAGTTATATTCAATTTCTTTATTTAACTTTGGAAAATTCACATTCAATTTGAAATTGATGCTAGAAAAAGTGTGATTTAATATTATGGAAACTTTTAAAAGAAAACACCCTGTATGTTATGTCCAAACTTGATTCGCTGCACCCTTCCACTTGAAGATTGAACGTTATTTTATGTGTATCGATATAAACAACATGACGTTTAAAATCATTTCGTAAGGGTCGACGGAATCTAAAAATAGGGGGTGTGGGCGAATCAGTGATTCGGGGCGATTTTTGGCCGAGTCATGAGAGAAAGAGGGAAATAAGGGCCGAAACTGCGTAGAGCATGATGGATCGGTTCCAGAATTCGAGTCTGGGTTTGGGGGTAGACACCCTAAAGGGCCAACGGCAAGCTAGATAAATTAGCAGGGTACATGGATCAAACAAATAAGCCCCAGTATTCTTCCCGCAGAGATAAGCCCCATCTCCTGGACAGAGTCAACGACAAGACTTCCTTCTTACAATTACAAATATTACTTTCAAAAATACGATCCTGGTGATAAATCTACTACATTAAGAGATAAGGAAAAATATTTTTGCACATTGGATAAGATGCGTTTGTCATTTATATGAATGGTCATTCAATATTTTGATGCAATAAAATTTTATTGGGTCATTTCAACCTCTTCCCTTCTTCAAAGAAACATTGTATTTGTTTCATAATAATTCATAATAAAATCTTTGGATTTCTAATGTCTAAAATAGATATCTTATAAAAAAATTTATTTACTAGAGCAGCGGTCGCCAACCCGTAGCTCGCGGAGTCATTTTTGGTAGCTTTTTTAACCGACTTCAAAAAAGGAGGAGGTTCTCTATTCGATTGAATTTTTTTTTTTTTTTTTTTTTTTTGTGCCTATGTTACCTCATATCTCCGCCAATTGTCAACCGATTTTGAAAATTTTTTTTGCATTGGGTCCAGTCTAGCTTCCGATTGGTCCCATTCTTTTTTCGATTTTTTTTCATAGGTATTAGACCTTTTTTATTAGGTTTGTTTAGGTTTGTTTAGACCTAACCTCTTTGTTTATGAACCGATTTCGATGGTTCTTTTTTTATCCGAAAGGGGGTGTCTTAGGGATGGTGTCATATTAATTTGGTCAAGTTCTGATGATATAATCACTATTAATAACATCACTAAAAAGAGAAAATAAAAATTTTTAAGAAAAAAATAAAACCGACTTCAAAAAATTAAGTGCAACAAATATAAAAATACACTAAAAGGTATAAAATAATTATTATCTTATTTAGTTACAACTAAACGACGAAATATTAACACGAAATTACTTTTTGAAGTTGGTGCCAAACATATACCTTTTATGAATCGCACTCGACGGATCTTTACTTAGTACGTTTGGCGGGTACGCTCGCTTATAGGTATAGTTTGTTTGGCACCGACTTTAAAAAGTAATTTCGTGTTAATATTTCGTCGTTTAGTTGTAACTAAATAAGATAATAATTATTTTATACCTTTTTAGTGTATTTTTATATTTGTTGCACTTAATTTTTTGAAGTCGGTTTTTATTTTTTTCTTAAAAATTTTTATGATTGAAACCATTTCTTTTTCTCACTCCGGATTTTAATTTTGAAAGGGTTTTATCATGCTGAGAGTAGCAGAGTTGTTGATTCTTACGAAGAAATCAACCAGTCTTACCGCCTCATTGTTTAAATTTTAAAACTAAAAGAAAGAAGGCCATTTTAAATTTTAGATCCCGGTAGAAGCCTAGGTTTGCATTATATGAATGCTTCACTTGTCAAATCGATTAACTCCATTTTCTGAATTTTATTAAATTTTAATGACTCCTAACGGTTTATATTTTGTATTGGCTGGCAAAATGGGTTTGTGCCCGATGCCAATAAATAATATAAAAAAAACTGTTTATATTCAAAACAAATTTCTCTAAAATAAGTATTAACATCACTAAATAAATAAAAAAAAAAAAAAAAATCAGCAGGTGAGTTACAGTCTCCTTAGCGTATTCCGGCTTCCATGGCCACCCTCTTGCTGTCTTAAGCATGCGTGACGGTCACGCGAGTTCAGTGCATTTTCCACATCCCAAAAGTGCCCAACGTTTAGGCAAGTTTCACTTCAAAAAAGTTGAATAAAAAATTATTTAATATGGAATGTTTACTCTAAAATATTTATATAAAAATAAATATTAATATTAAAACTTTTTTAATATTTCTAGTTTTCATTGTTTTATATGGGAAATTTAAAAATTATTTAATAGAAATTTTTTCACATATTAATTCAAAAGAGTTTAGATGAAAATTATCTTCAAATATTTAATAAAGAAATAAAAAATTTCAAACCAGCTGGTCAACATTTTATACAAATCTACACAGATTTCTTTCTAATAAAACAATTTTATTATAGAAATGTTTTTTAGTAGGTATAAAGCAAGTTTTTATTTCTTGAATTCGAAATGAAATTTAAATTGAAAAGTTTCGGTTTCTCCTTATCTCATGAATTTTATGATTCTGTCTCAGCCTGAGAAACTCTTGGTAAATTGTTCATTTCCTATTCATTTCCGATTATGTATTTATAAAATCAATGTTGCAAGTTCTAAAAAAATGATAGCTAGTTTAACAGTTTTATTTTGTCCTTCTTCTCAATCCTAATGAGAATCTCAAGAGTGGAAATGTCCGGTAACGACCGGTCAGACAACATGCCATTTGTGCTTTATAGGATATAGATTAACAGATCGAATCTAGGCCAATTGAGGCTTACAAGACAATCACATGTCGCCTTTGCTTTGTTTGGGTTACTTTAGATAGTTCATTTTAAAATCAGATTCGCAATGGTCTATGTCTTATCATGTGAAGAGATTTATTGTGATTATTTAATCCAATATATATACCATATATACGAGTACATATATGAACCTAAATCAACCTAATAGTATATGTAATACATTATGTTGAATTGAGTTGAAGTTCGTTGAAAGGAATTTGAAAGTATAATTCAAGGTTATATAAACCATAAAATGTATAGATATATACTCGAATATACTATATATTTTTTTTTCAAGGATCCTTTTCAATAGATTTTTATATAAAGTGAATTTTGTGAATAAAAAATTCAAATATTTCAACTTAAAATTTAAAAATAATAATTTAATTTAAAATATTTGAATTGGGTCAGGTTAGCCGAGAGTGTACGCTTGGTACTCTCAGGGCAGGAGCATTTAGTTCAAGCCCTCTAGCTGCAAAAATTTTACTGACTAAATGGGCCGTCTATAAATTACAGCACACGAATTTCAAGATTTTTAGACCTTTACCCCCTGTGTCATATTCTGTCTCATTTTCATTCAGCCCCCTTGTATTGTGACGTCAAACTATCACTTCTATACCCTATAATTTAATAATTGTAAAAATTTCTTTTCTAGATTTATTTTACAAACATTTTCAGGTTGGAATAATAATAACTTGAAATCTAAAAAATATATTTGAAAATTGTGAAAATATTTTAAATTGACTTTTGTGACATCACAATTTCTAAGATCCCCAGAATCTTGTCACATTTTGTCACAAATCTGAGATGCCCCTCCCTCCTTGCTGTGTGACGTAATTTATGGACGGCCCCTAAGCTTGCATCTACACTAATTTTTACTTAATCACATTCACTTTTATTTTATTATTTCCACATTTTTGGCACTTAGAGCCTTTGGAACTTACAATCTTCAATTTATTAACAAGAAATCAAGATTCTTCTGTAATTTTAATCAGTTATTAAAAAAATAATTTCAATGATAATTAATATAAACTTAGAGATAGAGAAACCTAATAAAAACAATGCTTATTCATAATGATGATAGTCAGTCTCAATGTCACAAATTCTCATTGTTTTAGTTTCATTTATTTTTTAAGAGTAAGGACAAATTCCTTCCTTACTTTTGTTTTAAGGTCGCTGCTTTTCAATACATTTTAAATAGTATTTATTAAAGATAAGAGACCAGACCAAACTCTGTTAAAATGATACTCATTAAAATCCAATCACTATAGTAGATATTTTTTCTCCTTCAAAGCAAAGCAATTCTTTTTTCTATTTCTATTTATTTAAATACATTTTTTTCTAAGTTCTAATAGACAAAAAAGGTATCAATTGATTGAACTGATGACCAGCTCATTAACTAGACTGGCATTTTCTGGGTCAATTTTTCTTATTCAGAGAGAGTTCCAGTCTTTTTATATAATATACCGTTTGTTTAGTATTACCTATATATAGTTATAAATGAACCTGTGTAAATAGATAGTTTAGATTTTTTAAATAAATAATAATCTCTGAAGAAAGCCGGAGAAACTATGTATGTCCTATTTTCGAATCAGGAGCGTCGTCTCGCGATCGAAAGTAAACTGATCTTCTCAGGAACGAAATAAATATATGAAATATTTTAAAAAGTCAACCGTTAAAACCAAATGAATAAAAGGAATTTTTTCTCCTTAAATTGGACTAGCACAATTAATAATATCTCAAAAACATACCTGATGAAATCAATTGGTGTGGGCACCACACGACTTTCATGTTAGTTTCTTATTTGAAATTATCATATTAATTTTCTTCATTCAAATTACTTTAAATTCGGTTTCCACCAGGCCATTTTGAAAAAAATGGAAAAAAGACGAAATTTCAAAATAGTAAAATTTTTCAAGTAAACATCAACTTCCGGTTCTTCGATTTTAGCCAAAATCTTGAGGTACTTCTTCTATTCTCTAGATAGCTTAAGTTTCAAATTGCAAAGCTCTGCGACTTACCGTAAACGAGATATTAATTTACACACTCTTCCTTTATTTTAATCGATTTAAAATTTTTACACCACTCATAAATTATGACCTTTGATAAATACACCAATTAAAAAAAAAATTGTTGGAGACTTTTTTGAGAAAATCACAAATAAACAAAGGATCTTTCATGTAAATGTCAACTTCCGGTGTTCTGATTTCAATTGACTGTGTTTATTGCGCCACGCTTGCTGTACTCCTTCTAACCTAAAACGAGCCTAAGTTTCGAATTTCTAGCTCTGAGACTTTTGGTTGAGAAAAGATGGAAGTGAGCTCATGGAAGATGGCCATCAAATTTCAATCATTATGTAAAATATTCATTTAACAAGGAAGCCTGTAGGGTAGGCTAATAAAATTCAGAGGCTTATATCGGTTGCATAAATACAGGCGGACAGCCCTCTTTGACTATTCTTTACGTTAGTACCTGGCTTTAATTAAAAGCAATAAATATATTAATAATGTACATGAATTAAAGCATTGTTGAATTGATGTCGGCCGTAACTAATTATATCTTTGACTCGCCTGACCTAAGACCTATTTTAAATTTCACAGTCAAATTGTAAACTTATTTATTTAACCAACTCATTCGTTAATGTATTCATACCTATGACTTCTATAGACTATAATTCCCTCCCTTCTTTCATAAATTCCAAACAAATTTTCTCCTTCTTCAACTCGCTATATTCTAAAAGCAAGTTTTCAAAACTTATTCATAAAGTAAAACAAAGAGGTTGTCCTCTGCTTGATTCAAATAAACATTCAAACATATATATATCAAATATAAATAATTATATATGTATATTGTATATATATATATATATTGTTTATTTGTTTGAGACCATAGTTTCAAAGGCTTGGCCTTCAGTATCAGTCTTTTATTAATTATAAATATTATTTTTAATGGGTTCAGTATAATTTTTTAACTAAGCTTGTCTGCTTAAGTAAGAACAAACATTTTCAATATCCACTCGATACTGACCCCATGAAAAATAATATTTATAATTAATAAAAGAATGATGATGAAGACCAAGCTTTTGGAACTATAGTCTCAAACAAATAAATAATATATATATATATTTGTGTATGTTTAATTGGATCAAACAGAGGACGGCCTCTTTGATTCAACAGCTCTGCCTTTTGGCAAAATAAAAACTTTTCAATTAAATCAAAACTTATTGGTTACCTATGCATATTTTTGCGAACATTTAATTAACAAATATTCTGCCTTGACTTCTGCAAACAGCATGACTTAATTACTAACAAAATTATGAAATTTAAATTGAAAGAGTTATTAAAATTTAATAATAAATAAATAAATAAATAAATAAAATAATAAAATACTAAGAACTAAATTAAAAAAAAAGTTATCTAAGAGATGTTTTTTAAAAATTAGTTATTGATAAAGAAAATACAGCATCCTGTTACCGAAGGACGATCACATACTAATTCAACATTTAAAAGTTTAATGAAACTAAACTTTTTTCATATTCATAGAGTTGTTTTTCTTTAGCTAAAGTTATATTTATTATTTAAACATAAATACTACTATATAATACTTATTTAAAAAAATATATATATACTCTTTTTAGCTTAATATTCCCCCTAAAAGATTATATTCTTTAAAAATTGAAAAATATATTTATGAAGAATATCTAAACTAATAGATCAAAGACAAGCGTATTTACAGAATCTCTTTTACCTGGTTTCGTTAAGAGTTCTTCATACTACTCTCTTTTTGAAATTCTTTGCATATCCTCTACCTTTATACTTTGAAATATATTTTTCTTTTCCTTTGTTAAGTATTTGCGTCTTTATTGGAAAATTTCATATAGAAAGGTTACTAATACTAATGCTAAACACCCTGTTTTATATAATAATTTAAAAAAAGCTTTGACAAAAAAAAAATACAATTGCTTGAGGTTAGAGACACATCTTCTCGACTTTCTTAACACGATCCAGACAGTGGAGGCGCCGTTGAGCGAGCGCCCAGCCTGCTAAATTGATCATTTAAGCAAAAAATATTGAAAAATCGACTTGATAAAATCTCTTTCAATATCATAGACTATATAATAAAAAAATACTAATTATATCTATAGTCTTTATAAAAAATCTGAATTACCCAAAATTAATGCAGATTTTTGCTGGCGACCTCATGCCTCACCTTTATTAAATTCTGGCTGATATTTTTACTTGAATTTAAAATCTAAAATGATAATTTAACTAATAATTTAACTAAAGCCACGTGCTACGTAAAGAATAATCTAGGAAAGCTGTCCGCCTGTATTTATGCAACCGATTTACGCCTCTGGAGAGTATTAGTCTACCCTACAGGCGTCCTTGTTAAATAAAAATAATATTTTTCATAATGTTTAAAATTTGACGGCCATCTCACATGATCTCATTTTCTGGATTAGAAGGCATAGTGATAAACAAATTTTCGATTCACTTTGTTTGATTTGTTTCTAATTTGACCTGGAAGAAGTTTTATATACCTAATAGTTGGTTAATGAGGCTTTAAGGGGGATTATTGATTTTATCCTATTAGTATTAATGTCATACAAGTATTTATAAAAAATTGAAAAATGCGTAAATGATTCTATATTAGGATCAGCGCGGAGTTAAAACTCTATATCCTGGAAGAAAATTTTAAATATTATATAATATATCTATAAGCTTTTTCAAGTGCCAAGCTCGATTCAAAGCGTCTGCAATTACTAACTCTCCATTGTAATTTTCCTGGAGAAATTTTTCACAGGGGTCGTTTTCTATTGCCTTCCCCCGAAGGAATCAGATTATATATTATCAAATATTTGCAGCAATTCGGGCTTGAACCCGCGCTAGTTTGATTAGAATGCATGCTCCAATCTGACTATTAATGCTTAATTAAGAGTAATTAGGCCTTCTCAGAAATTTTAGATTTTTAGTTACAGGTATATAATTTAGTCTTAAATCGATTGTTTAAAATCATTGAATAATTGAATCTCCCTAGCTCAATTTTCAAGCAACCAAAATTAAAATCAATGACAGTCTGTAAAAACCTTTATAATTGTAATAATATAAAAAATATTTTAAATTTTATATGTATTAAAGAAACTATTTTAACATATATTTTGTTGTTTCAGAATATATTGGACAAATTTAACCCCGGTGCCAGACAACTTATAAATGCAGGAAAGGCTTACCTTAAAGCCCTTCATGGTAAGTCCATTATATTTTCTCATTAAATAGGCTTTAAACTAAATAGCTTAAACACTGGAATATATTAATATTGACAAATAGTGATTACGGCAAAAATATATTTGATCATTTTCTCTTTTACTAAACCATTTCAAATACTTGTCAACTGATTAGCAATAATAGTTAATCAGCACTAGGACAGGATATTTATCAATAAAATATATTTATTTAATTTTATTTTTAAAATATAACCATAATCTACTAAATAAATATCTAGAATGAGTTATGTGCTCTTTTTTTGGTTTTTAAAGGGCCTCGACATTTCCTCTTATAGCTCTCCGATCCTCCCACACCGGATGAGTGACTCAGGGTGTGGCCACAGCAGAACGGTATAAAATCATTTTTATGCTGTGAGAGTTAATTATTAGGGTGAAAAATTTAAAATCGAGTTCAGAGGTTTTAAGTCAATAAAAAAATAGCAATAGAATTTTTGATTTTTAAAGGGCCTCCACATTTCTTCTTATAGCCCTCCAATCCTCCCACACCTGTTGAGTGACTCAGGGTGTGGCTACAGCAGAACGGTATGAAAACATTTGTATGCTGTGAGAGTTAATAATTAGGGTGAAAAATTTAAAGTCGAGTTCAGTGGATTTTAAGTCAATAAAAAAAATAGCAATAAAATTTTTCATTTTTAAAGGGCCTCCACATTTCTTCTTATAGCCCTCCAATCTTCCCACACCGGTTGAGTGACACAGGGTGTGGCTACAGCAGAACGGTATGAAAACCTTTGTATGCTGAGGCAGTCAATTATTAGGGTGAAAAATTTAAAGTCGAGTTCAGTGGATTTTAAGTCAATAAAAAAAATAGCAGTAATTAATTTTAGACTCACTTTTAGTTTTAAGTATATTTATTTTAGTTTAAAAGTTATTGTGTCAAAAATGTTCTTCGCCCTTCCCTTTGTCTTTATATAGATAGAAACGGATTCTTGAAGTAGGTATTATATTTTTTCATCAAATTTTTGATAGTTATAGATTTGTTAAATGTTCTAATTTTATAAATTAAGGGGTTTATTTAGTCACATAAAATAAATAAATAGAGTAATTTTAGTCAATTAACATTATTTATTTGAAAGATTTACTAAAGAGTTTCAGTCACTCCTGGATGACCATCTTCAGTAGTACTAAAAATTAGAACATTTTTATAAGATTTTTTAAAAATATTCTAGATAAATCCTACTACTTTATTTTTTTATTTCCGTTTTGTAATATTTTTTTTTACACCGATTTTAATACGAAAATGCTGCTTTTAATTTTTTATATAAAATTCGTGTGTGTGCTTAACACCACACGGCAGTAGTGATAACTTATATGGCATTTATAATTTATTTTAATAATTTTATTATTTTTTGAAAAGGTTTTTAATTAATATATTTTCCGACAATGATTGAACTGGTACTAGGCCACATCCCAACCGTAATGCGTGGTGTGATGCGTGACGCGTGACGCAACGCGTGATATGACGGGTGACTGCTCAATCTCATTTGCTGCCCAGGAAAATAAAAATGTACATGACCGCCAAAATTAAAATATAAGATATTAATTTGAACATAGAGTTAATGCTGCAGCGCCATCTGTGGCTAGACTCAGACCCCAACCGTGGCGCGTGACTCGTGATGCGTGACGGTTCAATCCTATTTACTTCCAAGTAAAATAAATAGTGCACAAGGCGCGCCAAAAGAAGTTATCACTTCAATAATTTATTTAATAACTTAATCTAACATCCAAGCTTGAAAATACAGCGTTGTCAGCTTGAATGTTTCATGCCTATCAAAAAAATTCGATTGGTTCATGGCCTAACTACTAATAGCAGCATTCGGCTAATGCTTATAGTGTTCTCGCAGTAACCATTTGAAATTCTGCAATTTTTCATAGATCCCGGTAAGGGATTCCTGAAATGACGTATTCTACGTAAGTAAAGTAGAATTTGTAACAAATTCCGAAAGTTTCCAGAAACCTTTTTAGACAAAAAAAATCGAACTGGTATAAAGCCAATAACAATCGTTAAAATTGGAATGTTATGTACACAAATCGAATTCAATTCAATTTAAAAACTTCCTTACTAAGCATTTTCTCCTTTCCGCCCCAGCTTGAAACACCCTCCCCTTGTTTCTTTTTTCCGTTTTCTCCCCCAGCCCCTCTTGTAGACACGCACTCACATTTATCTAAATCTCGTTATGCCAATTTTTATTTTATTTTATTTATCGTCCCCGCTCTTAGCTGTTTTTACCATTAATGGAATTGATGAAGATTTGAAAGGAAGAGCTTTATTTAAAAATGAAGAGAAAAGTTTTGATTTTAACCATATATACCATATATATCTATATATAATAAATTGAGAATTTTTTTTAATGTATTTCTTTTTCATTGGCATTTTAAGGATTCCTTTCGGCTTTTTCCTTGAATTAATAACTAATTAGGGCTTCTACTTCGTGAGAGTGATTATGTAAAAATAATTATAATTAGATATTCAACAATTGAATTACCATATTGTTAATTATTTACAATGGTTGCAGATTGATGTTTTATAATGAGATTAAAAATAATATAATATATTGATCTTTGTTGAATTCTTGCAAAGATTCACGAGAAATTTTCAAAGCTAAGAAACATATAGGACAGTTATTAGATGTATATATGTTCCAGTAAAAACCCGTTTTTAGTAAGAACGGGTTCTTACTAGTTAAAACGTGTTTCATTGAATACCTTTGTGGCAACTAGAGTTTACTGATGTTCAGTGGCGGAACTACACCGTTTGAAGCCCGTGGCAAATTAACCGGACGGGGCCCTCTCCTACCCAATATAAAGAAGCTCAACCATCGTTAAAGTTTTTTTTATTTATAATAAGTCACTACGTAAAGTAGGTATATAAAACGCTATTATAATTAGTTGATTTTCTAGTATATAACTTTTAATTTAAAGAGCGTGCCTACTAGAGTGATATCAGAATTTTTGTTTTAGTTCAAAATGTTTATGATTAAAATTCTTTTTTTCGGGCTTTCTGTTTAGCAAAAGTGTTAATGACATCATCCAAGTTCAAATTTCTGGCTTTGGAATGTTCTATGGATAGAATAACCAAGTTGCTTTGCTACTACCTTTCTTGTCCCATAAAATTTCTTAAATAAGTTTTTATCAATTTCAATTTTGAAAATGATCGCTTGGCACTAGTCACACTACTCACAGGAATTGTTAAAAATAACAGAATCAAAGTGCACACTTCAGGAAAGCTTGAAGAAATAAAATGATTCTTTATGATTAATAAATCAGCAAGTTCTCCTATGGAAGAGGAAATACTAAAGCCTTTTCCAATAAATCGGTATCATTTAAATTTTGCAAAGTGGTAGGTTGCAAAACACTGAAATTGGAAACAATTTCATTCAGTTCAAGGAAACGCGATCTCAGTTGGTTAATGATCTCTAATACACGATAGAATATGTTCGCTTTAAACAAGCTTTCAGGATCTTGGAGACGTTCATCCTCGCAAATTTAATCAAAGTGACGTTTCACCTTCCTCTGACGAGTTTTAGGAAATTCAGGGCTTATAAACCATAAATTTTTTGCTATACTATTTGCTTGCGTTTTTATATCTCCAAATTTATTTCAAGGTGTTACTGACTGACTTTTAAGTCGCATACGTTTTAAAACTGACTGGGTGACAGGGGCGTAACTTCCGCCGTATCAATGATACGGGGCCCCCTAGCTACAGGAGCCCCGATGTGTGTAAGCAAAGTCGGGTAGAAGGGCCCTCTGACAAATTTTGATACAGGGCCCATCTAGGACAAGATACGCTACTGCTGGCTGATATCTTTTCCAACAAATACATTGAAATTTTGATACATTTTTCTTGTTTAACTTGTGTATGCACGTAGGTAACTTAAATTAACTAAAGATAAAACTAATAAATTTTACTAAATGTTCTAATAATAAATGTTAGAATCCTCCTGTGCTCACAGCCCTGTCGGGTAGGGGGCACCATCAGGCTGGAGGCCCGTGGCATTTTGCCGACTTGCCACCCTATAGTTACGCCACTGCTGATGTTGGTTGAGTTTGTTTCAAAGATCTAGAATCTAAATCTAAAGAAAGTTGTAGAGGATGTAATTTTTGACATTTTTGTTTAAAATTTTTTAAAAATTCTGTAAACACCCAAAATAGGGCGGAATTTCAAAAATGAAGATTCTAGACCTTTGGAACCAAAATCAGTAAACTCTAGTAGCCACAAGGGTGTTCGGTGAAACGTGTTTCGACTGGTAAGAACACGTTCTTACCTAAAAACGGGGTTTTACTGCAACATAACTACTAGTATGTCTTCAGACACTTGCTATTGTCAACGAATCCAGATAAAAAAATTATGTAAATAAAATTTTTTCTGATTTATTTTTTCATTTTTAGGAAAATTAATCTTTTTGAGGGATTAAATAGCCAAAATAATATAACAATATTTTAAATTAAGCCTTTACATGTTCTAAGGATATGTTTTGTAAGAAGACCGAAGTTCGTTTATATTTCTTTATATTCTTTATATTCTTCTTCTTTTTATGATTTAAGGTTGTATCTTTTTGGTACAAATTTTTCTCAAATAAATACCATTAAAAAAAAAAGTCTGAGATGAGATACAGGCGAGAGATCCTGTGTGTAGATGATATATGTAATACAGTGTTCTTAATCTAGTCTAGCTGCTTCTATCACATTGAAATTAATTAAGGAGGAATTAAATTGGGATACTGGAATTCGTGAACCTCTATCTCCAATAGGAACGTCAGAAGCTTTTTTATTGAGCACAATATGTTTCATTTCACCTCTTGCATCCTGAAATTCCAATAGATGTAGCAAGAATTAATCAAGTCAGTTTTTTCATTAAGAAATATATTACGTAAGAAAAATCCGGATATCCCTAAGAATGAAGAATATATAAAAGAAAGTATGAATAACAGTATTTACACAATGAATATTCTAAAAAAATTATAATTTTCATCAGTAGCACATCTTTGGGGACAAACCAGTAAATTCTTGAATAAAATAATTAAAACGTGTAATTAGAAAATAGATATAAAATAATATTATTAGTAAATATAAGTGTAGAAAGTTCTAAAAAGTTTATATTTTCAATGCGTTGACCTTATAAGATTTGGGCTCTCTATCTTCAAAACTATTGAATTTAATTAGTAGATTTTATAAAGCGTATGAAATTGATATTTTCGTTTGAATATCTCGAAAAAATTAGTTTTTTAACCCTCTATAAAAAGCGACATATCAAATCATAGCTTGTCAATTTGAAAAAGAAATTAATTTTCTAAAATCTAAACTCATTTTAATTATCTATGAGAGTTTATTATTTTGCTCGCTTAGTGATAAAGCTGCCGTCGCCAACCCATTATTAAATTTATGAATGATTTTTCCGAAAAGGGTCCGGATAGAAGTCCCTGCCTAGTATATCTCCCAATTCAAGCATTTCAAAGACAAGTTCAAACGAGTTTTAGATACTCGAATATAAATAGAGGAACTATTAAAATAGTAATGAATAAAACAGTTGAATATATATAAAATTTGATAATAGGATCTAGTCATGGGATCCATCGCCTAAATGGAGAAGGCATCTGCGGGGTTAACACGGAAGATGTCGGATCATACCCGGCTGGGTCCTGTATCTTTTTTTCAACTCTTGGTTCACTATCAAAACGAGTCTGGTCCCAATTTCACCAACATAGGGCAGTGACCGGATAAAAGTTTTAACTTTTGCTTTCATCTAATGTTAACATATACCTATATATAAAACAATTTTTGCTCGTTTAATAAGAGTAGATAGCAATAAGTAAATTTTAAAAAAAAGTCGCTCACAGGATGATTTTAACTTCGAATATAGCTCACGCACATATTAAAGTTGGAGACCGCTGTGATAAATAATATTTAGTCTGCCCTGAATTGAATTCAACGTTCAATGCAAATCTAATTAAAACTCTTCAAGTTCTCAAAATATTATGTAAAAAGAAGCTTGATGTAGGAAATTAGTAATAATATATTAGTATAAATATACAATTTTTATCTGCGATAAATGAAAGACATTCTATTGTTACAATATCTATTTAACAAGGCCCTATAAATCTATATATGTAGATACCATCTATATTATATTCTAATAGAATAAAAATACATGTATGACTAGGCAAGCTGTAATATTTAGTGCAACCAAGAAATTAAACATCTAATAACCTTGTTACCTTGCCTAACTTCGGCTATCAAGCTTAAATAAAAGTATGATCCATTCCAGGATTAAAGATTGCTCATACTCACTGTGTATGTTATGGACCAAGTGATTAATCAGGGCACTATTTATAATGCCAGGGCAATATGAATAATGACAAATCAAATCGGGCTAGTACTTATTTAAACTTAATTATTTATCACTTTGTTTGGTCATTATGAATATTGCCACATAGCTGTTGTCCGATTTGATAATTAAGGAACTTCCATAATTTATATGAGTTAATTTCGTTGAAAGGTCAGAATATTCAGTTTTTCACTAGTGCAAGTTATATTGAGATGATTCAAAAAGTAAAATCTTCTAAGTGTATAGTGTCAAATAAAGACCAGACGATTATCAGCGTTTGCGAAGATTCGAGATTATGACTATTGGAGAAACAGAAAAACTGATTATTCCAGTTCATCATCATCATTGAGTATACAGTCCTAAGACTGGTTTGATTCAACAGTCCGTCTCCACTCGACTCTGTCCCCCGCCAGCTGTTTGAACTTTGGGCAATGTCATCGGCAAATCTTAACATAGCGATCTTTTGACCTTGGATTTCGATACCTGTATCAATTTTGTGTTTGAATTCTTTAATCGCTTCTTCTATGTATAAGTTGAAAATCATTGGTGACAGCACACATCCTTGTCTTACACCTTTTTTTATTTTGGCTTCTCTTTGCCCATCTCCAATATTTATTTTTGCCTTCTGATTTTGGTATATTGATTGTAGATTAGTCTTCTCTCCCTGAATTTTATTCCCGCCTGTTTTAAGATTTTAAACATAATTTCCCAATTGACGTTATCGAATGCTATTCCAGTTAAAAAAGATTTATCTTAAAGCTGAAATCGGTTCATATTTTTAATTTAATAAAACTTAAAAACCTGAAATACGAGCCGTTGATAACATAGTACTGTTATTACATCAAAATAATTTAGTTTGCTTTTTATAATAATAATAATAATGTTTCTTTTTGTTAAACAAAAGTCTGATTATGCCTAAAAAAACTAATACTCGTTTTATATGATTAGTTACTTAAATAGTATTCGTACTTACCTACCAAACTGATTATCATTAATACGCTTCCCAATAGGTGATGAACATTATTCATAAAGCCCGGTCAATTTAATTATTTCAATAGTTTTTATCATATTGCCTACTTACATTGGGCAATTTTCAAACTGTCTGGACATTATAAAATAGTGCTCTGATTAATCACTTGGTCCATAACATATATATTAATAATAAAACAAATCATTTTTTACTTTATTTTTCATACTTAATTACTAAAAAAAAAATTCAAATTCAATGAAATTCAATTAGAACAGAAGATTAATTTTTTAATGTTTTTTTTTTATGAAAGTTATTAAGAAAATTCTAATAATATTTTCATTAATTTTAGTTAATGTACCTACTGTCTGCCACTTATTAAACCCATTAATTGCGTAATCCCTTCTCTAATGGCGTAAATAAAATCGTTGAAGGTTTCTGTGAAGATATTAATTATTTTTTAAACATTTGTTGACTTCATGGGTCACGGGGTCATGTGTGATTCTTATGCTAGTCGCGTCATTAAGAAGTATTAATGTCAAATGTACTTAGTAACAGAGGCCCTTGAGAATTTGAACCTACTTTTTAATTTTACATTTTGACTATTTTGTAAGCTTAATGAAAGTAATTTTTGTAGACAGAATGATTACCTCCATTTGTGTTAGACGTGTCACAAGGGGCAGGATCAGTTAGAATATAAAGCAAAATTCCCTCTGGGATCATCCCTAAGTAAAGACCAACTTTTTAGTGTGTTGCGCTCATAAACCTGAGCCAACCAATATTGCTCTGCAACTTTTTTTATGTCACGTCATTCCTTTATTACTTCATTAGAAATGGGTATGCCATTTGCCTCTCGAAAAAAAAATAATAATATAAAATGAATTTCTTTTTGAATTCCTCAAAAGTTTCTTTATTGTTTTCTTTTAAAAGATAAAATGTATTTTTAAAAAGCTGTCAAAATTTTAATTCCAGGTGAGTACAACAGGATGTATAAAATAAACACTTAAATATTATTTAATTTTCTTTATATTCAGTTAAGAATGAAGTTTTTGAATATTCCATAAAAAATTATATTCATATAAAATCCCAATCATAGTGGGAAAGAGAAGGCGATATAATGTTTTCCCTCTCTCTTATTAGCAAATAAACTGTAAACACGCGTAATAATTAAAAGAACCCATCGAAGGATATTTTTGTTTTTTAATAATAATAATAAATAAATAAATAATAATAAATAAAGTCAATTTGGTCAAGAAGTAGATTGTATCAGTACTCAATTGCTCTAGAATTGCCCGTTTTGCTTATTTCCAATTACAAATATTTAATATATTTTGAAATGATAAAAAGTCGAGACTATTTCAAACGAGTCTTTTTTTTGGCTTTTCGGCCGTTCTAGTCATAAGCCAATTTACGATACTATTTTTTTTTAAATTTGTCCCTACCTCAGGGTTCAGATTTTAGTCGGATGCCTCAAGTCGGATTCGAACCCGGGTCCACTTGGTTAGCAGGCTGACATGCTAACCTCTAGCCTACCCGACCCCCCTTCGAGTCGAGACACGCATGGACAAGTTGAGACTTGTTGGCGGATTCGTTTGCAAAAAAATATTTTCTCGAATATTTCGAATTTATTTTCACTGATGAAAAAATATCAATTAAGTAAAAAAAAATATTGATACCTATATAAGATACAAATTATTTTCATTTGGGCTTTTTCAAATGAGCTGAAAATTGTTACGGAAATATGTATTTTTACATTACAATTCACCAAATTTTTATCTTATACCTGAGAATGTTTCCAGAAAATACAAAATGCTAATCTTGATTTTAGTCAATGAGCCGAAAATTGGTACGCAACTATGTTACAATTCACTAAATTTTAGCTTTTTACATGAAAACGTTTCCTGAGACTACAAAATGAAAGGTTTTAGTTCATGAGCTGAAAATTGGTACCCAACTATGTTATAATGCACCAGATTTTAGCTATATATCTGAAAATCTTTCCCGAGAATATGAATTGTCAATAAAGGTTTTATTTAATAATCTGAAACTTGGTATGCAACTATGTATTTTTAAATTTTAAATAGCCAAATTTTAGCTTTATATCTGAAAACGTTTCCTGATAGTATAAATTGCCAATCTTAAATAATTTTATCCAATGAAACTCGATTCGAATCTATGTATTTTCACATTACGCTGTACTAAATTTTAGCTTTATACCTGACAACATTTCGCGAAAATATATATATTTTTTTGAATGACTGTAATATTTTTCTTGGTTATTTTTAATATTTATAATATTTGATTGAACAGTAAAAAAGATGTGATTATAAAATGGACCGATGAAATCAATCCATATGATAAACACAAATTTATTCGTAAAGAGAAGCAAAGAGGTTGTCCTTTGCTTGATCAAGCAAAGGGCAACCTCTTTCTTTCTCTTTATGATTCAATAACTCTGCTACTCTCGGCAAAATAAAAACTTTTCAACAAATTTATTAGTTGGTCTATTTGGAAATAAAATTGAAAAAATGTTCATTTATTATGTTTTTAAAAAAATGGTTCTTTCAAAAAGTTATAATTTGGATGAATTTATTAAGAAAGCATTTATTAAGAAACCAATAAATCTCCATTGATTTTGTATTAATTATTATTGGAGTAAATTAATAAAAGAGTAAGTCTAGCACTTTATGGTTTTGTGCAACAGCTGCATATCGAATTCATTCATCATTCTGTAAAAAGTTAATCAAAATCGGTGTTTTTTAATTGGGTAATTTTCGTAGAATGCGGGGCCGGGTTCCGGCGAATGCGCTGAACCTGGCTTGCACCGGCCCTGCATAAAACACAATGCTTTGAAAAGAATTCGATAAATTTATAGCCACCCATCTCTTGCTCCTAAGGTTTACAACAAATCTTGCAGAACTTTTCCAAGCTTGACTTCGCGATGGATCTCTCTGAGTACTAAACTTTCAAATACCAAAGTGACAACGAACAAATTTACTTTACTTTATAACAGATATTTGCTCTAAACTAAATTTGCAATTCAATTTTTAAGGTAATGCTTTGAGATTGGCTTTTTATACAAATGGGGTCAAAGAGTCAAGTATCTTTTTGCTGGATAAAACATCTTCACACAATACAAGTTGACATTAGTATTTATGCTTAGCGATTTAGCTTTATTGGAAAAACAGCTTGAGGTTATGGAGGGAATTCGACCATAGAGAAAGCCTTTAAAGAAAATTGTGGAACAAGAAAAATTGCCTTAATAGATTGAAGACTTCATTTCATAAATACTAGTTATAAAGTACAATCTTTAAATTTTTAATGCATTAGCTAGACAAAATTTGGTAACGTACTAACTGACATTTTGAGAAATTAATTTTTTTTTAATTAAAATTGAACTTATTCGTTAGAACATTTGGTCATCATATTTATTGCATGCATATTATAGAAATTTACAATTTATATTCACAACATTAAAATAAAAAATAGTTTGTTTATATTTTCACAATTTGTGTTGGAATAACAATCCATTTAAACGTATACATATAATTATTAAAAAAAAAATGACACGTTCTGATGTGGTCATCCACTTGACTTTACCATAAACTTCTGGTTGAGTTTAGTGCAAGGGCCAAGATTTTAATTTTTTGACCCTACAACCCCCTCCCTCTTCACTCATAAGGGCTTTTTTTGTAGACCAAAATGCCATGGATTTTATCACTTTTTATTTAACAAAATACTTTCTTAAAAAAAAAAAAAAAAACAAAAAAAAAACGAAACAAAAAAAACCCACTTTTTCCATGCAATAATTGACCCTAATGGAAATTAAAAAAAAAAAAAAAAAATGCAAACAACAAGTTTCATCCATGATATTAGAATACTACACATATCCCGTTTATGAAAGTAAAATTAGAAAAAAAAAATTAAAATTCGAATATACAAATCTTAAATAAATATAATTGATAAAAACATAAATAAAAATTTAGTTCAAAGAAATTTAAATTTAAAAGATAAGTGAAAATCATGTGAGATTCGCAGATCTTTTATATGTATATGCAATTCACTTCTATGTACTCTGTAATCCGCCATAACAGATAACGGAATAAATAATGGATATATCTATATCTTTTTCAAAGCGCGTCCTTTTTTTCTTAAGAATTTGATAAATCCAATTTTTCTGTATAATTATTTTCGTTGTTTTTAATCGAATCAAAAGTAACGGTTCTCTTTTCACTTATTATTTATTTCAAATTCATTTCTTTTCGCGACTCAAGAGCGTCCACTTGTCCAGTGCGTGATTATTATCTAATGTCGTGGTTTAGTCCTCTGTTTTGTTGCTGTTTTGTTAACGGATCATGTTTAGGATTGTTAAGCCCTTCAAATAGTCAAGGTAAACACACTCTTATTTATATAAATGTTATTTTAAATATTAATTTTATATTTAAAAAAAAGCTAATAATTTACATTTGCTTCATCTTGTGTATTATTATATAAATAATTTATTATAAGAAATGTTTCGGTTTAAACAACCTATATTTTCTCATTAATTCTCTGTGATTTAAGTGATTGTCTATTTCAATAGACAACTCAAACATTTAAACATCCAATTTGATATTTATATATCGCTCATTTGCTGCAACACTGACATACCAACTCATAATATGTTGATTGACTTTAGCATACACCTGGCCCCTCTCTTATATTTAATACTAGCGACGACCCTCCTACTGCCCATTTAGGGTAGTTCCTTTTCAAATTTTCAGGCTTCTGGGAATCCATAGATTATGTATACTAAATTTGATTGAGTTTGGTCCAGTTGTTTTTGAGATATTTCGAAAAAATGAATAAAAAAAACAACCCTTTTTTTCATGCACGATAACATTACTTGACCATCCCTGTATGCTAAAGTAAAAAGGAACTGCAAATTATTAAGTCCATTATAAAATATCAGTTAAAATCATTCACTATTAATCAGTAAAATAAATGCATTTATCCATCAAATTTTGCTGAAATGAAAGTAAGTTTATTATTATTTTTTTACGAAATTTCTCATCTATTTTAAATTAATCCCATCCTTAAAATCTTATTTTTGATGATAATCTAGATTTTGATTTAATCCATATTGCGAACAAAACTTTTTTTTTTTGTAAATATTCAACTTATAATTAAAATATTTGAATTTTAAATGGATTTAAGTAATAAATTAATATTAATATAATACGTATTTTTGAATATTTATGAAGTTGTAATTAAAATTTATGGATATTTTAAGCTAGAGGTACAGAGGTTTTCCAAAAAACATAGATTAAGAGCTAATTATTATTTTTTTTTTATTATTATTATTAAATTCTTTGGAATATATAATCGATTTCGATTTATATTTTATGCCTGGATATTTATTCAAAAATTATATAGATTTAGTCAGTAATACCTACAATTATAAACAACAAATAAGTCTTTAATCTTATCCATCTCACAAATGTGTTCATTGATATATTAGGGGCCGCCCATAAATTACGTCACATGAATTTAAGAGTTTTAGCACTCCTCCCCTCTCTATGGGTCACATTTTCATTAAGCCTCCCCCCGTGTATTGTGACGTCACACTATCACTTTTATACCCAATAATTTAATATTTGTAGAAATTTTGTTTTTTTTAATTAATTTCAACTAAAGGTATTTAATATATTTTAAGTTAAACTTTATTTATATTCATATCACATGAAATCTAAAAAATATATTTGAAAATTAAAAAAAAAAAAATTAATTTGACTTTTGTGACATCACAATTTTTAAGATCCCCGGGGCCCCCCTTATTTTTGGCTTTATCTTTAGGTGGGCCCACATATAAGTATGTGACGGTAGTTTTAATTAGATGTTGCTCAAAGATATCCTGCACTTTGTTAAATTGTAAAAAATTGTACCAATCAGCCCTTAGAGATTAAAGAGTTCTAGAAGAACTTGCTTTGAAGTAGTTTTAAGTACAAGTACATATATCCAATCCATTTATTCCTTCTTTTTACAAAATATGATAGGTATTAATACTATTCGTGAAACCAATATAAAATAACTACTAAGAAATAAAAATGTCTAATTATATAATTTCTGTTTGCATACTGTTGAAATTTAGTTATTTGTTGTTTAATGAGGGTTCAGTAACAATCTGAGAGATAATAACTTTGTTCAAAAAAATATTATATTTTTTGTAAAAGTATTCTTTGATCATTATTATCACTTCTTCATTTACCCGGAATACAGGATTCAACACCCCTTTGAGATTAAATTGCATACTAAACAAACAAACGCATTTGGTAACTCGCTTCCCCCATGCCTTATAGAAAATGGAACTCTCTTCTTGCGTCCGGCTTTCGAGGGATATTTAACCTTCATTCTTTCAAGTCCAACTTCCACAAGTACCTTAAACTCCGATCCCATTCTTGAAATTTCTTATCCTTCTTATTTTAACGATGAATGATCCACTCCGGACTACCGAGGTTGCCCCTTTTTGGCATTCAACATAGTTTTAGCCTTAGAATTATTGAATAATTTGAAATTCAGGCATTACAAAATTAAAAGTTTGCTTTTTCATTTTAAACTAACTTCATTATCACTATCACATGTTATGTATTCACTGACTTATTTTTTGGACTCAGAACTAAGCATGAAATTGTACTTTAATTTGACTTGGTGTCTTTTTTTAAACGATTATTCCTAAATTAGCTCATGTTTACTTCTGCTCTCTATTTATTCTCTAATCATTAAATTCATCATTTAGAACAAAAAGCCCATCACAGCTGGCTATCCTGTTCCATTTATTCGCTCTTGTGAAACGAGACTCTTAGTTTTAAAGATCCGCCCCGCAATAAATCTCCCGATCATGTCCGACGTCACTTATCTTGCATTTTATTCCGAAACAAATATTGTGGATGAAGAAGAAATTTAGAATGGAATCAAATAAATAAATAAGCAATAATACCATTCAATATCTATTGGCCTTCGGCAATGTATTTGTATAAATCAAAAATAATAAATTAAAGCCAGTCGGTCTAGATTGCCAAATTTATAAATTTTCTTAAACAAATCCTATTAAACCAACCTGTTCTATATATATATATATATGAAACAACAATTTATATATTACTAGCTGCAAGGCCCGTCTTCTGCGGCCCTCTTGCTAGCCAGGGGGCACGCTCCCTGGACCCCTAGCCCTCGAACCCCACCCTCACCCCCCACTCCCACCCAGCATCCCCACTCCCGCACCATGCCCCCCAAACCCCTCCATCACCCCCACCCCGCACCATGCACCCGTTCCCAACCCCCGACCGCACCCCACCCACCTCGGACCCCGCACCCCATCCACCCCGGACCTCACCCCTTGCCCTCCAATCATGCTCACAACACCCCCGCCTAGCGCCCTGGACACCACCCCGCACCACCCCCTAAACCCCCACCCTAATCCTCCTCACTCCTCACCCCAGCCCCATTCTACCCCCCACCAACCTTCCGCACCCAGTTTTTGCATTTCTAGCCTTCTAGTGACCCACAGATTATGTATACAAAATTTAGTTGAGTTTGGCCCAAGAGAAAGAACTTTCATTTTTTGACTCTCCCCCCCTATTTCGGGTGGTTAGTTTTTGCATTTATAGCTCTCTAGAGGCCCAGAGATTATGTATACAAAATTTGGTTTAGTTTGCTCCAAGAGCAAGGATTTACATTTTTTCACCCCCCCCCCCCCTTTGGGTGGTTTTTTGGGGAAATTTTTTTAAACAAAAGCAATCAGAAATCACATCTCCTACAACTTTGGTTTTATAAAATTTGCCGTAGGGTTAATAGTTTAGGAGTTATTTGATAATTTTCATTCGTGCGGCCCCCCAAACCCCCTTCTGGGGTCAAAATATCAAAACGTTATATAGCTAAAAACGTAAGTTAGAAGACATCTGATGTAAATTTGAAATTTCATAATAATCCCTTCAGCCGTTTTTACGTGAATCGTGATCAACTTTTCGGAAACGACGGAAACAGACAGACAGACAGACATACATACAGACAGGAATTTTGTTGAGGGTGTTTTCGTTCATAACATGGCTTGAAATGTGTGCAACCAAAATTTGGCGTGATTTGAACCAATGTACAGACAAAACCTTAATTTTATATACTAATAGATGTAAAATTTTGTTTTCATTAAAATTTCGAAGTCGAGATTTTTACACATCTTTACTTTAAGAGGTCTAAAAAAGTGAATTTAAATTATATATCCGAACCCAGTTGATCTATTTGTTCATTAGACCGTTGAATCAATAATTATGAAATTTTGAGATTTTCATTAATTACTGACATTTATAGGTATATTGGTATATATGTAGGTATAACATCATCCACTTTTTATATATACAAGGGGAGGATAGTGCCAAACTCCAGAAGTGTAATGTACACCTGAAAATAAGGTAAAAAACTCAAATATGTTGTTATCCGATTTTAAATTACCTTATAACTTGAAAGAAAATAAACATCGGATAACAACATTTGAGTTTTTTTACTTTATTTTCACGTGTCCAATACACTCCTGGAGTTTGGCCCTTTTCCCCCGACTCACCCTGTATATATTTATCTAGAACATTATTCCAGAACTATTTCAAAAATATCTCTAAAACAGTTCAAACAATTTTGATAAAAAGAAAAAAATGGTCTTCAAAGTATACTAATTTAAATAAAGTAAAAATCTTTTTTTGTTCAAATAATTTCACTTATAATCAAGCTTGTAAATTAATGTTTCCAAAGTTTTGCAAGTATAATATATGGATATTTTTAGAATTCTATTGTTACTGGTTCTATGGTCATATCAGTCCTTGTGTTATATTGTAACCTACTATAATATCACAATTATTATGATGAGATTTCATAGGAGTATACTTTTTATATTTGCGATGACGCATATATAAAGAAATTGGGAAAAGGCACCTGTCCAAATATAAATACGGCTTTAATTGAAAAGTTTTTATTTATAAATACTGCTGATGAAAAAAAAATATTTTCGCTCATATAGAATCAAATATCTTTAAAGATGTTTTAATTCCCGATTAAACACATCATCTTTTAATTTTTATTTTGACGTCTCATTTTATTCACCCTTTAGGCCTTCCCAGCCAATCCCAACAGTATACGGATGCACACAACCATATTGTGAAGGCTGTAAAAATGCTAACAACACATTGTTCCTGAAGAGGGTTTTCCACTTGAGAATAAATCGGCTGAAATGTTTTTTAAATTCAGCCATCATTTGAAGTGCTCTGAACATTCCAAGACCCTTGGCTTAACCCTATGATTTAAAAATATGTAAAAAGTAGCTTAGGGGCAGTGCTTTGAAAACTATCCAGGTGTCTACACCGGGATTTGATAAATAATAAGAGAACTTGACGCCATACTTTAATATCAAAAAATATTTTTATATTTTTTGGGACTTCGTGGTAATAATGATCAGGTGTGAGGTTCTGGGTTTGTGAACTACGCCTTTCTACCAGTAGGGTATATATCTAACAATTTGCTTGACTTTTTGAATTCTGGATAATTGTCTACTAGCCTAATGCAATTCATTCAAGTTTCATTAATAATCACAGGCGAGCCGTTACAATTTTGATTATAATGGTAAGCCACAATGGAATCCAATCACAGGCCAATTTCACCTATCCCTTCCCTTTTCCTACCGAACTCTATTTATGCATATAGAGATAGAGAGAAATATTCAACATGAGTAGATACATCTATCTCATAAATATCCCCACCCAACCTAGAACGCAAATGTTTGATAATAAAAGTGAAAATGGACGTCATTGTTTATATATGATGTTTAGTTTGAAACGTTCGTTTGAATTTTACGTTTTATATAGCTATTCGAAATGGATGACCAAATGGTGACACCACGAATCGCGAGAGTCATATATGAAATATTTAAAGTCAGAGAACCAAGTGAGGATTTCAATTTAACATAAATGAATTCGAGAAATCTCAATATTATGAAATAGATAGCAATTATATTAATTTGTTTCGTAGCCCAACGATAAACTATTGCAACTGGAAATAAAGATAGTCTCGAAGATTATTTTTTACTTAAGGAGGTTCGGGACAGTCTGATTGATCTTGGAAAAATTCTTTTGTATTTCTGCAGAATGACAACTTCTGCATACTAAATTTTTAATAAAAAATTATTAATAATGAGGTTAATTTCGAATAAAAATCTTTGTTTTGATAATATTAATAAAAAGAATAATGAGATAAATTTTTTCTCATTATAAAAACATTTATTTAACACAAAAACGATTTCAAGAAATAGAGTTGGAATTCTATACTAGTGTTTTGTCATATTTTGTTGCCTGCAAATAACTTTTTATTTTTACATTTATAAATAACTAATTAACTAGACTGTCAAATCTATTGAAAAATGTATCATTCGATTAATAAAAGTTGAATTATTTATCTGTTTAAATTTGTTGAAAATGATATAATTTGTATAGAAGTTGTACCTCTTTTAATAGCTCGGTCCATTTACTTCCATGTTAAAAGGACAATTTTCAATAATTTATTTCTCGATAATGGGACAGACGATCAACTTCAAAATTCGTGCATAAATATTTAATACATCAATGATTCGATGGTAAAAATTTGAGAATTTTCTTATAAAAATGATAAACAGTCCAGAACCCCCTTTAAACAGGAATAGTAGGGAATCGGACAATAAATAAAAAACAGAGTTTTTTTATTAAATGGGCCAAATGTTTCGTCGATTTATTTCGACTTCCTCAGTGGCTAGAATGATAAAATGGGAAATCTGAAAAAAAAAACTATAAATACATTGATTACAAATAAATTTAAAGAAAGTTATAAATACCCCATCTTATTACTCTTTGTCAAAAGACAATTCCACTATGCGACGAAACATCTTTAATCTATTTTATTATATCTACAATACATTATTGGTCTCAATTACTCGATAATCTTGAACTTTTTTCCCATTTTAACAATTAAAAAAAATCAAAAATTTATTGTTTTTAAACAGACGAGGTATTTAAAAACAACATATAAATTTTTCATTTTTATTAATTGTTAAAAGGGGAAAAAAGTTCAAGATTGTTAAGTAATTGAGGCCAAGAATGTATTGTATTGTAGATATAATAAAATAGATTGAAGATGTTTCGTGGAATTGTCTTTTGACAAAGAGTGATAAAATGGGGTATTTACCATATTTCTTCATTTAAATTTATTTGCAATCAATGTATTTATAAATTTTTTCTGATTTCCCATTTTATCATTCTATCCAGTGAGGAGGTCGAAATAAATCGACTAAACGTTTGGCACATTTAATAAAAACTCTGTTTTTTTATTGTCCGATTCTCTTCTATTCGTGTTTTAATTAATTTATTATGGATGCGAGTGATATACTATTATTTTTTACTTTTATAGAATTTAATATAACAAATTCCTGATTTAATTTTTAGGTTTCTTTACCAATAACGCATTAACAGAACTCTATTAGTTTCGCTACAATGTCACTTTCCATCGCATCTAGTAACTAACGCTTGTAAACTAATTAAACCGAAGCTTTAGTACTCAGGTCAAACTATTTGTTGGTATTAAATTGTGTGTGTAAACAATGTGTATTGACCTGGTCGGAACTGCTCATATCAAACACTCAAATAGCGCTCTTAACTTACATGAGTGAAATAATCTAATTTTCCTATATTTTTGTTCAATATTAGAATTGAACCTAATTCGTGGAGAGAATTTTTGAAATGTACCTGGTGTAAACGCCGCTGACATATGACATTTTTTACTCACTATTTATTACGCATATATTCTCGGTGTCAATTATTAGGATAAATAAGATATAGACGTGAAATATATTTACAACTTCCAAATAGATGAAATAGATAAAATAAGACCGATTTCTTTCTCATTTAAAATTCTTTTGGTCCGTTTTATGGTGAAGTTGTGACCCAAGCTGCTCGGCATAAGGATCACGTCATTTCACCAAGTCCAGCATTTAGTCTACCATATTGAAATGTCGTTTAATATATTTAATTATTCATAAAATTTCACCAATTTTTTTTATATATATTTTTATTAACATGTTTTAATGGACAAATTCAATTTGATTGAAGCGCCTTGGTATTCTTTTTCCCTCATACACGCCTGTCTATGGAATGCATAAACTCCCATAGCCAGGCGCATGGCTTTATACGATGAAATTCAACTTTTTGCTCTTTTAGAACATTAGACACATTTTAATATATCACAATACTATATATAAAGTATAAACTATTAATAAATTTCATCTTCTAAGAATTATATGTGTTTGACTATGGCTTTGGGGTCCAAATAAAAATAAAAACAAACAAATTACAAACAAAAACTTTATATTCAAGATTTCATATATATTGTTCAAACAGCTTACCTAAAAAATAATTAACACAAAATTTAATTTTATTTTCAAAAAGCAATTAAAATTGACTCCAAGATTAGATATCATAATTCCGGGATCGGAGAGAGGGTTCGCGGGTGGAGAGTGGTTGGAGATAGAGGAGAGAGGGTTCAGGAGGGAGGAGGTGGGGGTTCAGGGTGGAGGTGGGTGTTCAGGGGGAGGTTGGGCCCAGGGTGGGGAGCTGAGAGGTCCAGGGGACGTAGCTCCGTGGCCAGCAAAAGGCCCGCCGAAGGCGGCCATTACAGTTAGTATATTCAATAATTTCTTATGTTAATTCTACATATATAGAAATTCTTTTCTTATTTTTTGAAAAGGAAAAATGAAATTGAGCACCCGACTGGATTCGAACCCGTGTCTCTCTCCTATAGTCGAAGAGTGCCTTACCAACTAGAATTATGTTATAAAGATTTCACTAGCTCAGAGGAAGGGCTAAAATTTGAAAAACCACCCCATCGATTTTTTTCACCAATATAATATTTACATTACTTCACAAAGAAATCTTTATGGTGTGTCGAAAGGAAAATAAAATTATAAATTATTTCTAATCTCATACGGTTGGACTCCAGTCACTCCCGATTTTGAATGAACTATAAAATATAAATAAAATTAATCTCCTTTTTGAGCTAAACAATACGAGTAGATAAATTTGTTTCCTTCAAAAATTACAAAATGAATGACAAGATAGGAAGCTTTTGAGAAAGTCATTGACTAAAACAAGATAACGTTATTTATAGCAATATCTACAAATTCATTTTCGAATCTCATCAAGATACGATTCTTTTGGGAAAATGTTCGAATCAAAGAAAATAAGCAATATTAAGATAACCAAAATAAATAAAAAAAAGAGAAGGCTTCAATGAGAATCGAAAAAAAATGTTTGTCGAGTGGGCGAATTATCTCTCTAATAAAAAAATCCAATAAAAATACCAATTTGGTCAATGAAAGCGTACAATTTACAAGTTGAAAATTCAAGTGGTCCAAATTACTGTTAAATTGGAAATCCCTGGAACATGAGCGTTTTTTTTTATTTATCCTTCCATTTTATTTATTCCTGGTATCAAACCGAACTTTATTGAAATTCTATTTGTTTGTGCAATGGAAAATTTACACATTGTATTGTAAATAAATATTAGAAATCAACTTAATAAATAATTAAAGTATATTTAAATTGCTTATTAATAATAAATTTGTATTTTGATCATAGATCAAGGAATTTATTAAAATTTGAATCACCTAAATATTAGGAAAGATATATGTTTGGAACTAATTCAATCCTTTTGATGTATAAAACGTTATTTGCTTATTTATAACTCACTCTGTTTCAAACATAATTGAAATTTGAAATTTAAATTGTATTGTAATTAATACTCGATTTCCTACTATTTTGATCCATATTATGAAAATATCGATCTTCAAATATTGGCTATTAAACTGAACAATATCCAACACTCTT
Organism: Forficula auricularia; assembly: GCA_024734495.1. Taxonomy (NCBI): domain Eukaryota; kingdom Metazoa; phylum Arthropoda; class Insecta; order Dermaptera; family Forficulidae; genus Forficula; species Forficula auricularia. The sequence continues at coordinate 635,989 of JALMQS010000137.1, forward strand.
CAATGGTATAGACGTTGTGTTTCTAGTGAAAGTAAATGTCCCAGATTCTTATTTAGGCCTTTTAAATTGATTCTTGTGGGGTCCACACAAGACTAGAATTGAGTCAGCTGTTAAATGTCAAAAAGCACAGTATCTTAAACAAAGTTCCTCTACATTAGAATTAGCGCTAGGTGTTCTTGTCGAAACATGTCAATATTAAAATATTATTAATTATTGTTCAATTTACACATTGAGAAAATCTTCAAAAATGTTTGTTTTTGCATGTTATTTTGGTCCAATATATAAGTTTTAGACGGCATTCTTCAATCTTCTTTCTTCAGTATTTTTTTAAAAAATCTTTTATTATAATATATAATAGTACCTGGACCACCGAGCGATGCTCGTTGACGCTTTGCTTGAGTTAAAAGCGATATATTAATATTATTTTTAATTTAAAATTCTGGTAAAAATGTTGGTTTTTATTTGGATTCAGAATTAAATAAAAAAATGTGTACGTGGAATCCATGACCGACAAAATTGAAACTTTTTCTATTGACTTATGCACTTTCTAATGGGTGGAGGTCTAGAAATTTTAATCCTCCACCCGGATTCTTGGGATTCGGAGGGTGATGAGATTTAGGGGAAGAGGAAAGAGTCCAGAGGACATGTATAGGGTTGGCGGGGTGAATGAAATATTTAAATATCGACTTGGGATAAACTTTTTTTTCATACTCTAATCTTGGAAAGCTTAGAATCACCCAACTACTATAAATTTATTTATTTCTAGAATACTGTAAAAAACTAAAAAATAAAGAAAAAGTTAGTGCCGGCAAAAATGTTTCACTTCAATAATTAAAATTAATTATAAAAAGTTTAGCTATTTTTATTCTGTACATTTTTTTACATTTCTCTTTTACTGGACCTTTCATTATTACAAATTTTGCTATTTTCATCTGCTCAGTTTATTTTTTTTACTACAAAAAAATCCAAACTACCTAATTTCGTCATAGCGCACCAGTAGGCCGGAACGCAGTCAGTAAAACTATTGTATCGATATAGCTCATCTCCAGAACAGACAAAAACTGGTCAATAACATATATAACAATTATCTGAGTAACTTTGTTCCCTTTGACGTCGATACCTATAAAAAACAGATTTAAACTTTTAACAAATTCATGTCCAACACTGTGTCGTGAAATCTCATTACTGTTTTCCAACTGCTCTCAATATACAATTCTAATTACTCTTTGAACTCGTTAATACCTTCTAACAAAAAAATCTCTATACAAAATACTTGAATAAAATATATTTTTTTCTTTTTATAAATCCTCATTTAGGTTGAAAATCATAGTCGAGCCATCGCCTAAAAGACTTTTTGGGAAACGTCTCATTTTTTGCCGTCACATTCTAGACACGCACAGAATCGATTCTTACGCAAAGGCATCTCTTCACATCTCGCAAAGACGTTTCCCCATCCATCCATTGCACATATACCCGTCACCCCCGGCTCCTTCTCACCCCGGGGGTCACACCGAGTCGAGAAGGGCACATAGCAAAGCTCTTTCAAGGGCGAAAACGATGGCCTAAGGCGACATCCAACTTCGCCGCATATATAAGAGTACATGTCTGTGTGGGGAGTTAACTTGGTGCAAAGACCATTAACGATGAGTGTCCCCGGGTGAGATTACAACAGCCTACACTTTACCGACCCTTTGCCACACCCAGCCGCTGTTTGTATATTGTTTTAACTAAAAAAATATATTCTTAATGTAGATTCAGCCTTTCATAATTAACAAATGGCTTTGTTATTTCTATCTCTCAGTCTCTTGTTTTTCCCTTTGCTTTTTTAAGGAATTATCTATGATTCAAGACCACATCCTTGGCATATTCAAAACACCCGATCATCGATGTTAAGCAAAGTCGGTGAACTTTTTCAGATACCCAGGGAGTGAACAGTTAGAATATTTACAGCCTTGCTCCCAGTCCTCTATTACCGGTGGCACCCAAAATCTCGATACTATGTCAAAAAAAAATTTCAATGATGAAGAGAACGTTTTTGTTATATTTACTTCTTCCAAATCTTTATATCAAAAGAGAAATAAATACACACAAGCTCTCATTTTAATTGAATAATTTTTAAATTATTTTATAAATTTGTATTTTAGTAAGATGATCACTTTCCAATAAATTCTGGTCAATCATTGTTTTTACTTTACCATACAGGGTATGGTCAAGAATTGGAATCGTGCATGAAAAAAGTGGGCTTTTTGCTTCTTTTTTTCGAAATATCTCAAAAAAGGCTGAAACTATAAATAGTTTAACAATTAATAATAATCAAAATTTTTATTAAAATAATTAGGCGAAACCATGGCATTTCGGCCTACAAAAATTCTCTAATAATTGAACATCAAAAAAATTATATTTTTGAGATAATAACAGTTTTGTCAAAATGCCAGCTAGTCTGTTAGTCTGTGCGTTACCAAATTTTGTGGACGAGCTAGCTCAAAAACTAGAGTGAATATCAAAATCAAATTTCACACGTAGTTTTGGTGCACTGAGATTAAGAGTTGATTAGATTTTGGTGCATATCGAGCCAAAATTAGGGGGGGGGAAAGGGGGGTTAAAATTTAAAATTATAATATTTTCAAGCTAAAAAAGCAATAAAAATGAGATGTACTAGAACACTAAAAATTCAAGAACAAACCGCACAAAATGGGGGGGGGGGGGGGAGGGCAGGTTAAAAAATGAAAATCTAGGCCCTTGGACCAAACTCACCAGAAGTGTATAGTAAAGTCAAGTGGATGGCCACATCAGAACGTGTCAATTTATTTTTCATTCTGAAATAAGAGATAAATAACTGTAAAGAATATCCATTCAACTAAATGAAACAACCTTCTAATAATAAAATTGTGAAATGATGATTTGATCCTCGGATTCCAAAATACATTTACCTATAAATCAATAAATTATTAGAAATCGGGAGCTTTCTATATTAAATTATTTTAATTGGGTTTAATACACAGCGATATGTTATTTAAGTACTTTACCCAGTTTAACTAGATTATTTTTAAGGAATAGCCATTTGATTATTTCTGGTAAGGTTTAATGTACAACACCCTAGAATTATACATGAAATTGATTCATTATATTAATTGAACTACTTAATCTGGATCACATCTTCAAACAAACCAGGGAATTAATTAACCATTCCCTCAATCAACTATGAATTACAAAAATAGAAATATATCTGGCAATAAGGGAATGCTTGGAAAGGATTAAGAAACATTAAAAGTGTTATTAGACTCGTTTTGGCCGGAACTGTTACGTTTTGAAGGTATTGTTCAGGACAGATTGTCATTTCGATTATCAATTCTAGACTCTGTAAAGTTAATTGTGAATTAAATATTAGTGAATTTCTAGACGCGATTAAAATTAACACTGAAATAGAAGAAAAAGTAATAACATTTTCAACAATCGCTACGCTCGCCAGTTATAATCGCAGCAAGTAATTTCTTTTGTCAATTTTTGTCTGATTTTAGTGAAGACAAAATTAATATTTTCTTTCGTAATAACGACTATCGTTTTGGTCCAAGGGCAATAGGTAAAAGGCCATCCCTAGAATAATAGAAATCATAAATTAATCACTAATAATATGAAACAGGTCAGGTCTTGTATTTGGAATCTTTGCAATTCCTTACCAAAGGAAGATAGATGATCATATTTGCTTCCTTTTTAGTCTTTTTTTTCGATTAGATTCTATCTCCCATTCAGACGATTGAATCACAATTTTTCAATTCAGAAATTTTCTTTCTTGAATGAAATAATATTTCTACTTGCATTTTGTTTAAAAAAATTCTACATACAAATATCTAAAAATTCATCAAAGGAATGTTAAAAATTCGACTTCTAAGCCTCAAACGTTGGTAAAATTATGCAAAATATATTGATATTATTTTTTACACACTTTATATTAGCTTCACCTGTATGTATTTCAATGTGACTTTTGTTCTGTTAAATTCCGCACATATTTCTCTTTAAAAATAATTGTTTACTTACTAGGGTGGGTCGAAAAAACTGAATTTTTTTTTCGAAAAGTGCGGAAAAGGTGCCTATTGTAATAAGAAAAAAAACGGCATAAAAAACTAAAATCGGTTAAGATCTTCAGCTCCCGCATCGAACTTGAAACTTATGAAAAATTGCAAAAATCATGATATTTAAAATTTTTTTTTATTAATTAAAATTTTTAAAATAAACACACTAGTATTTTTATGCTTGTTTTATGATTTAAATAACCCAAATAAATTAAATTCTGATCAATAATATACTTTTTTTACGTTAGCGCAAAATCTTAGAAAAATTCTATTTTTTAATTTTTTTTATGTCGTTTTTCTTCTTATTACAATAGGCAACAATATAAAAGCGTTTTCGAAAAAAAAAAATTCAGTTTTTTCGACCCACCCTATTACCTACTCAATTTAAATGAAATTATATAAAAATAAAAACGTTTCATTCTGATAAATTTCGCAAACTTTTCTATATAAAAATAATCAAGACTAAAAAGTAAAAAAATAAATTATATTTTAAAATTAAGGTAGTTGTTTCGCGACAATATTAGCAAAAAGTTAATGGTAGACTATAATAGTACAGACAATAAGGATTCATAATTCATAAGCCAAAAACTTTTTGCTGTTTATGTACCACTTCTAGCCAATCTCGTTGCTTATTTGACAAATCTGGCAACACTGTCCGAGCTTGTGTATATTTTATCATAGAAATTTCATTATAAAGGGATATTTATAAAACAAAAAGTTCTTAATAAGCGATTAAAAGCTGTTGGGACAATGGCTGAAGCGAAAAAACGTCAAAAAAAGTACTAAATTTAATCCACTTTTTAGATTAAATATATGCGTTGTTGCCAGCTTGTTTTCGGTGTAAATTTTTCATTATACATTTTTCATTATTTATTCAATATTATCTCAGAAACTGTGTTGTAAATATGAATTAAAATTTTCTTAAAAAAATGTATTATTTATTGTTTAATGTTGGTTTAGTTTTTTATAACAATGGTAAGAAGAGTTTCTTAATTATAATTATATATGTATGTAAATTTTTCGATTTCCCGTATAGTGCAATATACATACATAATATATAGTATATGACTGAATTATGACTATCTAATTTCACACCTGAAACTCAACACACTGGAACAACGACGTGATTACAATGACATTTCCTTCCTGCTTAAACTTATTTCCGGAAAAATCGTGTGTCCAAAAATTCTATCTACGCTAAATTTTAGAATCCCATCCCATAGCACGAGATCCCAAGATATGTTTGTAGTTCCACATCACTCGACTAACTTCGGTAAAACCAACGCCATTGACAGAATTCAAACACTAGCAAATAAACACTCGACCAATCTTGACCTTTCCAGCACAACTCCTCACCAACTCAAAAAAATCATCTTAAAACCATCAGCCACATTGTAAAAACCACTTCAGTGTAATAAGTTTTTTTTTTTTTTCTCTCTGATACCTATCTGTTATTTTATTATATCCATATTGTTTTAATATTGTATCCTGTATATGTTTCTTTTTCTGTATTGGACATCTTGTCCGTAAAACTAGCTAAACAGCTAAATAAATAAGAGTCTGAAAAACTCTATCTTTGAAATTTAATATTTCCGGAACTAGTATATTGTTCATAAATTTCGTTTCGCCACCAATCGATGCACAAGTATTTAAATAATAATCTGTCTAAATTTCGAAAAAATCTTAAGAACACCCATATGGTGAAACAACTACCTTAAAAAAAACTAAAAAACATGCTTCTAAAAATTGCAAAATAATGTAATACTTAATCAAAAAGTGTGGAGCGCAGAAATATGAAATTTTTAATTAATTTCTACAAAGGGACCCACGCTTTTTGATCAAGTATTACATTATTTTTTACTTTTTAACCGACTTCAAAAAAGAAGGAGGTTCTCAATTCGGCTGATTTTTTTTTTTTTTTTTTTTTGTGTCTATGTTACTTCATATCTTCGCCAATTGTGAACCGATTTTGATGATTTTTTGCATTGGGTTCAGTCTAGTTTCCGATTATTCCCTTTTTTCATTGGTATTGGACCTTTTTTGATATGTTTGTTCAGGCATAACTTCTTTGTTTATGAACCGATTTTAATTATTCCCTTTTTATTGGAAAGAGGGTACCTTAGGGGTGGTTCCATATTAATTTGGTCAAGTTCTGAAGATATTAATGACGAAATAACGTAAATCTCCAATTCTTATGACCAAATAATCTAAATTATAATAAATAAAATCTTTTATAAAAAAATCTTAAAATATTCATTTAAAATCCGCAAACTTTTCGAGAGAAATTCTAAATTTATGAATTGAATTTTATTATCATTTTCTGGTGGAAAATTGAATCGAAAATGGTATTGGAATAATTATAGGAAAAGAGGTTTTTTTATTTAATTAGTTTTTTTCCTCTTATTAAAAACAAGGACTAAAAAAATGATCAATGACACTCGATGGTGGAGAAGTAATCTCCGGAGTCGAAGCTTAAATACAATGTATACATTAATTCATGTAAAATAATTGGTTTAATAAATTTTATCATTTTCTGGAAGACACAGAGGGAACAAAGGACGAGAATATGGAATTGGAATAATTATCGGAAAAGAGGTTTTTTCTTTATTTGTTTTTTTCCTCTTATTAAAAACAAGGATTAAAAGATGATCAAGGACAGCCGATGGTGGAGAAGTAATCTCCGAAATCGAAGCTCAAAAACAATAGCTTTATTCGTTTTGGAAATTGCGTGTGTGCCTTAAGTTGAGTCAAGTGCACCATCTGGTGTCACTTTTTTCAGCCGGGGCACTTCAGGTGTGCCCTAGTTTGGTTGACTCTAAAACGAATGTATTTTTGACACATGGCTATATTCGAATAACGAAATTTAAAAAAAAAAATATTATTTTTATTCTAGTGTAATAATTAAGAGTGGTAGGTATACATATATAATAGGTTATATATTTATTTATATAATTTATTTATTTAATAATTATTTTAAATAAATAATATAGGTACCTAGTTACAAATAAATAATGGATACTTTTATGGAAAAAGAATTTTCCATTATAAAATTACTTCTCGAAAGTGATTCTGATTGTGAATCTTCATCAAGCTCAGATGATGAACTTCAAATGATCGGAAATTTTTTTATATTATTATTAAAGGAGACAATAAAAAATGTTGTCATCCGTGGGGGGGGGGGGGGGGGTTTTAAGTTATTATTATTTTATTTGTTGTATTTAATTCTTTGAAGTCGGTATTATTTTTTTTTTATAAAAATTATTTTTAGAAGCAAGTTTTTTTTTTAGTTTTTTTAAATATAATTTATTTTTTTTACTTTTTAGTCTTAATTATTTTCTACAGAGAAAAGTTTGCGGAATTTAACAGATATATTTTCTTTCTTAAATTTCACAATTTATCTCTTGTACCATATAAGATTAAATGTTTTTTTTTTTCATTATTATATTTATTTTATTATTTCTATTAATTGAATGGTGCAGTGGGGCTAGTGTGAGTGACAAGAGATGCTCACTGGACATTTTCTATTCCGTTCATTAAATCATTCATTAATTCACAATTCATTTATCCGCCGGTTTCGCTGACAAGCCCGAATTAATTATCGTTTCAAAGAAAAGCATTTCGATTAACATATCCAGGGTGATATGAAGTCGAAAGGGCCGAGATGACCATTGGAGATAGCGATCAGCGGGTTACTCTAGCATGGCCATTAACACCCGTCTCTTTTCAAATGACCGCCCCCACGGGTGTTGGCTTCATTAAATACACCAATACGCCTGCATTCGAGAATATTGGATCGTATTATTAATTGTTATAAACCTCGGCCGTTCGGGAATCGCCCCTCGATTGGTTTCAACATGAAATGCGTGCCATTCACTAAATATTCTATGCAAATTTTATTATTGAATTTTCTTTAACTTTTATGATTTATCAATTCAATGAATTTGAACATGAATTGAAATGCGATTTCAGTAGTCAACAACAAGCAAAAAACAAAAACAGATAAAAAAGAAACAAAAAATTAATTAAAATAAGACATACTATATATAGGAGGATTTTTAATAAAAAATGAAAAATGTTGAATTACTTTAATGAAATCCATCCAAAGTTTTTCTAAAATCATTTCTTTGATAGATTTTTTTAATTAAATGAAAATAATTAATTCAACTTTAGAAGATTCATAATTATAATAAATTCTTTCTGATTTTAAAAACTAATTTATGTATACAGGGTGCTTCAAAAAAATGTATACACACTTTGAACTTCCATAGAAAATTTATTTACCGTTCAGCAAAAAGTTAAATTTCAGGAAAATAGAAAGCTGAAAGTCCAATGTAAAATGAAACATAAATAACAAATGTTAATACTGTTCAAATTGGTGACCTGCAGCATCAATACAATTCTGAGTACGAGTCACCACTGATTCTGTACATCGTATCAAAACGTCCAATGAGATTTCTGCACACTGCTTGAATCTAATTCCAAAGAATGTCTAGGTTACGTGGTTTACGTTTGTACACCTCATCTTTTACTGTGTTCCCCACAAGAAAGAAATCCAGTGGTGTAAGGTCTGAGAGCGTGCTGGAAACTCCGATTGGCCCCCTGCGTCCTATCCACTGGCCCGACAAATTTTGATCCAGGTAAGCTCGTACGGTCCGGTAATGATGATTTTTTATTTTCAACAAGATGGTGCCCCGCCGCACTATCACAGGGACGTACGGGTTTACCTGATCAAAATTTGTCGGGCCAGTGGATAGGACGCAGGGGGCCAATCGAGTTTCCAGCACGCTCTCCAGACCTTACACCACTGGATTTCTTCTTGTGGGGCACAGTAAAAGATGAGGTGTACAAACGTAAACCACGTAACCTAGACATTCTTTGGAATGAGATTCAAGCAGTGTGTAGAGAAATCTCATTGGATGTTTTGATACGATGTACAGAATCAGTGGTGACTCGTACTCAGAAATTGTATTGATGCTGCAGGTCACCAATTTGAACAGTGGTTAACATTTGTTATTTATGTTTCATTTTACATTGGACTTTCAGCTTTCTATTTTCCTGAAATTTAACTTTGTAGAACGGTAAATAAATTTTCTATGGAAGTTCAAAGTGTGTATACATTTTTTTGAAGCACCCTGTATTTAATTTTGTATTTACTTTCAAAAGATATATAGATGCAAATTGGTGACTTAGCTTAGTAATTGAAAGTAATGGAAGGCAGCCCAGAGGTAGTGAGGAAAGAAAAATTAACACATATAAAATAAGGTGTAATTTATTGGAATCCTTTCTCCTTTCCTTTCTTTCAAACCGACGTTTCGGAGGATTTTTCCCCTCCTTCTTCAGGGTCTATAAACCAATATGACAAAATTATAAAAATGGGGGTTGGTCATCATACATTTCAACAATAAAACAATACAATTATAAATACAATGTACACAGCCATATTATCAATAGAAAAATATAAATTTACTCACTTCAAAGGGTCAATGAATGAAACAAATAAAATGTTTCCTTCTTCTCTCCACAGTAGTGTTCAAAAACTTTCTTCATTTGTAACAAAAGGCATAGAAAGACAAAAAATTTTTTTTCCTTCTTTTCTTAATTAGATGGCTAAATGGCTTTTGAATCTAATATATATAGACCAAACCCCTCCCATTAATAGATGCGCATGAGTGCGTACTGGGATTAGCGCTATTAACATATTCTCAAATAATATGGTTGGTTATACAACCCAATATCGAAAATGTACAATTAGCAAATAATTCCACCTTATTCGTTAATTGATCAATTATTCAATTTTTTTTTTTTTTTTTATACACAAATATACAACATACATTCACAATTCATACAAATATATATATAATATTCACATCTATACTTCATTCGTTCATTGATCAATTCATTTATCACAATCCTTACATATCTATACAAATATACAATATTTTTTTTTTTTTTTAACATATACAATACAATATACAAAGAAGAAGGAGGGAAAAATCCTCCGAAACGTCGGTTTGAAAGGAAAGGAGGAAGGATTCCAATAAATTACACCTTATTTTATATGTGTTAATTTTTTCTTTCCTCACTGCCTTCCATTACTTTCAATTAAAATTTCTACCAGTCCTGTCTATCTCTAGAGAAAATTTCGTTGCAAAAATTAGCTTAGTAAATTTACTTATTATAGTATATCAAATAATCTTTGTAAGTAAAAATTTGAGAGATGTACCTATGCAGTACTTGAATTTATAAGGAATATATTAAATAGTTATAAAAATATATATATTATCATATTACTAAAGTAAAATATGAAAATTATAATAACGATGTTAATTTTTTTCAATGAGAATGGTGTAGTTTCGAGATATTAATAATAATAATAACAAGTGATTTTTAAAAAAATATAAAATCTTGGTAGGTTTCACAAAATAAAGACAACATGCTTATTACATGTTCTATACATTCAATAAGTTTATTCGATATTTTCAAATAGTATTTTTAAAATTTTGCAAAATTGCCGTTTGAAAATTTTGAAAAAATTTTAAAAATATTCGATTTCAAAAATTTTAAGAAAAATTTTTTTCAGAATTTTTCAAAAAAAAATTTCTGTTATTTTAAATATATCTATAGAAAACATTTTTTGTTATGAAAAGTATGTATTATGGTTCTCGAAATGAAATAACATTGTTGCATAGTTTCAAGGGGCAATTATAATGAATGATTTTTTCGAATAGAGTGTGGATAGAAGGTTTCAAGTTTCTGCCTGGTATATCTTCCAGTTCAAGAATGTCAAAGACAAGTCCAGATCAGTTTTAGTCGAATAAAAATTGTTCTCGCTGAGGAACTATTAAAATAGAAATAATACAAAAAAGAAAGAAATAACGATGATTCGAGAATTTTTGGACTAATCTATTTCTAAGAATTCTCAATATATAAGTTCGGAAATAACTAAGAATGCTATAGATAAGTCATACCAATCTTGAAAATGTATCTAATCACTTCTCCGATTTTCTTATTTATTTCTAAATTGACCGAGAGTGTTTCGAAGCCAATTTCCAGGAAGGGGACTCGCGTTTAAATTCGGGCCACATTATTTACACATGATAACTTAAGTATAATTACATAAACATTTTAATTACATTTAAACTTATTTGTCATTAGAAATTGAAGATATCTTCTTTTATAAAAGTAATATAACGTCAGAAAATTGATAATATCTAATAAGATTTAATATTTCAATAGTTTTACTAATACATATTGACATCTATAGTATTTTGACAAGTATATAAAATTGTTCACTCCATTTCTATATTAAAAATCCCAACATGACTTCTCGTAAGTATACACAATGGATTAAAGCTCTAACTAGTTTTAGCTTTTATCCTTAGGGAGAAGCACTAAAGCTAAAACTCACTAGGGGAGCCTGGACTCCCTTCTTTATTCTTTCCCATTTTATCCATATTAGCTTTTGCAGAGTGGCTGGAAGCTTTTCCATACTCACTCTGGCCTATTAATCAAATGATATTTCTAAAATTTAATTCAACTTCAAGCTATAGATCCATTATTTTGTTTCGGTATAATTATTTCGTAAGCCCAGGAGGCAGATGATGTCCGATTTATCGAATTCGTTGATTATTTTTTTTTTTTTAAAAATGCCTGAAACATGGATATCCTACTTTGTCCTTTTTTACTGTTTGTCTGACTATGTTTTTGGAATCAGATATCTTCTATAACTTAAGAATAGAAAGTAAGAAAAAGTTTGTTCTCCTGCCAAAATCTATAAATTTATCGGTGTTTAATATTATTGAATTAAATTGGGGATCTCTCTCTGCAGAAATTTCTGTTCTGTTTTTTATGATAATATTGAATGTACCCGTTGCAAAAAAAGCATTCTGATATTTTAAGATATAGATTCGGAATAGTTTACTTTTTACTATATTTTATTTCATTTGAATATTTTATTAATTTCCTTGGAGTAAATTTTCAGCATAATTGTTTTTGAAAGTTAAGTTGAAAGTTTCTTTTTTCCGAGAGTAGCAGAATTTTTATAAATTAAAGGAGACTATAAAAGAGTGTCTTCTGCTGGAAAAATAATTTTTACTTTATCCAATGCGAAGCATGGGTAAAGTATTGTAATCGGTCTGGCGGCAAGCGCGTCTTCAAAGGGTCTTCAGGTAAAGACTACAGAACCCATGGACTCAATTAAGGTCACAAATTGTAGTATTCAATTAGATTGAATTTTATCACTTGACGATTTTGACAAAAATTACCTGGGGTCTCGCCGAGAGGCCAAAAAGTGCCATTTTTTTGAAAGTGCGTGCGGATGGATGGATGTATGTTATCGTTTTTTTCGTCCACAATTTTTTCCACACCGTTGCACCAATTGAAATGAAAATAAAAACCTAACATTATTTTAACAAAATGAAGCGCTGATTAGTTTTTGGCATATGTCGGCCCACCAACATTAGTACTTTATTTCGGTACTTTTAGTTTTTTCTAAATATCTTGAAAATGACTTAACCAATTTTGATGAAATTTAATATTCTAATTGAGCACCTTAAGGAAATGGTCATATAAAATTTTTGTAAAAATATATTTTAAAGTACTTTACCCTAGACTACGATAGTTCATTGGATAAAGTTTAGCAACGATCTGTTGCAGTTTATTTTAATTTATTTATAACGAAACTATAGTTTCGAGGGCTTTGCCTCCTTCATGAATCTATTACAAAGCCCTAGAAACTATAGTCTCGTTATAAATAAATTAAAAAAATTATTTTTCCAGCAGAAGACACACTCTTTTATTGTCTCATTTAAAGTTGTTGTTATTGTTTTTTAAATTATTTTTTATAAGTTGGTAAATACACATGCTTTAACATCTTTAATACTACCAAATGACATTAGAACCTAAGTTTTTATAGTCTTTATATATTTTTTTAATGTAAAAATATATAATGTATTTTGAAGAAATAAAAATAAACGAGCCAATAGCTCAGCGTAGGAACAATCTGACCAAAAACATAAATGTGAAAAAGGAGCCATGTTCGGTACCAACGGCTTCGCCGACAAAAGAGTTAAGATCTAAACGGGTACCAAGTTCCATAGCAGACGGTTAAATCATAGCTATAGGGATGAATAACCATCTTCAATTGATTTAAAAGAAAATTTGTTACGTTCTTTGATATTAAATTTATAACTCTGCAAGTTATAATAGTCAATAAATTACGTTTAACGTGATGATATTTAATACAAGTTTAAAGTTTATCTAGTTGTTCTTATTTCATATTGCAAACAATTTAGTTAGATATAAAACTTGCCAAGTTATAAATTTAATATCAAAGAACGTAACAAATTTTCTTTTAAATTGAAAATCGTTGTTCATCCCTATAGCTATGATTTAATCAACTGCTATAGAACTTGGTACCCGTTTAGACCTCAACCCTTTTGTCGGCGAAGCCGTTTGTACCGAACTTGGCCCCTTTTTCACATTTATGTTTTTGGTCAGATATCATTAATTTTTGAAAAGTTTTATCTTTTACTTTATCTGTATAATTACATTTAAACATTTATATTAATAATAATTAAATGCCTGCGGACAATTTATTTATAAAATTAATTGTGTCGCTAATACTGTAAGATATAATTTTGTAATTAACAAGTTTGGATTTTTTTGTAAAAAAATTTTATTGTAATTTTACATGTGTGCTCTATCGCTTTTTTTCAGCTCTTAGGAACTGATGATGGCATTATTTAATTAAAGCCGAAACGTTTTCTATAATTGGGAGTTTTTTATTCAGCAGAGGCTACCCATTGGCTGAATCCCTCTCCATTACTTAATTATAATAATTAAATATTTCTCATAAAATATATGTTAAAAACCCGGTCGGTTTTTCATAAATTTCACCACTTCATTTCTGACCTCGAAGAAGAGAAAGTTTCGGTTTTTCAATTTCCTCCTTTATTAATGTTCCAAGCTTTACCAGTATGCCAAATTTCAGAATTCTAGCTTGATTGTATTTTCACTATATGTTAATTAAGCCTATAATCGATTCCACCCCTTCATTTTAGGTCCTGAAAAAGGGAAAGTTTCGCTTTTTCCCTTTAATTGTAGCTTCACCAGTATGCCAAATTTCAGCATTCTAGGATTAGCGGAAGTACTTTAGGTTTTTGATATGTCAGTCACCGAATACGTGAGTCAGTCATTGTTAAAAATGGCACTTTTCAGAGCTTAATAACTCAAAAACTATAATAGATTTATTCATGAAATTTGGGATTCTAGGGGTTCTAGTGGGTCTTATTAGCCATGCAAAATTTCAACTCTCTAAGTCTCATAATTTTTGAGTTATGTGGGGGTCGAAAGTAGCTTGAAATGGTTCGTGTAAATATACACATGACCGGTGTGTCTCCCATTTTTACGAACTTGACTGACACACTGCCGTGTGTCTAGATAACTACAAACATTAGGGACAATCCTGATTCCTTATTACACTGAAAAAACAATTTATTTTTAATAAATATATTGATAGAGTTGAGCATTTTTAATGAGCTCTTATTTATCTCAAAGATATTTTATTTATAATAAATATATATCGACATCATTCCAAATCTGTCTAAATTTAAACATATTTAATCCAAATATAAATAATATCTATACTTGAATATACTTGAGTGAATTATTTTATTCTATTAGATATCTCTTAATATAAAATGATTATCTTGTTTACTTCTAGTAAAACCTCTTATTTTATAGAAACGAATGTCTTGTTATCATAAAACTATCTAGCCCTAGCTAGATCTACTATTTTACAATGAATCTAAAGAAAACAAATAAAATATTGATTCTAGTATTATATGTATAGATATATGAATCAAAAGTTGTAGATAAAATAACATTCGTTTCCCCATAAATTATCCTAGTAGAGTTATTAATTTGAAGCGAAATTAATTAAACTTTGACATGACCCTTGCTCAAAATTCAATCCCTATTTTAAAAATCCTCTTATCAATATTTATAAAACATTCATTCCATTCACAATGTATATCTGCCTAATCCATATGCTTAGCTCATTGGTTTTTCAAATTTTTCCCTCGTGTATTTAACCTGAAATCCCCTCCCACGAGCTTATATCACTTTGATAAATTGAATTTTCACCCTTTGAATGGAATATATTTTATTAGTGACTGAATCTATTATTTTTGATGGAATACATAACATGTTCATAATTTTACGGTTTTTATTTTTACCACCCTTATTTCACTTTTTATAATATTATCTGCACCTTGCATAGCTGTGTACTTGGCAGAATATTAATTTCGAAATTGCATAATAGCTGATGTATCAATAGCTGATTCATCACTGAATAATCTACATATTTTTCATCTTCTTTTATTTTTCATTTATTTTCCGAGTAAATCTTTTGAAAATTTTAACTTAATATACTTTTTAGGTGACGAAGTAATGTATTCACTCTAAAATTATCATTTTTTATGCTTATTGCATTTAGAAATGCCTGAAACTTAGATAAAACTAATTTTCAAGGCTTATTTTTGTCCGTTGTTATCCATATACATTTCTGGAAAGCCTAACGAGTTTTGAAGAACTCTGCACTTTTCATCCAATTGTATTTGTACTTTCCTCTATAGAGAATAATTGAAATATTTGAACGTTTTGCCGGGAATTTTATTTTTGAAATCTTAAACATTTTTCTGTTTATACCGTTACTGCCTAAATAAATTATTTTTTAAATTTGAAAATAAGTATTCTATATTGAAATTTCTTTACTCTGAATTCGAAATAGAATAAATATCACGATTTAAAAAAAACGTCACATCTGTTTTTGAGAAAATAGCAAAAAATGAATTTTTCATGTAAATGTTAACTTCCGGTGTTCCGATTTCATCTAAAAGCTTGCTGTACTCCTTCTAGCCTATATCGAGCTTAAGTTTGGAATTTCATAGCTCTGAGACTTATCGTTGCGAAAAATTGGAAATGAGCTCATGAGAATATGAAAAATATTCATTTAACAAGGACGCCTGTAGGGTAGGCTAGTAAAATACAGAGGGGTATTTCGGCTGCATAGATACAGGCGGACAGCTTTCCTAGACTATTCTTCAGTACCTGGCTTTAGTAAAAAGCAATACTTATATTAATATTATTTCAGACCGTGAATTCAGGTAAAATTGTCGAATTTTATACACAACTCGTAACTTATGACACTTGATAAGTACCTACACCAATTTTTAAAAAAGTCGTTAGAGCTGCTTTTGAGAAAATCTAAAAAAAAAAATGAAAAATCATTCATCTAATTGCCAATTTCAGGTCTTCCGATTTCAACCAAAAGCTTGCTGTACCTTCTCCTTCTAGCATATATCGAGCTTAAGTTTCGAACTCCAGAGAAGAAACCAGATGGAAAATTAACATCTAAAATCCATTCTTTCATCAGTACTTTCAACATCAACTGATCCAACCAGGCCAGATTCACTGACCTTCTCAACTTCCCAGAACCCAGTATCACGGGAAGAAATTCGTGATCACATCTGCAAACTTAAAAAAATACAAAACACATCTGGAGAAGATGGTATTATTGCGGAATTAAGCAAGAATCTTGGTCCAAAATTCCTTTGAGTAGGGTTTGCGTGATCGTAAGAGTCAATACTCAACTAATAATAATAATATTCATATATATATTTTTTTATAAGTTTATTTTCATCAAGAACGCTTTGATTTGCTTTTAGAGATCGAAATTATGTCTCACTTTCTTTGAATAACTAGCTAGCATCTTTCATTCTGAATATTTAGTTTTACTCGAATATTGGCCTGTATAAATCCGACTTTTTGATTAGGTTGCTCTGCATATATTCTTATAAAATCTAAGCACTTAATTTCATAAACTAAATTAGTTTGATGTACAATCATCTAGATCTATTATGAATATCTTCTTTTTTTCTGTTAAAATTATGGAATCGAATAGAAGGGTTTGAAAAGAAATTCATTTTTTTTCATATAAACTTGTTTGCAATTTTATCATGAGATGATGATTGTTAGCTGCTTATTTTGATAATAAATTCAGATTCGTCAACAATGTTAACAAGGGACGTTTGAAAATGGATTGAAAATCCAATATTTATTATCATTTGCTTAAAATATCATCTCAATTTGTTTCGTTTTGAGATTTAGTAAAGTACCAGCTCGCAAATCAATAGGACAATTAAATGAACCCATTGGTGTTGTAATGGGACCAATCGACAAATACATTTGAAATTTTTAATCTTTATTTTGGGACATTAAATGGAATTACTGATTTAAAAAATAACTTTCGTTTTAGCCATATGTATATATTCTTATTTATGATATTATAAACAGTGGCGTAACAATCCTTGCGATCGTATATGGAACCTACTATCTATATTTTGTTAAGGGAGAATGGTATGGGTTCTTGGCAAAACATATTTAAATAAAGTATAGAAAATTTTGAAAAATTTTCTTTCCTTTACTACCTATATATTTATAAAGAATGCAGAAAGACCCTGTCAATTTTTAAAGATATACTTTCTAATCTATTTACTCTCCCTATTACAAAGGCTAGAAAACAGTAAATTAATTTAAAACAAATGATACCTAACAAGGGACGATTTGTTGGGTCATATTTTTATTCCTATACAAATTTTTTTGATAAAAACCACATTTTTTTTTTTTAATTACGGGGCTTCACATAGAGATGTTATAGTCTGGATGATTGGCTCAGGGTGTGGCCAAAGCAGAACGAAATAAAAACCTATGAATGCTGTGGGAGTTAAATATTAGGGTGAAACATTTTAAATCAAATTCATTGGGTTGAAAGTCAATAAAAAGATATCAATAATATTTCTGTTCACTGGGACAAAATAATAAATAATAAATATCTATAAGTAAAAAAAATAAAAAAAATAAAAGTTACTGGGATAGAAAGAAAAAATAAATAAAATAAATAAATAAAATAAATAAATAAATAAAATAAATAAAATAAATAAAATAAATAAATAAAATAAATAAATAAAATAAATAAATTAAATCTGAGGCCATCAAGGAACGTATATGGACCTCACCCATTCTCCCAGAAGAAATAAACAACATGTTTATTTTCCACAACGATGCACCTAGAAATCGGCGACAGGTTCCCGGGACGTTCTGAAGAAAATTTTTCAAAATGTCTCAGCCCAGGAAGAGGCACTCAAAAGTGAACATTTAAGCCCGAAACCGCCAGTTCGCCATGGAGAGACCCAATAAAAAATTTGAAGTCGAAAATTTCTCTTCTCCTTATGTCTCCTCTTATGTAGTATTAACTCATATCGTACATATACATTAAATTTGAAAATATTTATACGAGATCTATAGATGTACATATATTTGTTTGCATCAAGCATGGGAAATCCTCCTTGATTTCTTCTTAAAAATATACATCAAATTTACGACTTTATTCAAGTATGAAATACCTGTTGCCTGTCAGCCTCAAGACAGATATCGCATACTTAATAAAATATCACACAGTTGAAGTGTTCGAAACGTTGTAATTTTATTGTATATGTTTTTTGGTTTATTAATATTAATGAATATATTTAATACCGGAAAATGTGCTTTTTATATTAAAGTCCAAATAAATAATTCACCCACCAAAGTTTTAATAAATTTATAAAAAAAAATGTGTGAGCCTCAACACATAAGCTCACAGGGGAAGTGAAACTTTAATTTTAAAACCCACTAATAGCTCATGATAAATACAATATATTACAATTAGGAAATTTAAATTATTCTTTTAAAACCCACTAATTGTTTATGACAAATAAAATTTATAAAATTAGGAAAATTTAAATTATTATTTTAAAATCAAGGCTTGTCTTTTATTTCCCCTCTATTAGGTCATTCCCCCTTTATTCTAACAAAAAAATTCAAACAGATACGTCGCTAAAGAAGTTTCACTTCAAAAATTAAATATCTTATTATATTAAAATTTATAACGAGGTGCTTGAAGCCTTGACATGGCAACCTTAGTTTCAATTAATTGCGTTGTATCAAATTTATTGTAACCTCGAGGGACAATGTTTTGTTTGCAGTTCTTGTGGAGCAGAGATTGGCAAATTTGGAGTTTTTCTTGTATGGGCAATTTGTTTGTCTAGATGCCATGTGTTTATCTATTTTTAAATTTTATATACATGTTTAAATTTAGGATGTAAGGTAATTCATTCCATTCAACCATTCATTTGAGATGTTTAAGAAATTAAATTGAAAGTTTTTGCCGAGAGTAGCAGAATTTTTATATATTGAAGGAGACAGTAAAAGAGTGTGTCTTCTGCTGGAATTATAAATTTTATTTATTTATAACGTTATAAATAAATAAAATTTATAATTCCAGCAGAAGACACACTCTTTTATTGTCTCCTTCAATGTTTAAGAAATGTTAATATTTGACACCATGTGTACTCACTTTCATTTGCAGACTGAAGATGGTTTTGAGTCGAAACCAAAACATGTCTCAACATCTAAAGAAATAATAAAGAATATATATATTTTGCCAAAAGAAAAAGGTATACAATTTTTTTCCAGAACCGAAAACCAGTTCATTGGGCTTCAAGCACCTCGTTATAAATCTTATTATAGTGATTGCCATTCAAGCATTGAAATTGATAAATATCTTACATTATAAATAAATATCCAATTTCGAAATGAAATGGGGATATTTATTGCTTTTAAAATGGAAGCCCAACACCTGCAGTTATTCCTCTGATTATTAATCATTTACGAATCGTTCTTATTGTAGGTATTTTTTTTTATTTGTATGAATAATTACATGAATATTAAAACGTTTTCTTCTACAAGATGCTAATTTAATTAATAAAGCAGATAAATGATTAAATGAAAGTTGCTTTTCTTAAAAAAAAAAAAACTTTTAGAGAAGTGAACATTTTTTAAATTCTTTTTTTTTCGCAGCGATTCAAAGCAATACATGAACTCTTCAAGAAATTACAATTCACAATTTACAATTAAATACATTAGTTCTACTTTCTATCGGGTAAGTGAATGAATGTGTTCTTAAACACCATTTATTTTTTTATTTTCAATTTCTTCTTTAAATTGACCTCCTTACAGAAAATTAATTTGTTTAAAATTAAAGATCTTCCTTTCTTCCTTTTTTTCTGGGTAGTGGGGGGGGCGCGGCGGCGAAAACTAAACAATATCAAAAGGTCAAAAGGTTTTCATATAAATCCCATAACAGAATTTTTAATAAAGAAATGAAATGAAATCACAGGTATTTTTTTAGCAGAAAGTAATGAAAGGCAGCCCAAGGATAGTGAGGAAAAAATTATTACATTTCCAAATAAGATGTATTTATTGGCAGTCATTATTTTTTCCTTTTCCTTTAAAACCAACGTTTAGGAGGATTCTTCCCTCCTTCTTCAGAATTTCATAGGGTCAATGAAGGAAACAAACAGGTTGCTTCTTTCTTCTCTCCTCCAGCAGTGTTTGAAATTTGTTCTTTTTTAATAGAAGCATTAAATAGAATTGAGTGGATATTGATGAGGCAGTCCAAAATTCAAAAAAGAATATAATTTAAAATATCTTTTTATTCATTAAATATAATATTTCTTGCTTAATTATAATTAGCACTGTTTAGATCAGGATTGTCCAACCACCGGCTCGGGACAACGATGAATGCGGCCCGACATAAAACTATAAATTTCCTTAAAACATTGAAATTTTTATATTACTGGAAATGATAGATATCTGGTACAATTTGACCTGATATTTTTTCTTTTTTTTTTTTTAATAAAAAGAAATTAGAAAATCTCCCCAAAATTTTTCGAAGAATAAAAGGCAGATTTTCAATTTTGAATGTTAAAAAATATATCAAAATTTGGGTATATTTTGAAGCATTTTTACTATAGATTTAAATATTTAAACTGCAAACTTTGTGATTGAATGTACGCAACTGCAATCAGACATTGAACTGAAACAAATATTTAATAATTTCTCATTATCAAAATTTTATAAAAATTATCTACCCAGAAACAAATATTCCTCCTGGCTTCCTAATATTTATTTATTTATTAGAAATATGAATTTACATAATATACTTGAAGCTATTTTCGAGAATAAAATTCACTAAAAGCAAAATTATAAGCTCAGTGACCACGAGGGGTACGAAGCAAATCCTAGGGGGTACGCCACATTTCTCTTCAAAATCCCTTGTGTCCTATTGTAATTAATCAATTGCATATATACATATTATGGTTTCATTTAAAATAAAAAAAAAATAATTTGATTTTATCCTTTCATTTCCTGAAAAAAAAAATCATTTTTTGACACACACACACAATTTATGATTATTTTCGTCATAAGGGTACGCGGTCAAAAAAGTTTGGAGATCACTGCCATAGAGATAGGGAATGAGTTGGAACTAAACTTTATTACAAAGTTTTGATTTTATTAACATTGTTCGATCATATCATAGTAGGGTAAAAACTTTAAAGAAAAATATAAATCGATGGATAATAAAAAAACAATTTTTTATTTTTTAGTCGTGAATTTTTTAAATTTCCGACACTTGAATCTAAAAAGACAGGAATAACAGATGATGACTATATTTACAGCTATAGGTAGGCTTATTATATGGTATGGGACATACGGTTTGACTAGGTCCTTGAATGTATGCTTCAGGTGTCCCCGGCAGTTGTCACTTTGTTTCGGTTATTTGGAAAAAAATATAAAGTACAGCCTCAACATGATAAAAAAATAACAATGAAATAGATGAAAAAATGAAATTGTTTTAAAGACTCGATATGCTAACCAGTTAGAGCAGCAGTAATTAATTCCTTTTTTACATTTTTATCTGTATTTTATTGAAG
Organism: Forficula auricularia; assembly: GCA_024734495.1. NCBI lineage: Eukaryota > Metazoa > Arthropoda > Insecta > Dermaptera > Forficulidae > Forficula > Forficula auricularia. The sequence goes on from JALMQS010000137.1 coordinate 657,932, forward strand.
TTCTAATGAATATTCTCTCTCTATGTAACGAGTATCGTTAAAGGCCATTCCTTGAATAATAGAATTTAAGAAATTAATCTATAATCGTGAAACAGGTTTGGACTTGTATTTTGGAAGAGAATTGTTCTATCTGAGCTCTTTTTAGTAATTTTCCTCTATCAGATTCTAATGAAAGAATGCCTCATATGCACATTTATTAAATATAATAAACAAAGTAAAATGTTTTCAAGACTCGGTACGCTAGAGACGCCGTAGTAATTATTAATAAAATTAAATATAAATTGTTCATTTATGCCTATATTTTGTCATCGCCTTCTAGCAGTTAGGTATAATTGATTACATGTGTCCTCTTGTAATTTATCAATTGCATGTATATGATATGAGACATTCCACGCAAATCAGACGGTTTGAAAAATTTTAATTTTTGACATTTTTTAGTACCCATCAAAAAACTCTTCCTGGTAAATTTTGAAATTTTTTTGATAACCTGTTTGAAAGATATCGAATTTCGGTTTTACGCTCATAACTTCTTCAAAAGTGGTCCAAATTCAATTTTCTTTTTGAAATTTTTGGTTTTTTACATTCTTTTTCGAAAAGAATACAAAAAAAATATTTAAAGTGTTTTTATAAACCATTTTTGAGTTTGAAAATCTTGTTTTTCAAACTGTATGTACTAATTAATAAAGTAAAGGGTGTGTAGTTTCACAGTGAATGAAATAAAACACAAAAATAAAACACAAACTCAATATATTTCGCATTATTAGTCCATCATCAGGAGTTTACAGGTTAAAATAGGTTGAAACTACACACCCTTTACTTTAATAATTAATATCATGTTTCACCTAAAACCTACACCACTTTCTCTAAGTAAAACTGTATGTAATCTTGGATTTCTTTGATAATTTTTTATTTTAAGCTTCTATTCATTCTACAAATTTTAAGACCGGGTTGATAGTGGTCCTATGATAATTACTATATTTTTTTTTGATTTTTGAAAATTTCGAAAAATTTTTATTGGATATTAACCATTATTAAAACCACTTTTTGGTATTAAGTTCTCCTTTTTTAGTTATTTTGAATTTATTTTTATCCTTAACATGTGTTTAAAATAAATAATTAGTATTTTAGTTTTTTGAAAGAAAATCAAAATCAAAAATCGAAAAAAATAACTATGAGCGATAAACCGAAATTCGATATCTTTTAAACTGGTGATCAAAAAAATTTGAAATTTAGCAGGAAGAGATTTTTGATGGGTACTAAAAAATGTCAAAAAAATGAAGGAAATCAAAAATTAAAATTTTTCTAAAACTTGATTTTTTACATTTTACATTCATTTCTTGAAAAAAAAAATCATTTTTGTCACACACACACACATGGGTATACAATTTATGATTATTTTCATCATAAGGGTATGCGGTCAAAAAAGTTTGGAGACCACTGCTCTAAATACATATTGGTGTTGTGGGAATAAAGTGTGTTCAAATCTTTATATGTATAACTGAATAGCAAAGCTAAATTAAATTACAAAGTGTTTAGGAAAACAATTTACCACTGTGATTATATAATATATAGGTATATAAATTTGAGAAAGTAAAAGTAATTTTAATGTATTTGTTTCCTTGTAGAGCCTGAGGAAGCTGTAATAAAATAGCGAAACGTGTTATAACACTTATTCTTGTTCATTTTCTTCTGAAAAATTGATATAATATTAACTAATATTTATTATGGAGCTGAATAACAAAAATTATATTAAAATCAATTTATAATAATAGAAAACATTATAATAGAAATAATGGAAAATTTCATCCATTATTTCACTAGCAACAGTAAACACTTGGAAATTTTCTCATGATTTTTTTTTCATATTTTTTAATAATCATCTAAAAGAAAGGCATCATTTTTTAGATAATAATAATGGCTTGCAATTTGATAAGTCACTTGTGTTTCTCTGAACAATAACAGCCTGTCCATATAATAAATAGCGCCCTTGGTGTTCATTAAGCATCCCCTTTCATGCCCTTATTTCCTCACCTCACCAGGGGAGTCTTTTTGATGATATAAAAAAAAAAAAAGAAAGACGAATAAAAAATAAAAAATAAAATAAAATAAAATAAAATAAAAATAAAACAAAAGAAATAGAAAACATTATTTTTTACTTAACGTATATTAATTAATTCCAATTTAGAATTAAATCCTAGAAGGAAACAAGGAATTATGTCTAATTTGTTCGGAAATTAAATTTACTAGAAAATTAAAAATTGTATTCAATATTGCATTTGAGTAATTAAAAATTACAGACTGAATTATTTTTATTCAAATAAATAAAAAATGTAATTATTTATCCCGGAATTTAATTAAACTCGTATCATTCTTTTTTGTTATTTTTTATATACCCTCTTGAAAGGCTCCTTTAATAATAAGAATAATTAAGCAACGAAATAAAGGCGACTTCATGAAATAATAAAAATACTAAATACTAACTAAACGGTTGACTTGGTTTCGAGGATGCGTTTTTTATTATATTATATACTCTCCTTTCTAAAAACAAAAGCATTTAAAAATTCTCAGAATTAATTAATTAGCATCAATTAATATTATTAAAAAAGTTTCTCATTAAGGTTATTCTATATCTAAGGCACTCAACGCTAATTTTAAATACTGCGTGTTCATTTTCAAGAGTGGAATATTGTTAACTTTGTTATTATCGGAGCTACGAAGTTGAGTAAACAGGCAAACTAATATAATTTTTAAGATGATTGTAGGAGGAAAACAGTAAAACAACTGAGATTTCCATTTTAAAGTTACTTTTAAAAACACATTTTTTAAAATTTTTTCTTTTATTATACCATTTGATAAAAATTATCAAGTAATTTTAAATGATATTCCTACTAATAAAAGAAAAGTAAAAATATTTATTTGGAAATTATTATTTAAGTTTCAGGAATAGTAAAGAAATGGACAAAATAATCAAAAACACAGAGCTTTTATCTAATGGGCCAGACGTTTCGTCAATTTATTTTGACTTCCTCAGTAGCTTATTTAATAACTTTTTGTTAAAAAACAATTTCACCATTCAACAAAACATCATTAATCTTTTTTAAATACATTCCTGGCTTCAATTAATCAACAATCTTGTACTTTTCTTTAACAATTAAAAAATTCTTTTTTTAAGAAAAGTACAAGATTGTTGATTAATTGGAGCTAGGGATGTATTTAAAAAAGGATTAATGATGTTTTGTCTTATAGCGAAATTGTTTGTTGTTAATGAGTGGGCCACTGTGGAGGTCAAAATAAATTGACGAAACGTCTGGCCCATTTGATAGAAGCTCTGTGTTTTTGATTATTTTGTCCAGTTCCCTACTATTCCTCATACAAAAATATTTATTATGGACACGAGTAATTCAACATTATTATTTTCTATGAGTTGTTCACTAGGTCACTTTTTTACGTGTAAGAAATAAAAGAGAGAGAGAGATTTTCTCAATATATATGGTATATTTCGAGCTGCAAACTCATCTGAAAATATGTATCTCCTGACAATGGATTGATAGCCCAAAAAAATATATATATATATATTGAGAAAACTCACTCTCACATGTGAAACAAGTGACCTAGTGAATAACTCATAGTAAATAATAATTTTCCAAAAACGTCATTTTACTTTTCTTTTATTAAAATATGTTTCACCTTGCATCAACACATGACTCTACAAATTATATTCCTATTTATTTTAAAATTTAAAAGATATATATTGAATTGAAACTAAAATAAATAATTACTAAAAAATAGAAGAAACGAAATGACAATTTTTTAATAAAAGCCCTAAAGTGCTATAACCAATTCCGCAATTAATTCACCGATCAAATATACTCGTGGCTTAAAAGTGGCTAAAGCAATTGAGGCCTATGCTCAAGAAATTGCCAGTTCTATCTATCTATATATATGGCCTATCATTTTTATTTTACTTTGATATGTAACCACAATCCAACATGCTGATAAATAAACCATCATGTCCAACTTGCTCAAAGAAAAGCCAATTTTTCGAGTTTATTTTCTTCCATTTTTACAGAGAAAGAAATACGTCTTAACCATTTTCTCAACTTGAAGATTGTATGTCAAGGCATATTTACGGCTCTCAATAAACTTCTAAGAGACACTCTTTGATCCAAGGGAATATTTTGAGAAAAATCTTTCGTCCATATTTAACAATTTTTTGAGAGTTTATATTAAAAATTGAACTTGATGCCTTTGAAAGAAGGATATTCTTGTTTCTATAAACGGGCTACTGTTTGTCGATGCACCTTAAATTTTTAGATATAGTCAATATACCATTCTCCAGTTATCACTTTTACAACGCTGTAGCTAAAATTGTAATTGTAAGTAGTCAATACGCATACACTTAATTATTTTAGACTTTTTGACAGCTGACGTACTATAGAAAGTTTCGGGGTTTCAATTTCCTTCTTTATTAATCTCCAAGCTTTACCAGTATGCCAAATTGCAGCATTCTAGGCTGATTGTATTTTCATTATATGTTAATTAAGCCTATAAATTTCACCCCTTCATTTTAGGTCTAGAAGAAGAGAACGTTTTGTTTTTTAGATTTGCCCCTTTAATTGTACCCCAAATTCTACCACTATGTCAAATTTCAGCATTCCAAGTTCAGCGGAAGTATTCTAGTTTTTTGATGATTAATGAATTGTAAGTTAGTCAATACGCATACACTTATTTATTTCAGACTTTTTGACAGCTGACGTACTTTAGAAAAAGTCAAATTGTTCTGATGGCAGTCTTTTTTGATGAACAAATCACTATTTGAATATTCTTTATATACACTACGGTGCAAAAAAATCGAGCCACCAATGAAAACTTGATTAAATAGCTAATTATTTTAAATTTTTTTACAAATATTCATATAATTCATTTAATATAATCATATAATTCATATAATTCCATTAACTCTTAAATTAACATATTCAATAAATATTGTTGATAATTTTTGAATTAAAATAAATAAGTAAAATTAAATTAAAAGATACAATTTACAAATTATCCTACTTTCTCAATATCACTTATATTTAAATAAAGTTTTAATAAAAGATCAAATTAAATTTGAAATATCAATAAAATGAATAATTTTGAATTAATCATCATTGAAAGAAAGACAAAATATTTAAAATGGATATTTCTGAAGTTCAAGCAGTTCAAATTGTGTGCCTAATTAATCAAGGGTTAAGTCAACAAGTGGCAAGTACACTGTCAATAAGCAATAATTTCAATATTGTATGTTTCGTTGTAAAAAAATAAAAAATGATTTACCATTTAATAAAGTTTTTAATGGTGGCTCAATTTTTTTGCACTTCAGTGTATATTATGGTCTATCTCAAAAAAGGCTTAATTTATTTTGATGAAACAAACTTTATTAATCAGTTTAAATAACAAAAACAAAAACAAAAAGCAAACAATCTAACTAGGTCTGAACTTAAAAAAAATCATTTTGATAGGTTTTATTTATTAATTAATAATTAACAGGTAGGTAAAAATAAACAAAACAGATTAGTGATTCATAACAAAAAGGGGGTTGAATAAATAAACGAAAATTAATTAAAAATAATATTTATGAAAAAAAAATTTCCTTCTGTTTATAAATTTAAATTTACTAAAAAAGAATGATTTTTTTGCATCCAGGATTAAATAAAATTAGTATAAATCTTAATACATTTTTTTGTCAACGTTTTGAATCACTCCGATCAGGACATTGTTTTGCACAAAGTTGAAATCTTCCTTCTTTCCTAAATTAAAAATTAAGAATAATATTAATATATCAATTTTAACTAACCCAAAAAATTAACGAGCAACGCTCGGTCCTCCAGGTCCTTTGTATCATGTCAACAAGAATAAAGCCACTTTAGCAAAGCTTTTGCCAAAGGATCGCATCAAACAGCTAATCTCGTTGTCAATAAATGAATCTTTTTTAATTTCGAATATGCAAATATATAAACAATAGAATTAATTTTTAATTTATATTTTATTTACTTTCACAACATCTATCTAGATTTGATCTGTTTGAATTTCTAAAAGGGATTCATCAAATAATTAAAGAGATACGGTGCTAGAGAAATTCAATTGAAAGTACTCGACAAATAGAGAAGTTGATGATGGACTTCAGCTTCAGAGGAATCAATTTACCTCACTCGGGAATGATAACAGAATTATTTATCCAAAGATTATACAGATTGAAAATATTTTTAATTCAATTCAAATAATTCTAGATGATTAATTCAATCTATCTTGAAAATTATTTTTAATAAAATAAATAAATAAAATTAACTTTTTAGGTTATTTGCATAGTATGTTTCTTAGACCATGAAATATATAGACACGCCCTGGTGTCGAGTTGGTGAGGGCAACATCAACTAGAGAATGTGACGTCATCTGTAGGTAGTAACACCCAGAAATAGCATGGCCACTATAGGAATTATTATACATTGAGATAAATTTATCTTAGTTTAGATTATTTATTTTGGATTCCAATAATCGCAAATTAATATACCAAAATATTTATACGAGAACGTGACGTCATCTGTAGGCGATGTTGGCCTCACTTCACTCTGTATGGAGAGTAGCAGAGGGCGTGTCTATATATTTCATGGTCTAAGCGTCTAAGATATATTTATAGGAATCCATTCTAAAAATATTAATAAATAAGAATGTGAAATATTTATTGAGAGGGATTCAACAGAGCTTATTGAAGGTACATTCTTTGCTCTTTTCTTCTAATTCTTTCATTTTCAATTTGGATTTTGCTACATTAACTTTTGATAATACTTTTAACTAAACCTTTGTTATTGTACAAAATGAAAATAAAAGAATCAAAAAATCGAGAAAGCTGATGTAATTGAATGTTGCTATGCTTTTTAGGCAATTGATTAAAGGGTCACTTTTGGGGATTCGGATCATGTCCTGTCATGGAAAACGCTGAATATCTACAAATCTAGAGTTTTAGCAAAAAAGTAGTCGAAGTGAAAGTTCAAGTCAACAAAATTGCCTAGAGAATGAGACCCGAATCAAGTTTCTAGAATGGTTTGTATTTTATGAAAGAAAAACTGCAATTTTTTGATAAAAATTGCATTTATTCAAACCTTCCAACCTCGTTGAGGCACGATTTACCGTTATACATTTAGGCTAAAACTTTGACAATCTCATTTTTTAGACAATTGGCACGTATTAAGAGGTCCGCTCCGAAGATACGGTGAAAAAATCTCCAGATCCTTATGTGACTACCCTAGTTATCACGGCTAAGCGCTTCCCAGTCTTCAAGAACAGTTAATTGTATCAAAATTATTGCCTAAGACCAAATTTGTAGAAAATTTTAAGTTCTACAACTTTTCTGATAACTCCAAATCTCATTTAGAGCAAGATATTTACAAAAATCTACAAAAAACAAAAACGACGACCTTTGACCTTGAAATTTTTGGACTCGTGGACATGAGATTATATGAGACTTGTGACCTAACATATAAAATACCACAATAAAGATTTATACAAGTTATTAGCAGACGAACGTGGAAGCAGGGAGTAGATGAGGCAATGACCAGTAGGCAACTACAAGAGCAAGACATCCTGGATAGAGAGAATTGGCGTGTTGGATGCGGAAAACGGCGCATGCTGTAGAACAAACCGCTTTATTATTATTATTAGCAGTAATTTCGAAGTCAAGCCCTTTATTCACCTTATTTGACTGGATTATGGAAATGAGATATTGTTCATGTTCTAAAAAACTAATTTATGTCAATGGATTGTCCATCTGTTTATATTTTTTAAAAATGACGAAGAAAATTAATTAAAATCGCCTAGCATTTGAAGGTTATGCATTCATTTAGACAAGCCTGCTTGAATAAAGTATAACTTCCAGGCTCTCCTAACAAACAAGTCAAATAATTGAAAGTTTCTTTTTGCCGAGAGTAGCAGAATTTTTATAAATTGAAGGAGACAATAGCAGAGTGTGTCTTCTGCTGGAAAAATAAATTTTTAATTTATTTATAACGAGTCTATAATTTAGAGAGCTTTTCTCTCTTTATCAGTCTATTACAATTGATTCACATGAATTGATGTCTGAAAGTGAGTTTTACACAGTGTATATAGTTTCGAAGTTTTGGCCTTCATCATCAGTCTTTTTCAAATCATAAATATTATTGAAAGAGGAGACAGAGGGGAATGTCGCATTGGATTTCCTTCACTGACTTTTCAAAACCCTGAAGAAGGAGGGAATAGCCTCCGAAACGTCGGTTTTATGAATAAAAAGATAGTGTTAAATTATCTTCTTCTTTTTTTGGACTGCCTCATCGATATCCACTTTATAAATATTATTTTTCATAGAGTCAGTATCGCCTGGATATTGAAAATTTTGTTCTTTCTTAGCACAGACAAGCTGAGTCAAACAATGTTTGATGAAAAATAATATTTAAAATTAAAAAAAGATTGATGATGAAGGCCAAAACTTCGAAACTATATAGTTTCAAACAAATAAATAATATATAAACATATCTATATTTAATATATATATGTGTATGTTTATTTGCATCAAACAGAGGACATCTTTGTTTCTCTTTATGATTCAATAAATCTGCTACTCTCAGCAAAATAAAAGCTTTTCACTTAGATATTTAAATTTTTTTTGAACCAAATTAAAATAAAATACTTATATAATTACAATATAAATAATAGAAATGAAAATTTTTACTTCAGCTCTCTCATACTGTTCACAAAATCATGCACAATAATGCCTATTTTAAAAAATTTCTATTTCCAACAATAAAGTATCAGCCAAACTAACTGAACACAAAACTGACAAGTAATTTCAATATACTGAATAATTTAATTTTGTCTATGTGATATAAAATAATACATCTTCTAAATATCTCAACACAAATATTAATGTAACACGAATACAGCTAATTTGTGTACTTATACTTATGCTTATATCAATTTTTTGTTTATTTTAATAAACTCCTGAAATAGGACCTCCGGATTATATCTTTGTTACACCCTGTTTAGAGAAAATGATATTTATTTTTTAGAGAAATTGATATTTATTGTATAAATAATATGTACAAAAATTAAATATACGAGTATAAAAATAATAATATTTTGATATCAAATAGGATGATCGTCAAATGTGCTCATATTTTTATTTTAATTGAAAATTTTTAATTGAAAATCTCCGCTGCTTAATTAATTTATATACTAAAGGTTTAAAATTAAAAAATTTAATTAATTTATAAACTACCTATAATATAATGCAATCATTAGAAAAGTTAATTTGATTTTTATGATTTCTGAATTCCTTGAGCTTAAACATTTTATTTTCAAGTTAATAGATTATAAAATGTTTATCTTTTTTAAAAAATTATCCTTTTTTCTTTTTTTTATTTAATTCGATATTGAAAAACCAATAAAAAATAATATTTTTTATTACTATTCAGGATTCGGTGGAGAAGTAAATGGTTTTTATTTTTACGTAGTATTTATTAGAACACAATTTATGGGAACGATGAATAAAAATTTTAATAGGTTTTTATTTAGCAATACGGTTCATAAATAAATTGATATGAATTTGACGTGTAAGCCTTGACTTCCGATCCTGAACTTTACTGCCCAGTGAGCTGAATGCTTCAAAACTAATAAACGAATTGACTTTTTCTCCTCAGGGCCACATGTGCTATTTTATATCTGCCTAAGTTCTCACACTACACAAAGTCTAACTCAAATTCGGCTCGCATTTATGGAGAAAAAACATCATCCATTCTCTTACTAGGCAGGTTTTGAAAAGCCGGTCAAATATTTGATACGAGTCGTGCTTGAACTAGCTTGATTGGAAGGCAAGCTGACTCCCTATTAAATTAATTAAATAGAAATTTGAAATAATTTTCCCTGATTTCTTTTTTTACAGATTATTACATACCTAGGATGTTTTAACTTTTTAATAAGATAAAATCAATCACATTTAATCATAGAAAGTGATTTTCAAACTTATCATACTTGTACTATTAACAAATTGATTCGACAATTTGTCTATCACTATCTATATATATAAAATTAAGGTTTTATCTGTACATTGCTCCAAATCACGCCAAATTTTGGTTGCACACGTTTCAAGCAAAGTTATTAACGAAAACACCCTCAACAAAATTCCTGTCTGTATGTCTGTCTGTTTCAGTGGTTTCCGCGAAAAGTTGCTCACGATTCACGTCAAAACGGCTGAAGGGATTATTATGAAATTTCATATTTGTATCTAACTTTTAGCTATATAACGTTTTGATATTTTGACCCCAAAAGGGGGTTGGGGGCACACGAATAAAAATTATCAAATAACTCCTAAACTATTAACTCTACGGCAAATTTTATAATGAGCAAAGTTGTAGGAGATGTGATTTCTGACAACTTTTGTTTAAAAAATTACCCCAAAAAACCACCCAAAAAGGGTGGGAGGGTGAAAAATATGTAAATTCTTGCCCTTGGAGCAAACTCAACCAAATTTTGTATACATAAACTATGGGCCTCTAGAGAGCTAGAAATGCAAAAACTAACCACCCAAAATGGGGGGAGGGTCAAAAAATGAAAATTTTTGCTCTTGGATCAAACTCAACCAAATTTTGTATACATAATCTGTGGGTCACTAGAAGGCTAGAAATGTAAAAACTGGATTCGGAGGTGGAGTGATGATGCGGGGGTGGAGTGGGTTGTGGGTTAGGGCATGGTGCGGGGGGTAGGGGTGCTGGGTGGGTCTCGGAGGGGAGTGGAATGTGAGGGTGGGGTTCTTTGGTTGGGGTCCAGGGGGCGTGCCTTGCAGCTAGTAAATATATAAAAACGGGAACTAGATATCGTCGCCTTAGAGAGTAAACCTACTAGCTCACAACAAGAAAATTTTACAGGGGAAAGAAAAAAACAAAGAAAATTTAATATTGCTGTAATGGAAAAAACTATTTTTCACATTTTTTTTCTACAACTCGTAATTTAAGTAGCAATTTTACTTGGACGATGCTTCATCTTTTTTTCATTCGAACGGTATTAATATGGTACTGAGGTCAATACGGTATTGAGAGACATCTCGACCAAAGATAGACGACTAGCAATTTTCGAGTGATATTATTTTCTGTCTGATTCAGGTTCTCTGGTTTATTTCTTCTTCAAGTGCCATATTCGATTCCGAGTATCCTTTCTACTGTAATTTTCCTGAGGAAAATTTTCACAGGGGTGGTTTACCATTGCCTTCCCTGAAGGGATCAGATCATAGCCGGTCAAATATTTACAGTGAGTCGGGCTTGAACCCTCGCTAGCTTAATTAGAAGCCATGCTCTATAACCATTAACCACTCGACAAACTTGACTCCATGGTTTATTTAAATAAGGCATATATAATTATTTCACTTTAGACTTTTACGCTCATAGATAGAGACAATTTTATCCGAATTATAATTAATTTTGAGAATAAAACACAAACAAATTGTTTATTTGACACATTGAACTATTGAAAGTTTCCGAATCCGAGAATTCATTATTAACGAAAATGTATGGAAATATCGGCTTTGCCAACTCAACGTTCTCAGATAGACTTTGACAAAAATAAGAGATCCATTTATTTGAATATTCTAGGTATATGTATATGTTGCAGTAAAAACCCGTTTTTTAGTAAGAACGGATTCTCACTAGTTAAAACGCGTTTCACTGAATATCTTTGTGTCAACTAGAGTTTACCGATGTTGGTTGAGTTTGGTTCGAAGGTCTAGAATCTTCATTTTTGACCTTGCGCCTCATTTTGCAGGTTTATTTTCAAAAAATTTTAAACAGAAATGTCAAAAATTACATCCTCTACAAAGTTGCTTATAATTTTTTACATTTTCGTTTAAAATTGTTTGAAAATAAACACCTAAAATGAGGCGAAAGTTCAAAAATGAAGATTCTAGACCTTTGAAGCAAATTCAACCAACATCAGTAAAAACTCTAGTTGCCATAAAGGTAATCAGTGAAACTCGTTTTAGCTAGTAAGAACCCGTTCTTACTAAAAACGGGCTTTTACTGCAACATATATATTGAATACATTTATATTTGTATAAATGAATGTTCAAAGATTGTAATGCCATTTTGACCTAAAGTCCAATTAAAAATTGTAAATTCAATTTTCTGTTATTTTGATTTTAAATTATTTAATTAATTTTATAAAAAGCAATGCCTTAAAGCAATTATTTTTCTTAAACTATATAATCGCCGATTGGCTGATATGCAAACAAATTTACTCTAAGTCGGATTTATTTAAAATTGTGTAAGCTAACTGCCACGTAATATTTATATTTATATACCTACCTATATACCATTAATATAATGATCCCCGTTTCGTAAATGTAAACATATTTTCAATTCCAAAGCGTACCTGCTAATTTTAAATCTTTTTTCAAATTTCCATTATTAGACTCTTCAAGAAGTTGAAAAAGCCATTATTCTTAAGAGAAACGAAGGGGATAAAAGTCAATATTTCATAAGATTTTCAAATGGTTTTTATAAAAGCTTTACATTATGACATAAGAAGTCTCGTTTTTGAATGAATATAAAAGAAAAAGAAAGAAATGGGGAGGAAAACGTTAAAGAGAAAACAGCAAATAGAGACGAAGACAGGATTTCCATCCAGATTGAATGTTATTTGATTGGAAAGTAAAAATCCCTAAGTTTATAAGTACTGAGCTAAAACAAATGTTTCCCTAAATAAGTCGAAATGTTCAAAATTGATCTGGTATTAAATAACTAGTATTTAAAAAAGTTTGCTAACTTTAGCTTCTTCATCACTGGGAAATAGTACCCGACATCTGGGCTTAAAGGGCAGAATTGTTGCATTTCTAGGGAAGATAGAGAATATCAGGCCTCATTTTAATTTATGAAGGGGTTTAAATAAGAGACGTGCAGCTTTTATTTATTTCTTATTTATTTATGAACTCCCGCTAACGTTTCGGCTATTGGTTGTAGCCGAGGGGTGATCCGCGATTGGAAGTAGGTGTACACCTCTTTGGAAATATTTTGAAAGTACTTGGAAATATTTGGAAGTACTTGGAAGTATTTGGAAATAGTTGGAAATATTTGGAAGTACTTGGAAATATTTGGAAGTACTTGGAAATATTTGGAAGTAAGTGGAAATATTTGGAATTACTTGGAAATATTTGGAAGTACAAGTGGAAGTAGGTATACAGGATATTAGGTCGCGGTTCACCCCTCGGTTGTAGACTTCTTCAGAGCTAAACAATGACAAATAATGTTTACAATATTAATTCGGCCTCATTTTGATATATAGGCCAAACGATTCAATTCAAGTGGCATGCAAGCAGCACTAGTGATGATGAATAACTTAAAAGCAGTGGTAGATCCTAAGTTTGCGAAAATCGGTTACTCTGGACTTGGTAAAACGTAAATCTTATATTATTATTTACAGTTTAATTTTTGTTCTCATTATTTAATTTAAAAAAATAATCATAATTAAAATAAAGATATGAGTGTCTTTTTTATTAAGAAAAAAGAGCGAATTTTTTCCCAAAATCAACTGGTAGCATATAGTCTCTATCACGGTCACCCATCCCCGAACAATATTTACCACAGCTTTGGTAGTTCTTCGAAAACCAGTACTTTGAATATGTCAACTACGCAGTTTTTTTTAAATATAAAGTCATGATATGTGGCCCCGATTTCAAAAGTATTTTCTTACAGATACACTATAAATTAATTTGTAATATATAAATTTAATTAACTTAATTTACCCTCACTCCTTCCCAAAAAAACATTTAAAAAATTGTAAAAAAAAACAGAAAAAGCCTATGAATTTTTTAGTATTTTTTCAACAACTCAAGCAAGTAAAAAAATAATAAAATGTAAAATTTCAATAAAACCGAAGTTTTTTAATAAGATCATCATTTAAACATTGTAATACAACTGAATTAAATCAAAAACTCACAGTATTTACTAACTAAATAGATCAAAAGTAGTAGATGAGTTACTAAAGAATTAAAATGTTTAACTATACTTAATTTTTATTTTTTATTTTTGAGTCCCTCGTTAATACTTGACCTTCAACAGCCTCTTGGAACCGCCATGGCTGAATCGAGTACTTAGGGGAGGGAAGGGTGAGTGCTCGCAGGCAGGCAAGCAATAAGGCAGTCGAACTTAAAGGCCGGTTCACATGGAGCTTTTTCTCTTACTTGTTCCTAACTTGTTCAGCTAACTGTCAATTTGGAGGCATGGAGGGAGTCGAAATGACGTCACTCCAGACTGTCATAGTAGCATTCTTGCTTGATCCAAAGGAAAAGGCATGTTCTAAAAAAACAGTTTAGCTACTTGGACCGGGCAGTGGACAGCCAAACGGAAAGCATTATTTTATCACGTGGGTGATATTCGCATTTGCCAAATCAGCTGATATCACAGAAAAGCTGATATTTTGTTTCTCACTGTTCAACTCTTTACTTCAATGAATAAAGAGAATATTCCTTCCAAATTCGTCTACGATTGATAATTTCTGGAATAATATTATTGTCAGCCATTTATGTTTGCATCTGAGCTGAAACTAAAAGATGATAGACCAGCTACTTGGCTCAAATCATGCGCGCGCAACCTAGCCGGCTAACTTGAAAATTTTCTGAAAAAGCTTCGTGTGAACCCAACAGGGGAAAAATCAGCCTGACTGAACTAGCTTCAAATTGCAAGTAAGGCGAACAAGTTAGGAGCAAGTAGCAGAAATAGCCTTGTGTGCACCAGCCTTAAGGAAAGAAACGGGACACTACTATGTCCGTATATTTGCCTGTCTTAACATTGTAGCGTTGGCCAGATACTAAACCACTTATGTTGCCCGCGGTGTTCCAGAGGCTGGGCACCCCTGCTTTACTCATTGTAATGTTTAACCAAGACAAAAAATGTTGTAAATTAGAGTCCATTACAATCACTCTGGATAATCATATCCTTTAGGAAAAATTTATATTAGCGTGGAGATAAGCCTCTCTGACTAGCCAGTTCGTTTTCATGCACAAAGATCATCTCATCGCTACACAAAGGCTTAGAAAACACCCTCAACGAATGGAATAGAAAATTAATGATACCCTCTTTATAAACATTTGAATGTAAATATTATCTTTGACCTTTTACGGCACTAAATATAATTTTGAATATATTCCAAATGCAAATCGCCTCTTTTCAACTAAAATCTCTATTTTTATTAAGATTCGTACAGGGTAGAAAATAATTTAATCCGGAAATTAAAAAAAAAATAGATTGCTAATAATTTTTATTTACTCTTAAGGTTACATTAATTCATTAACTTATTGAAATTGCCTTAAAGATATTATTATAAATATTAGCTTTTTGTATATGCCGAAGAGCAATATTAATAAAAATAGTTAAAATAAAAATATAATCTATTATCATAAAGATAAATTGAAATTAGAAAAGTTAGGTACGGAAGTTACACTTCTAACGTGTGTACTAAGTGCACACACAACTATTTTTTTTAATGTCCACCTAACTTTATACCTATACATGAGTGCATAAACTATTCTATATTTAGTGAAACGACTAAAGAAATAGTAAAATTCTTAATTTCTCTTAAATTATTTATTTAAATTGAACATTTTGATTGAATACATTTTATGGGTGACTCGTATATTAAGTACAAATGGTTGCCAAATGTTGTTGTTCACCGAGGCAAACAAAATTTCTTGCATAATAAAAGGCACGTAATCATTTGATAAGTTATTTTCTTTTCACAATGGACGCAATTTAAGAACGAGGTTTAAAATTAACTGAAGCTTGTATATCTTCGATAATTTGGACCATTATAGAACCGTTCCTCTCCCGTTTTTTATAGTTTTTGAAAAATAAAATCAATAATTTAATTCAAACCCTGGTGGGTCAGGTAGGCTAGGCGGTAGCATGTCAGCCAGCTAACCAAGAGGACCCGAGTTCGAATCCGGCTCGAGGCATCCGGCTAAAATCTGACCCCCGAGGTAGAGACAAATTTAAAAATAAAAATAAATAGTATCGTAGTGAGGCTTATGGCTAACATGGCCGAAAATCAAAAAAAAAAAAAAAAAAAAAAAACTCAAACCCTCATTTGTGAATAAATTCGATTTTAAAACATTCAACTCCTATTGCACTCAAGGTAAAAACAAATAGTCCAAGAGCTGGTGACACATTTTTGAGTACGGATTTAACCCAACTAGAAATAATTCGTAATAGTACCGTCTATGATAGTTGTACAAGGAATGGCCAGTCTGGCTGGTCTAAGCAGGTGGACCAGGTACTGCGCATGAATTGTGAAGCGCGGTAAAAAATACATATGCGTTAAAAAATATTTTGACCCACAATGAAATTATAAAAATTATAATTTATAGTCAATTATAAACATAATATATTCACTCCAGACCATTTGAGTGGTGGGACGTGGATCTAGACCACTTAAAGTGTATTAGCATCATGCTATTTTTGCATGTTGTAAAAATACACTTTGGGTGGTCTAGATCCACCTATATAATGATATATTATGTTTATAATTGACTATAAATTATAATTTTTATAATTTCATTGTGGGTCAAAAATATTTTACTTATGTATTTTTTATCGCACTCACACTATTACTTTTTATTCAGACCAACCAGATTATTCGCTATTTTAATATTAGACGGTACTAATACGGATTATTTCTAGTTAGTTCAAATCCGTACTCAAAAATGTGTTATCTCACTTGGACTAAAAAGAACCCACGGATTTTTCAAATGTTTCCACCTTTCTTGATCTTAATTGATTCAAAACTTGAAAAATACCTTCAATTTCCAAAGAAACTAATTTTTAATCTTTCATCTACTATGAGAGATTTAATATTGTCTTTTTAAATGTTGTGCCATCTTCCAACCTAACAATTAAAAAAAATTAAATTCAGAGTCTGGAATTTGTTTACATTATTGACAGAGATGTACAAGACCTCGTAAAAAGTATCTGGAATACAAGATACTTTTACGTAAAGTATTTGATATATTAGATACAAGCTTACTTTTGTAAATGGTATTTGAAATACTGGTTACAAAATACGTATTTTCTAAATACTTTTTGAAAGAGAACATATTTTTATTAATCTTAAGGTTTATTTAGCTTATTATATTAATTATGAACAGTGATCGAGTAAATATGAGAAAATATTATATTTTTAAGGTTACCTATAATTAAAACCAGTTCTTCAAACATTTTATCAATCATTTTTCTTCGATGAGGTCTCATTATAATCCCCCCAAAAGAGAAAAGTCGCTCCACGGGGGCGAAACTCGGCAAACAGGTGTTATACAGTGTGGGGCATAAAGATCTACCACATTTTGAAGAGGTATACAAAATGAAAAAATTTAACTAGAAAAAACTGAATATATTTTTGAAAAGAACATAAATTAATAATAGGAATAACCATTCTACTTTGGATTTTTGACGTTTCGGTTATTATTAGTAACCATTGCTGAAGACATGGAGGAATCGACTTAAAATCAAAAATAGCCATCGTTTCTCATTGACTATTGAGATCAAACTTGAGTTGTTTACCAAAAAAGAATTTAGTCTTTTTGATTTTAAGTCGATTCTTCCACGTTTTCAGTAGAGGTTGCCATTAATAGTCAAAACATCAAAAATGGAATGCAATAAGGTTATTCCTCTAGTATTAGATAAGAATTGATCGTTATTTTTGATTTTAAGCCGATTCCTCCATGTCTTCAGCAATGGTTACCAATAATAATCGAAGCGTCAAAAATCTAATGTAAAATTGTTATTCCTCGAGTATTATATGAGAATCGATTGCTATTTTTGATTTTAAGTCGATTTCTCCATGTCTACAGCAATGGTTACTAATAATAGCCGAAATGTCAAAAATCCAATATAGAATGGTTATTCCTCAAGTACTAGATGAGAATCAATCCCAATTTTTGATTTTAAGTCGATTCCTTTATGTCTTCAGCAATGGTTACCAATAAAAACCGAAACGTCAAAATTCCAATATAGAATGGTTATTCCTCAAGTACTAGATGAGAATCAATCGCTATTTTTGATTTCAAGTCGATTCCTCTATGTCTTCAGCAATGGTTACCAATAAAAACCGAAACGTCAAAAATCCAATATAAAATGGTTATTCCTCAAGTACTAGATGAGAATCAATTGGTATTTTTGATTTTAAGTCGATTCCTCTATGTCTTCAGCAATGGTTACCAATAAAAACCGAAACGTCAAAAATCCAATATAGAATGGTTATTCCTCAAGTACTAGATGAGAATCAATCGCTATTTTTGGTTTAAAGTCGATTCCTCTATAAAGGTAACGGATAAGAAAAGAACGCAGTTGCTATGGTTACTTATAAACTTTCCTCCCAAATTTTTAGCATTTCACAGAGAAAAGCCTATCCACTCGTCCTATATTACCATAAACAGATCAAATGAATAAATTTTAAAGAATTCAAAAATCTTACTTTAGAGTAAAGTACTTTAAAATATAATTTCACTAAAAACTTTATTTAACCTTTTTTGTCGGCCCCAAGGTACTTAATTAGAATATTAAATTTCATCAAAATTGGTTAAGTCATTTTGAAGATATTTAGAAAAAACTAAAAATGTACTGAAATAAATAATGTTGTATAATACTAATGTTTGTGGGCCGATATGTACCAAAAACTAATCAGCGCTTCATTTTGTTAAAATGATCGTAGGTTTTCAATTTCATTTCAATCGGTGCAAAGGTGTGGAAAAAATCGTGGACCAAAAAAACGATAACATCCATCCATCCGCACGCACTTCCAAAAAAAATGGCACTTTTTGGGCTCTCGCCGAGATTCCAGGTAACTTTTGGCAAAACCGCCACGTGCTAAAATTCAATCTCATTGAATACTTCAATTTGTGACCTTAATTGAGTCCATGGGTTCCGTAGTCTTTACCCGAGGACCCGTTGAAGTCGCGCTTGCCGCGTGACCGATTGCAATAGTTTCTCCCATGCTTCGCATTGGATTAAGTAAAAAATATTTTATGTTCTTTCAAAAAATATATTCAATTTTTTTTTTCTAGTTAAATTTTTTCATTTTTTATACCTCTTTAAAATGTGGTAGATCTTTATGCACCACCCTGTATTTTAAAAATATTTTTTTTTATTGTATGATAAACATTTAAACTCTTTAGTTGTCTTTATTATTTAAGTATTGAAGTGTTTCTAAGTCACAATAAAATATGGCGGGGCGAGGGCGGCGACGGCGGCAGACAAAAGTAACTAGACCATACAGTCATTTAATAGGTTGATAAATTATCATTTTAAGGGTGCATTCAGTTTTGACTTTATGATGGGATGCAGTAATGTAAAAAAATGCATAGGTAATTAGTAAAATTATTTTAGCAAACATAGTATTCAC
Organism: Forficula auricularia; assembly: GCA_024734495.1. Classification (NCBI taxonomy): domain Eukaryota; kingdom Metazoa; phylum Arthropoda; class Insecta; order Dermaptera; family Forficulidae; genus Forficula; species Forficula auricularia. The sequence continues at coordinate 677,378 of JALMQS010000137.1, forward strand.
AAAATACAAAGATACCAAAAGAATGTATTTAAATACAAGATACAAAATGGAAATGAAAAAAGTATTTCAGATATAAGATGAAAATACGTATTTTGTATATTTTATCTGTATTTCAAATACATATATCTGTATTTCAATACTTGTATCTAAAATAAGTCACATCTCTGATTATTGAATAACATTATTTTCAAAAACCCTTAAATTCTCATGGTTCTTTAGATTTTAGAAGTTATGTTTATAGAAAAAAAGATTACTGGGGATATTTGTCAAAAACACATCGAAACATGTCACAGAAAGAGCTCGTCTTTGAGAAGCCGAAAATGGACACGCTTTAAGAGATATGTTTTTTCACGAAGGTACTTAAAATTGTGATTGTGTCACTTCAATTCAATGTTGATTTTCTTCAAACAGCTCTAAGATTTTCACATAAATAAATACCTAAGCCTCTTTTCTAATTCCTTTTTTTTATTTGTTTCAGGTGAGTCATTCCTTCATTCAAAACATTCAATCCTCTCAATTGGAAATGTAAGTCGATCATTTCTGATATTTATAAATGTATGCTTTAAGTCAATCCTTTATTATTCCCTCAATTCATTTACTCTACTAATTCCTATTGTACTCTAACCCGGTCTATTTATGATTCCTTTCAGCTTACTCCATGATTAGGTACTCGTAATTTATCATAAATTCAGATCAGTAAACGTTGTTAATTCATTCTCATTGGAATACTATAAATAAATCATATATCTCAGGGCTGTCCAACCCGCGGGCCGCATACGGCCCAGCACTCCAATGAATGCGGCCCGACATAAAATTATAAACTTCCTTAAAACATTGAGATTTTTACGTACTTACTGGAAAACATATCTGATACAATTTTACCTTGTATTTATTTTCTAAAATAAGAAGAAATTGAAAAATCACCCCAAAAGTTTTCGAAGAATAAAAGGCATATTTTCAATTTTGGATGTGAAAAAATATATCAAGATTTCGGAAAATAATCGCAATTTTGGCATATTTTGACTCTATTTTTATTAGATATAAATATTTTACTTGTAAACTTTCAGTCATTGAACTGAAAGAAAAATTTAATAATATCGCTTTATTAGAATTTTACAAAAATTATCTACCCAGAAACACATACTAGTACTCATGACGTCACAATATTATTCCCCTTTTAGAAATATGTATTTACATATACCTAAGTGAAGATATTTTCAAGAATAAAATTCACTAAAAGCAAAATTATCAGGTAAAAAATTTTCGAATATTAAATTTTTTTTTTTCTTTTTTAAATTATTGGATAAAAAACACTTGGTAGGTTTCACATTAAGATATAAGAAATAAAACGAATTTATTTTTTGAGAATCTTTAATCTCGATATATATATTTCGGGTGACTAACCCATATTCCGGAGAAACAGAAAATAACTGATATGAAATATATATTTCGAGATTAAAGATTCTCCAAAAATAAATACGTTTTATTTTTTATAACTTAACGTGAAACCTACTAAGTATTTTTTATCCAATAATTTAAAAAAAAAATGTTTCACCAAGTACCAACACCAAATTCCTTAAAAACTTTTAAAAATTATACTTAATCTCACATTTCCATTTACTAAAAATATTTATTATTTCAGTAATTAAAACTTTTTGAAACGTTAATTGACTCAAAAACAAAATTCTGAAGGAAAAGTACACAAAGACTGTAATGCTATGCCATTTTTGCTTCTTTGTCATGGTGGATTTAATTAACTGGCTTTTTCGATTTACAAATATAAATAGAATTTAGTATATTTATGAGGGCCGAGAGAATTTTTCTTCTTCAAATGTGGCCCGTGTAAGCCAAAATGTTGGACACCCCTGATATATATCATTCGATTTTCTTTTAGGTCTATATTTTTTGTTTTTTACAATGTATCAATTTCATCCAATTTAAATTATCTCTCTACTACACAACGAAATTAAAACTCCCCAAAGTTAATATGAGTTGATGATGATACTCCACAAGAGCTTGGGTGTTGTTAAATTCATTTGCGCTCCCGACCCTTTTCCCATTTAAGTAATAAGAGAGATGGTATTCTAGTTACAGAAACCTTTAAGATAATATAGTATAATATAGTGGAGTGAATTGAGAAGAAAACTAATAATGGAATAAAGAAAAATATTAAAAGACTTTATTTTAGTTTGAATCATAATATAATTAAATTGTTTAAAATTGTTCAATGAATTGAATCCATAACTTAATTAATTTATATTATAAGATCTTAGGAAATTGGATAAATAAATAAAATTCTAAGTTTTATATTAAATAAGACGGACGTTTCGTCAATACATTTTCGACTTCTTCAGAGACTTTATATTCTTCAGCTCAATTGCCTGATATTATGTATTATACGAAACATTCTATCTTTTTTTAATTAAATTATCTTATTCTTAAACAAATTGATTTTGCATGACAGTTTTGACTGTATTGAAAAATTATTGTGTTTAAGAATAAGATAAATTTAAATAAGCTGACGTGTTCTAATGTGGCCATCCACTTGACTTTACCATACAACCTGGCCCCTAAAATTATTTGTAACCAACAGACATTTTGACAAAACAATTATTATCTCGAAAAAATATAATTTTTTCGATATTCACTTATAGGAGCTTTTTTGTAGAGAGAAATACCATGGTTTCGCTCAATTTTTTAATCAAAATAGTTTCATCTGTTTTTGAGATATTTCGAAAAAAAGAAGGAAAAAAAACACTTTTTCATGCACGATTACAATACTTGACCATACTCTGTATGTTAAAATAAAAAGATAGAATGTTTCGTATAATAAATACATGATATCATACCATTGAGTTGAAGAATAAGTTCGCTGAAGAAGTCTCATATATAATGTCGAAAAGTCTGTCTTATTCAATATAAAACTCTGAATTTATTTATTTATTTATTTATTTATTTATTTATTTCAACGGCTAATGCCTGATAATAGATACATTATATTATTACATACATACATTATAATAGCTTATAAATAAGGTAATAACAATAACAAAAACAAAATATCACATTAAAATAACTCATAAAATCTAACAATACTAATAATACGTCATAATAACAATATACAATATAATGTTCACTCATAGATTAATGTTAGCTTTTTGAGAAAAATTGCAGCTCTGTTAATACTTAATGAGAAATCCAGAGGATTATCCAGTCGTTGTGCCAAATTATTGTAACATTGAGATAGTCTGAATACAGGATTTGCTTCAGAGTGCCTACTGCAAGGCATCTCTGGATGAAATGGTAATCTGTTTTTAATTCTGAATTTAATTTATTTATCAAATTTCCTAAGATCTTATAAATTATTTAAATTTTAAAATAGTTTTTTAGTGGTGTAGCTAATTTACAAAGTTTTTATTAACTCGCTTTCTTCTCTGTCTGTCTGTTCGGTAGAAATTTTGTAATCGATTTTAAAGTTCCCGATGAGCTAGAGACTTGAAACTTTAAACATCGATCAGAACTGGAGGATAATGCAATATCAACAGTTTTCTTGTCTGGAAGTTTGTTTGTCTGTCCGGTACAGATTTTGAAATCGATTCAACTCAGTTTCACGGCAACTCCCTTCAGATAGTTTATATATCAATCCTAAAACCATAGCAATTGCATGTATGATTACAGACGATACTACATTTGAAATATGTATTTTTGCTCAAGTTTTCGAAATTATAAGGAGTATTGTTTTCACTCAAATTTTTATTTACTTGTCTTAATTAGAAATGTATGAATCATGGAGTAAAGTTGACACGTTTCTATTAACTCGCTTTCTTGTCTGTCTGTCTTTTCGGTACAAATCTGGCAAACGATCCAATTTCCTGCTGTCTCAGGCCGAGAAACTCAAATAAATCTGAAATTTGCCACATGTCTATGTCATAATCTGATGAAGATTAAAGTAAACAAAATTTTTAAAATTTTTAAAAATTTTAATATAAAATACTAAGCAAGTTTCACAAAAATAAAAGACAATATGCTAGTTTAGCACGACTCTAAATATATACCGGGTGAGTTTTTTATCTTGAGATAGTCTTATAACTCAAAAACAGTGCAATATATGAAAAAAAGTTTGAAATAAAAGTTTATTTATATCAAGGGGGAAGCTAAACTCCGCTATTGTTTGTTGACCTAGAACAAGCTTTCAAGGGTATTTCAAGGTCAACTTCTGTTTTTAAATGGAAACCTATATATTTTTTTACGGATCCTTAATCTTTAAAAAAAACTGAACAACTTTAATAAGAACTATTTTTTTATCTGACATCAAATAAACAAAATATTAAATCAATTAAATCTCAAAAAATATTCTTAATAATTATTTTTAACAATTATTTAGCTTAATTATCAAATAATGATGATTAAATAATTAATTATTAAATAAATAATTATTAAATCGAAAAGTCACAACAATGAAAATAAGTGTTTATAATGATATTAAAACTTCGTTATACTCAGATTTAAGAGATTATTTTCTACTTAATAGATCTTTTTAAAATTCTTGAGCTTAAAAAAGTTTATTTCTCTTGTCAATCCAGAAGATAGTTATATTGTATTTCCATAATAAAATGGAGCATTTTTTGTTGAAGACAGAATTGAAATGGTCTTAATTCATGGTGAGTGTTGAAGAAGTGTTATGCGGCTGCCATTGAAATTACAAATGGATGTCGAGCGTTTTCCTGACAGGGATACACCCTCACGAGCTTCATTTTATCGTGTTGTAAATCTGTTTAAAAAAAACAGAAAGTGTAAAGGCTACAAAGAAACTGAAACAGGCCAAAATAACAAAATTGGAACTGGAATTCATCCAGAAGACTTGGAATACTCTCTGGAATATCACAGACCAATGTCGAAAAATTATTAAAATATTAATTATTATTAAATTATTTATTTAATAATTAAATATTTGATCATTAATTGTTGATAATTAAGTTGAATAGTTGTTAAAAATAATTATTAGAATTTTTTTGAGATCTAATTGATTTAATCATTTGTTTATTTGATGTCGGATGAAAAACTAGTTCTTGTGAAAGTTGCTCAGTTTTTTTTGATGATTAAGGATCCGTAAAGTAATATATAGGATTCTATTTAAAAGACAGAAGTTGACCTTGAAATACCCTTGAAGGCTTGTTTTGGGTCAACAAATAATAGCGTAGTTTAGTTTCCCCCTCGATATAAATAAACTTTTATTTGAAACTTTTTTCATATATTGCACTGTTTTTGAGTTATAGGACTGTCTCAAGATAAAAAACTCACCCGGTATATTTCGGGGTATGAGCCCATCTTTAAGATGAAGATGTTTAAAATCGATTGCAAAATCACAATACTAAAAAGTAGGTAATTATTATCTAAATAAAAAAAAAAAAAAATAATAATCTAGCACGTTTTTAAAACGAACGAAAAAGTATAAAATAATTTCTCCTAGTCCCATATAACTCCATATAGATTGTCCTGAAAATTTGTGATTCTGACTGCAATTTCGACTCTAAGGCAGGGAAGGGCTGCCCATGTGGAAAATGTTGAAAATTCCACAGGATCCGTATACAATTTGGGCCGTAAATTATAAGTAATAATAAGTAGAAAAAAACATTTTTTATTTATGGGATGGGCCGGTATTAATTTTTTCCAAATTTTAGGGCCAGTCCACTTCTGGTCCAAGGTTAACTTCACTTCCAACCAAGTTCATAAATAAATATATATAGGTATATGTTTATTTGGGTGGCGCCCGAAATCCCGACATGTGAAATTCAGGCTCATTTTTGATATTTTATTATCTTTTTTGATATTTACAAAAATATATATACTATCTGTAATTTGTATTTGACTATATTAAATTGAAAGTTTTATATATTGAAGGAGACAATAAAAGAGTGTGTCTTCTGCTGGAATTATAAATTTTATTTATTTATAACGAGACTATAGTTTCGAGGGCTTTTCCCTCTTCATCAGTCTATTAAAATTGTTTTAAAGGAATTAATTTTTGAATTCATAAATTAATTCCTGTGAATCCATTGTAATAGACTGATGAAGAGGGCCACCCCCACTCAACTCCTTATATTATACAAGGCTCAAATTCGCCCCTGTCTTGAATATTGCTCGCATTTGTGGAGAGGAGCCTCCAAGTATTCTCTTAATACCTTAGATGCAATTCAGAGGCGAGCTATCAGACTAATAGGCGATCCTACATTAACTGACACTCTCGACTCCCTAGCCCATCGTAGATCTGTCTCCGCCCTATCCCTTTTTTTATAGATATTACCATGGCTTTTGTTCTGACGAAATAAAATCGATAATCCCACTAAAGGCCTCATTTGCCCGAAATACACGATTTTCTAAAATTCAACACACCTACGCGCTTAAACTAGATACTAATCGAACAAATGCATTCGCCAATTCATTTATCCCTATGACATCTAGAGACTGGAATTCTCTTCCCCCGACCGTCTTTCCAGCTACTTATAACCTTCAAACTTTCAAGACCAGCATCCACAGATACCTTCGACCTCTACTCAATCCCTAAATCTCCCCTTATCTTCACGTTACAAGGGTCCACCACGGACTTCAGAGGTTGTACCTTCTTGGTGCAACTTCTTCTTGTATCAATATCATTATAAAAAAAAAAAAAAAAAAAAAAAAAAATACAAAAAGTACATAATTGAAATATCAAAATAATCCTATTATTTGCGTCAAGCAGAGAACAACCTCATTAATTTCTATTTTAGAATCAATTTAGCCATCGATTTTCGGTATCAAAATGCATGATATGAGCGAAGGTCAATGCGAAACTAATAGTCCCTCTTGTTCATTACAGTATTACTTACACAATAGATTCATATAACATAACATATCCTTCAAATTCAATTCAAATTATTAAACCGAGTCAAACTGATCTATGTGACATCTTATTGTCGATAATTTCCATGAAAGTTAATTAAACGTAAAAAAAATATTAGGTACAACAAGAGAACAAACACATCTTGTAATTCAGAGTTAACAAAATGTAATCACATATCCCGTTTTAAATATTTAATTCTAATTTACTTTCTCTTCTAAAGAACGGAACATAAATCACCAAGTAAATAATTAGTGGTAATTTCGAAAATTCCCCCAGAGATCCATTTTATTTATGCTCAAGGATTTCATCCCGACGAAAACTTGAAATCAAATACCTTAAGTAACAATTTCAACACTTCTAAAGAATTAACTACCATTTAGTAACAACTTGTTTTATTTCTTTGTATACATGAAAATCTCAAAACTTATCCTATACTTTACAATACATGGTATGTATGGTAAATTGGAATTGGAATTCTTAACATTTCAGTCCGAATTTATTATATTCTTGACAAATGTAAAACGATAAGAAATAATAATTGTACATTAATTTACACCTAGTATTTGTAAGAAATTTTTAATAAATAAAATTCCGATATAAAGCTTGAAATTTGCAAAATTAGTAGTTTGAAAAATTTTCTTCATGTCATCTATATAATATAGCTACCAGTGGCGTGGAGTTGGTGGATGTTGTGGATGCGGTGCATCCCGCAAAATCGCAATTGCAGATATCTTGTCAGATAAATCAAAGGCTGTTTGTTATAAGTCTTATTCTATCCACGTAGTGTAAGCCGAGATTTTTTTAATAAGATTTTGTTTTTCTAGAGTATTTTCATTCATAAAAATAAATTAATGAGGTTATTCTCTGCTTGATGAAAATAAACATATATATCAAATCTCAAGATTTATATCCGAATTTTCAAATCAAATCATCAAATTTTATTTATTAAAAATTTCTCACAATTACTAGGTGTAAATTAATGTGCAATTATTATTTATTGTCTTTTTACAAACTCATTGATTTCTCTTTATAAGTCGGGATTAGTTGTATGATGTATATATAGCATACGAACTCTTACTATATTATATACTATATTATAGTAACTAATGAACAATAGTACTATAAAATAGAGAAAGCGTGGAAACGCTTCTTCGATTGGCCGACAAGTCAAGAGAGGTATGGTTAGTTTTTTTTTTAATGATATTTATGCGTGAAGGAGATACACTAAAAAAGTTCAGCTCCTAAAAACCTGGATTGGTTCCTCTATCGTGAAAAGAAGAATAATAATACTATATATATTTGTCTAGATTAATTTGCCGCAACGCTGACGTAATGATGCCGAGAGAGAGCGCCATCGGTATATTTGCGGCAAATTTGAAATATAATCGTAAATTGGACTCAAATTTCGAAATGAAAGACTCCAATTGATTTTAAATTAAGAAACATTAAATATATTGATAATTATTACCCCCCCCCCCTTCACCACAAAAAAATTAAATATTCAATTCGCTTTTCTTTGCGCACAGAAAAAGAAATCAATTACATCTTATTTGATTTATATAATAGGTGTACAACTTTGCTTCCGCCGTTTCGCAATAGATGGCTGTAGCGGTAAGTGGTAGTCGAAATAAATAGATCGTAGATGTCATACAATAAGCTTAGGAATTTGTAAACATAACCCCATCGAAATATTAGTCGATTTGTGTCTCCATCACAAAGTTATTCTCGATTAAACATGTCAGCTTACGAGCCAAATTCTCGTCATTTGCGGGGGGTTTTAATTTTCTGCTTTAATATGAAGAAATCTGCGCCTGAGGCTCATCGAATGCTCTCAAATACCTATGGTGAGGCCGCTATTAGTGAAAGAACGTGCCGAGAGTGGTTTCACCGCTTCAAAAACGGTGATTTTGACGTCGAAGACCAGCATGGCGGTGGAAGAGAGAAGGTTTTCAAAGATGCAGAATTGGAGGCATTACTTGATCAAGACTCGTGTCAAACGCAACAAGAATTGGCAGGATCATTGGGAGTGACGCAACAAGCCATTTCAAAACGCCTAAAAGTAATGGGAATGATTCAGAAACAAGGAAATTGGGTGCCGTACGAGTTGAAGCCGAGAGATGGTGAACGGCGTTTGTTTGCTTGTGAACAGCTGCTTGCAAGGCAAAGACGGAAGGGATTTCTGCATCGCATTGTGACTGGGAACGAAAAATGGGTTCATTACGATAATCCCAAGCGCAGAAAATCATGGGGATATCCCGGCCATGCTTCCACGTCGACGGCCAAACCGAATATTCACGGTTCTAAGGTCATGCTCAGTATTTGCTGGGACCAGCTCGGCGTAGTGTATTATGAGTTGTTAAAACCGACTGAAACAATCACAGGCGATCGTTATCGAACGCAATTAATGCGTTTGAGCCGAGCATTGAAAGACAAACGGCCGCAATACAACAAGAGACATGATAAAGTGATTTTACAGCATGACAATGCTCGACCCCATGTTGCGAAAGTGGTCAAGACATACTTGGAAACGTTGAAATGGGAAGTTCTACCCCACCCGCCGTATTCTCCAGACGTTGCTCCCTCGGACTATCACTTGTTTCGATCAATGGCACACGGCCTGGCTGACCAGCACTTCCGGTCTTATGAAGAAGTGAAAAATTGGATCGATTCGTGGATCGCTTCAAAAGATGACCAGTTTTTCAACGCGGGATTCGTACGCTGCCCGAAAGATGGGAGAAAGTAGTGGCCAGTGATGGACAATACTTTGAATCATAAATGTATAACCAGTTTTTTACAATAAAGCCTTGAATTTCGGACAAAAACGGCGGAAGCAAAGCTGTACACCCTTTATTATTTGTTTATTTTTTAATAATTTGCCACTTTTTATAATTTTTTAAAAATCTAAATTTTGTTATTCTTATTTTTTGATTTTTACAAAATTAAACGACTTAAGACACGCATGCCCATATGAGTTTCTCATTGCAATACTGTAGCAGCCTGTCATACAAACAACACCTGATCTCTTTTAAATATTTGGAGCCTTATATCGATTATCGATCCCAAATTTTAAAAAAATGATATAATATAATTCTCCTTTTCACACGATACCACTTATTTAAATAAATCTATTTCCACACAAAAAATATCACAATGCTGTAGATTTTAGAAAAAAAAAATACTTCCAGATTCATATCAAGAGCCTCATTTCTGTAGCTGTGTCAGGACGAAAATGAGGCGAAACTTTTAAGAGACTATGTATTTTCGGGAGTTTACAGGTATACATTTGGAGTGTGGTTTTTTAAGAGGAATAAAATTTTTGGACCGAGATGCAGCCCGCCAGGTCACCGCCCGGATGGACGAGCTTCGAGGGCGTGCCGAAGGCACGCACGAAAAGCTCGTACTATATATATTTGTCTAGATTAATTTGCAAAAACGCTTAGAGAAATTTCTCTAAAAAAATTACCGTCTTGCCTAGAATCGAACGGACGAACACTTGAGCTAAGGGGATCAGTTCTAGCCATTACACCAATGCAACATTAAGATTTATAACTTGATTTCTGTTACTAAAACTATATATTTTTGATTTAGACTGTGTCGAGATAATATTGTATTCATTTGAACTCGAATAAAAATGAAAAAGCACCAATAGATTTTAAATTAAGAAACATTAAATATATATTAATTAACGAGGCAAATTTGAAATTTAATTTTCAGGTCGGATTTTAAACTGATGGCTCCAATCGATTTTCATTAACCAGGCAAATTTGAAATATAATTGTAATTTTGAAATGGAAGAATCCAATTCATTTTAAATTAAAAAACATTAAATATATTCATAATTATTCCTCCCCCCCCTCCACTCAAAAATTAAAGGGGCGAAACTTTTAAGAGACGATGTATTTTTGGTAGTTTACTGGTATACATTTGGAGTGTGGTTTTTTAAGAGGAATAAAATTTTTGGACCGAGACGCTGCCCGCCAGGGCACCAGCCCGGAGGGCACGCACGAAAAGCTCGTATGAAAATATTTTGTGGGCTAGTAGTCTAATACAGTGGTGCCGCTAAAAATTCAGAATGCATTGTTTTTCTGTAGGTACTTATAATTTATTTGAATATAAATATTTATGTACCTTTGACCCTGTTGATGAGTTGTTTATTTCTTCTACTATAAATTGGCAACATCTTCTTTATAAAACTACATTTATTAGGTCAGTTTTCATTCTTAAGTCACAATGTACTTTTCGTATTTAATTCAATATTTTTTTTCAAGCTTGAGTTGTTTACCAAAAAAGAATTTAATCAAAAAGATTTTAAGTCGATTCTTCCACGTTTTCAGTAGAGGTTTCCATTAATAGTCAAAACATCAAAAATGGAATGCAATAAGGTTATTCCTCTAGTATTAGATAAGAATCGATCGTTATTTTTGATTTTAAGTCGATTCCTCCATGCCATCAGCAATGGTTACCAATAATAATCGCAACGTCCAAAACCTAATGTAGAATTGTTATTCCTCAAGTATTAGATGAGAATCAAACGCTATTTTTGATTTTAAGTCGATTCCTCTATGTCTTCAGCAATGCTTACCAATAAAAACCGAAATGTCAAAAATTCAATATAGAATGGTTATTCCTCAAGTATCAGATGAGAATCAATCACTATTTTTGGTTTAAAGTCGCTTCCTCTATGTCTTCAGCAATGGTTACCAATAAAAACCGAAATGTCAAAAATCCAATATAGAATGGTTATTCCTCAAGTACTAGATGAGAATCAATCGTTATTTTTGGTTTAAAATCGATGCCTCTATGTCTTCAGAAATGGTTACCAATAAAAACCGAAACGTCCAAAATTCAATATAGAATGGTTATTCCTCAAGTACTAGATGAGAATCAATCGCTATTTTTGGTTTAAAGTCGATGCCTCTATGTCTTCAGCAATGGTTACCAATAAAAACCGAAATGTCAAAAATTCAATATAGAATGGTTATTCCTCAAGTATCAGATGAGAATCAATCACTATTTTTGGTTTAAAGTCGCTTCCTCTATGTCTTCAGCAATGGTTACCAATAAAAACCGAAACTTCAAAAATCCAATATAGAATGGATATTCCTCAAGTACTAGATGAGAATCAATCGTTATTTTTGGTTTAAAATCGATGCCTCTATGTCTTCAGAAATGGTTACCAATAAAAACCGAAACGTCCAAAATTCAATATAGAATGGTTATTCTTCAAGTACTAGATGAGAATCAATCGTTATTTTTGGTTTAAAGTCGATTCCTCTATGTCTTCATAAATGGTCACCAATAAAAACCGAAACGTCAAAAATCCAACATAGAATGGTTATTCTTCAAGTATTAGATGAGAATCAATCGCTATTTTTGGCTTAAAGTCGATTCCTTTATGTTTTCAGCAAAGGTAAGGGATAAGAAAACAACGCAGTTGCTATGGTTACTTATAAAATTTCCTCCAAAATTTTTAGCATTTCACAGAGAGAAGCCTATCCATTCTTATTTAAGCAAGGCTAAATGAGCTATATTAAAACGTTCAAATGAATAAATTTTAAAGAATTTAAAAAATTAAAAAAGTACTATCTTACTCTAGAGTAAAGTACTTTAAAATATAATTTTACTAAAAACATTATTTAACCTTTTTTGTGGTCCCCAAGGTACTTAATTAGGATATTAAATTTCATCAAAATTGGTTAAGTCATTTTCAAGATATTTAGAAAAAACTAAAAAAGTACTGAAATAAAGTACTAATGTTTGTAGGCCGATATGTACCAAAAACTAATCAGCGCTTCATTTTGTTAAAAGAATGCTATGTTTTCAATTTCATTTCAATCGGTGCAACGGTGTGGAAAAAATCGTGGGCCAATTAAACGATAAAATACATACATACATCCATACATACATACATCCGCACGCACTAAATGAAAAAATCGCTCTTTTTGGCCTCTCGACGAGACCCCTTGTAATTTTTGGCAAAACCGTCACGTGCTAAAATTCAACCTAATTGAATACTACAATTTGTGACTTTAATTGAGTTCATGGGTTCCGTAGTCTTTACCTGAGGACACTTTGAAGCCACGCTTGCCCCGAGAGCGATTACAATACCCATGCTTTGCATTGGATAAAGTAAAAAAATTTGAGAATCACTGGTCTAATAGTTTGTTTATGAATTGAAGGGTGGCTTTGGCGTAGAAGAGAGTTTTCCAAGGGGGGTAGACGGCCAGCTGATTAGCCACCACAAGGTTTTAATTTCGGTAATCCGATTAGAGAGTTAGATAGTTATCTTTTTAGTAGAATTGACAAATTTTGGAAGTAACGAAATAATTTAATGAGAAATACAAAAGTGATGGAGAATCGATTTTTCTAGAGGGGGTAATGAGTTTTGTAAGGGGGGAACTGCCCATGGTTGTTGGTCTCTCTCCACAGATTTGAACCGTATCCGAGACAAGGTAGATTTGGGTCTTGAAGAAGTTTAGAAGCTGTTGGATGTGAAAAATCGCTTTGTCCGGAATAAGAAGCCTTCTTCCTTGCTGCAGAATTAAGCACAAAATAAATATACCTCTCAATGTTGTTACTCTCTGAGAAAAGCCACTCGGCTTTTTATAATTCTTATCTATAAAATTATTTGAATTTATAAAACCTTGTAAGCATTAAATGAAATTACTTTTAGACACTAATGGAATTTCTTGAAATAAGATTTTAAATTTTCATCTTTTTGCAGTAACATTGAGCAAGGGATTGAAAAAGGAATGAAATAATTTATATTCATATTTTAATCAAGTTTTCCAATAGAATTAATTCTCTCCTTTCCCTATAATTAGATAGGAGAGCTTTTGTTGGAAATTTTCTTGCGCTTGTTTAATAGTTTATGAGCTGAATTGGATTAAATGTTTTTGTGACAAAAGATTTGCTGCCCGCAGGCGCAAAAGGCATAATAATTTAATGAACATCGACTGGGGGAAATCGTATAAGAACAACTCAAATAATGACGCTTCTTAACAATTTAAAGACCATTTGATCATTTTTATTCTCGAATCTTCTTCGAATCTGGAGAGAAAAAAGCAATTCAGAATTTATAAGTATAGCATTTCTGGTACATTAACTAGATTAATGCTGTTGAAATATAAGATAATAAATATAGTATCTGATGATCATATTGTATCAGATTTTATTGCTTCTACTTAAGATATTATAACATAGAACTAAATACATGTATGTAAACAAGAAAAATAAATACCTAACAAACCTGTCCACTTGCAATTTAACTTTAGCTTAATTAACAATCTAATATTAAAAACATTTAAGAGTATTAAAATTTAATTAAAATATACTGCAAAAGGATCGTTTCTAGACTTTATACAAAGTCATTTGAAATATTAATATGTTTATTCATTTATTATTAATCGGATATCACTGGCTATTTGAAGTCAATGTTGACTTAATTTAAAAAATAACGATCGATTCTTATCTAATACTAGAGGAATAACCTTATACATTGCATTTTTTTATGTTTTCACTAAGAGCTATATTAAACTGATAAAATGAATAAATTTTAAAGAATTAAAAAAAAGTAGGTACTTTTTAATTCTCTAGGGTAAAGTAGTATAAAATATAATTTTACTAATAACTTTATATAATCTTTTTTATGGATTAACCATTATTTTACATTGCATTTTTAACGTTTCGATTATTATTGCTAATCATTGCTGAAAACATTGAAGAATCGACTTAAAATAAAAAATAGTGATCGATTCACATTTAATACTTGATGAATATTCTTTCTACATTGCATTTTTGAAGTTTCGATTATTATTGGTAACCAGTGCTGAAGACATGGATAAATCGACTTAAAATCAACAATGACGACCGATTCTTATTTAATACAGGAGGAATAACCTTATTGCATTCCATTTTTGATGTTTTGACCATGGAGTTGTGAAACCGTGGATTTGAATCTGACCTAACCTCTAAAGCCTTCTTTTTCCTCTTTCATTCTGGGAAGCAAAGATATATTAAGAGATTTTAAAACAAATAAATCCAGGTATTTGGGTAAAATTTACTCCGAAGTATACTATTATTTGTTTCCAAATTATCATTTAAATAAATATTTTTATGAGCTAACACCGCAGTAGGGGTGGTTATTGGCGTGTGACAAGCTGCTAGGTGTGTCATTTTATTTCTATTTCGTTAATCCTATCTGTCAATTTGCTATTTTATATTTATATATATTTAGTCACATTGAAAAGCATCGCACCAAGTTAAATTTCATTTATATATTTTAATTTCGGAAAAAAAATATAATCAATTAAATGACCAGGTGATTAGTTATCCAGTATTATTCGGAACAAGGACAATGCACTGGATGCTAACTTGATTAGAATGAATGGATGAGGAAGAGCCAAATAACAGAACGTGCTTTGTTAATGCTTTCCAAACATGTTTGAAATTAACACAACAAGTTAGTAATTTCTATTAAGTGTAAATTGGGCAAACGCTAAGGCAAAAAAAGAAACATTTAAAACATTTTTATTACTGATAAAAACGTGCGAATTATTAAATATCATTATAATATGCAACTAATAAATAATGAAAGGTATAAAAGAAATCGGGGAAGGCCTAGATTAGAATATTTTCCCAATAATCAAACTTAACTTAAAATGCTTCGTTCCCTTAATGCCGGGGTCCTCAAACTCTACAGACAAAATCCGGCCCTTGAAAATTTTTCATCCGACCCGCGGCTACTACAGAATTAATTGATATATATTCACTATATTAAATATTAATGCAATATAATAGCGTATTATTAATATAATTTACGTATAATACTATATGATTTTTAGAGAGTCTGGTGTTTATGCGAGGTGAATCATATTTTAATAAAAGAAAATTAAAAATAATTTTTATTTTTGGAAAATTATTAGTAAAAAAAAATATTTTTTACTTTTCTTTTATTAATACCTATGTTATATCCGGCCTGCCCATAGGTTTCAATGTTCACATGTGGCCATATCTCTAAAAAGTTTGAGGACCGCAGCGGCTTTAATGAATGAAAAATTCTTAATGGGTGTGGCATATACATATAAATTGCAATGTTACTAATTTTCTTCGGGGTTAAGGTTATATATATATTTAATTGTTAGGATAAATAAACTGAATTTGCTTCTTTCCAGTAATTTATTTTGTTTTTCAAATGGTTATTCCAAATATTTCGAGAGCGTTCTCAGCATCTCTTCCTCAGTGGAAACCACTCCCCCACCAATGTGCCGACTCCATCAGTTTGTACAAAACAATGATAAAAAGCTCGATCACACAACACACACATACATATATATACAAATTTAAAATGACACAACATACGGATATACAATTATTTACATCTCTTTATAATAAAGTTCAATGACATTGTTATATTCTTTCATTTAAATACTTATAAGTTCTTATTAATTTATGGTTTTAATTATCTGCTCCTATTATTTAACCACTAAAGTAAATTATTAACGGATTTAGCAAGTTTTCTTTTTCTTAAGAACTCAAACGACCTTTTTTGGGTTCTTTTTGAGAATCCGGACAGGGTCCGGTCACAATTAATCCGGATTATCGACGCTCTACTGTATTTAAAATTTTGATTTTTTGTATAATGTATCTTTTATGGAGATTTTATACAGAGGCAGCCTTAGAATAATGAAAAAATAAAATAAGAGAAAAGCCATTTTATATAAAATTATTTTGATGTTGATGGCAAGTAATAAAATGAAAACAAGTATCTACTATTAAATGAGGTTATATACGGACATGTTTACAAGCCTCTTTCAATGACCATTTTAAGTAATTAAATTCTTCCATTAAGATAAATGAGTCGATGTATATATTTAAAATTTTTGATGACTGTGTGAATTTTAAACTGGACTCAGAGAATATTTCAGAGTGATACAGTCTAATTGTGTCATTGTTGTGAGTGTTTTTTGTTTTTGCTAGAGTGTGGTCTTGGACAGGTTTGAATGTTAAGAAAAAATATTAAAGGTGTAGTATAAAAGTATATAGATGTGTGTTAGTATAAAAGTAAATTTATCCTTCTTAATATGTTTTGGGAATAGTTCATTATACAATGATGAGATATTTAATTTAGTTAATTGAGATTTGATTGTAAAATATAGTAATTAGAAAATCTTTTTTTTCGCTTTTCGGCCTTTCTAGCAATAAACCAATTTACGATACTAATTATTTATTTTTAAATTTTTCTCTACCTCTCCCGACGTCAGGTTTTAGCCGGATGCCTCGAGTCCGATTCGAACCCGGGTCCTCTTGGTTAGCAGGCTGACATGCTAACCCCTAGCCTACCCGACCCCCCTAGAAAATGTTTAATTTATCATCAGTTAAAATCATATTCTAAAACCAGAGACAAGTTTTTATAATTTTTTTTGAAATTTATTGAAATATCCATGTTAAAATGAAAATGAGTTATATGTACAGAGTGACAAATTCCAAATCTTCAACGAAATAGTAGGTATGTATAAATATGGAATTGTATGTTTTTTATTTTGTATAATTCTATATAATAGAACAAATCTTATAAAATGTTTCGTTTTTCCAGTACTACTGAAGATGGTCTACTAGTGGTGACCGAAACTGTCTAGTATATCTATGAAATAAATAGTGTTAATTAAATGAAATTACTCTATTTGTTTAATTTGTATGACTAAATAAACCCTAAAATTTATAAAATTAAGTAATTCAAGTTCACGATTATTCACGCCAAGCTATTGTGAACCTAGCTTAATTATTTTTTAATTATTTTATTCATAATTTTAATGAGAATCTAATTGTATATAAGTGTGAAAATTCTTATTGATACTTTTCCCGTTTATATTAATTTATAGGCCCTTTAGGCAAAGGAGAAATTCTCTGAAATTCTGAAATCAACGGTTTAGAGATTATTGACGGAATTTATTATATTTATGTATTTATTATTTTCTGCTTTCCATTGAATATTTATTTAAATTTAGAACATGTGATTTAACTTAGCCTTCTTCATTTATTATTCTTGTCTTAAGCAGTTGTTATGTTTCATGTTTCGGCACAAAAACGAATAAGTTTTCCAAGAGAAAAGCTATTGAAATTTAGTTTTAATTAATTTACCTTGTATTTGTATAACAATACAATAATCTAATATTCCCTGGATTTTCATTTTGTCAAATAACCCCATCAATATAAATTATCTATGAAAAATGCCTTGAGTTTAAATTTTAGTTTCTACTCGTATTTTCCGCCTTATGTCCTATGTAACATTTCAAAGACTAAATCAAAGAGGATGAGAATCTTTGGACTAAATAACATGGGGTGTGTGTGGTGGTTAAAATTTCTAAATAAAAAATTTCACAATATAAAGTAAAAATAGTTTTCTACTTTTTAGTGAATTTTGAAATAAAATGTCTTGTTTTTAAAAAGTTAATTTAATATTTTTTTTTCAAAAATAATAATTTTCAGAGACTTGTAGCATAGCCATACTGAAATCAATCAATTAAGAACATTAAAATATAATTTATGCTATGAGTAAATCTGTCGTTTCAAATACCTTCCCTCTAGTTGGACATTTATGACAGCATTTGGCCTAATTAGCTGGCTTTTCACTTCAATTGATCTTTAATTGCGCATACATTTCACAAATTATTCACTTTAAATTAAAATCACAAATCTGGTCATTTTAATTTAAATTACAGTGGTTCTAGTTGAAATGGAAATACGATCATAATTGGATTATTTATGTATTAATTTTTCTATTTATCGAATCTCTAAATAAATTAATTTCTCTTGTTGGCTATTCCATTAGGTACCCTTTTTTGTTATTGATAAAACAATATTGAGAAATTAATTTTGTTTGGTATCATATCAAAAATAAATTTTAATTTTATAGGTAGTAGTTTTGATATGATTTTTATTGAACATAAATAGAATATAGCGACATATATTTTATTCCCAGATAGCAGACTCGCTCTAGAAGATGTACCTATTATTAAGCTCTTATTGTCTTTAAGATGTCTAGAAGATCTTCTACTGTCTAGAATACATGTTCTTGACCAAGTGTGCTAACAGGGTTTGACAGCATTTGGCCTATATCGAGATAGGTGAGTTCACGATTGTCCAAAATAAAAAAAAAATTTAAATAAAACTCTCTTAGTTTTCGAGTTATGGGCATTTTTTTGAAAACGGTGAAAATCGCTACCCTGCTCTAAATATTTGAATGCTGTGGCTACGAATTTTCATATTTTATAATTCCTATTTTTGTTATGGAATCCTGAATAATACTACCATCGATCACAAAACAGAAAATAACTAAGAGTATTATACTTTTTGAGAAAAAAAATATTTTTGTCAGATTCATGTGTCAAAAAATTTTAATCAACTAACTTTGACTCTTGATATCTTAAAAAAAAATGTGTCAAACAATAATGGCAAATTATCTAAAAAATTGACGCATTTAATCAAGATTTCAAAATGGTATAAAACATTCCACTTTAAAAAAAAAAAAAAAATAATAATATTTGCGTTTTTATGCGAAAGAAACTAATTTCAAAACACAATTCGTAATTGGCTAAAGGGTAGAATTTAACATGAAAACTAATTTAATTTATTAAAATATTTTTATTCAATTAATGATTTTTGAAAAAAATCTTAAATAGTTGAATAAAATATTTATTTATTTATTTATTCAATTAAAGTAAATGTTCAAAATGTCCGCCACGAGCACGAATGCACATTTTACATCGTCTAAGAAAGGACCGCCTCACACGAGTCTTGCATTTCTTCGACAATTTATTTCTTCTTTTGCTTCAGAGATTCTTTGTTTAAGTTGGGCTAGGTTATCTATTCGCTTTTAATAAACTTTTTCTTTTACTCGTGAGGCGGTCCTTTCTTAGACGATGTAAAATGTGCATTCGTGCTGTGATTAGATTTTATGCTCTCTAATTTATCAACATCTAGTTCAAAACCAACTCTCTACCTTTAGAACTAATTCATTGCAAGGATTTCAAATACAAGTCACAACCTGTTTCACTATTAAAGATTAATTTCCAAGTTTCTATTATTCTAGGAATAGCATTTTCTTCCAAAACGACACTCAAACAAATACGTTACAGAGAAAGAGAATATTCATTTGGACTTCACTAAAATACAGACATACATGTAAAAATTGAATTAATGCTGCTCTAACTGGTTAGCATATCGATTTCGAATTCATTTTTCTTCTATTTCATTTTTATTTTTTATCATATCCAGAAATTCACTAAAATTTTGTTAACAATTCAGGATGTACTTAATATTTTTTTTCCAAATAACCTAAACAAAATGACAAACTGGCCGTAACATCTGAACCATATCTTTAGAGATCTAGTCAAAATTGGATACGAGATATGGTAAGCCTACCTATAGCTGTATAACTATATCAGTGGTTCTTAACCTATAGGTCGTGACCCGAATTTGGATCGCGAAGCATATTCTTTGGGTCGTACAGAGTCGTCAATATTTTACCTATTATATTTATTTACAATAAGCTTAAAAATATATTTGATTTATTCAATACTATTAAAAGTGAAAATATGAAAAACAAGTGCTTTTAAATTTTCATCGGAATAAAAAGTACCTTTGCTTATCTTAATTGTTTAAAAAAAATAAAAAAAAGTCACTTTGTAAAATTGAAGTAAAGTGCTTAAGTATAGTCTAAAAAACGATAATAATTTAAAAAAAATTATCTTTTTTTAGGGGGTCTCGACAAGAACATATTTCTCAAATTAGGGTCGCGGGTGAAAAAGGTTAACTGTACTATATTGTCAGCATCTGTTATTCCTGCCTTTTTAGATTCAAGTCTCCGAAATTTAAAAAATTCACGACTAAAAAATAAAAAATTTTTTTTTTTTTTTTTATTATCCATCGATTTATATTTTTCTTAAAAGTTTTTACCCTACTATGATATGATTGAACAATGTTAATAAAATCACAACTTTGTAATAAAGTTTAGTTCGAACTCCTTCCCTATCTCTATGGCAGTGATCTCCAAACTTTTTTGA
The DNA here is from genome assembly GCA_024734495.1 of Forficula auricularia. Classification (NCBI taxonomy): domain Eukaryota; kingdom Metazoa; phylum Arthropoda; class Insecta; order Dermaptera; family Forficulidae; genus Forficula; species Forficula auricularia. The sequence goes on from JALMQS010000137.1 coordinate 698,321, forward strand.
CCTCGTACCCTTATGACGAAAATAATCATAAATTGTACCCCCTGTGTGTCCGTGTGTGTCAAAAAATGATATTTTTTTCAGGAAATTAACTGAAAAAATGCAGAAAATCAAGTTATTTTTTAATTATTTATTAAAGATAAGAGTAAATAAATATTTATGAGATATTAATTTACTATGAGTTAGTTTTTAAATTAATATTTCATAAAATATTTATTTACTTTTATCATCATTAAAGACGTTTCACCTTGCACCAACACCAAAATCTCTATTAATTATTTATTTATTTATTATAAATGAAACAATATATATATGCAATTAATAAATTACAAGAGGACATAAAGTATTTTTAACCTCTCGGTACGCGTACCCAACTTTGGAGATCACTGCTCTATGGAACGGATAAGAAATACTTTATTTTATTATATAGAATTAATGAAGATAATATGCTTTTTTAATACCTATTGCCCTATTTTGATTTTGATTTTCTTTGGTCCTTCTAAAAAGGCTATGCACCTCATTGAGAACTACTGAATTAGAATAACATTAAAAACCACCCTACACCCTACTTTAAATTATTAGTTGTTAATAAAAAAAAAAAAAAAAAAAAAAAAAAAAAAACAAGCTTGTCTACCGGACCCTATACATATAATTTGATAAATAAATATTTAAACAGTTTTCAAATAATTTTGATATTTAATTTCTCAAAGATCTGTAAATGTTTTAATATTTACCTAACTACAATAGTACATACAAATATAATTTTTAAAATAAATGACACAACGAAAGCAAATAAACTGCAACGGATCGTTGCTAAACTTTATCCAAATTCATTTGAAATATTAATATGTTTATTCCTTTATTATTAATCAGATATCACTTTCTATTTGCAGTCCATGTTGACTTAAATTCAAAAATAGCGATTGATTTTCATCTATTACTTGAGGAATAACAATTCTACATTAGATTTTTGACCCTTTCAATCGCTATTTTTGATTTTAACTCGATTCCTCCATGTCTTCAGCAATGGTAACGGATAAGAAAACAACGCAGTTGCTATGGTTACTTATAAAATTTCCTCCCAAATTTTTAGCATTTCACAGCGAGAAGCCTAACCATTCTTACTTAAGTTAGGTTGAATGAGCTATATTAAAACGATCAAATGAATAAATTTTAAGGAATTTAAAATAAACAATTAAAAAAGTACTATATTACCCTAGAGTAAAGTACTTTAAAATATAATTTTACTAAAAACTTTATTTAACCTTTTTTGTGGTCCCCAATGTACTTAATTAGGATATTAAATTCCATCAAAATTGGTTAAGTCATTTTCAAGATATTTAGAAAAAAACTAAAAAAGTACTGAAATAAAGTATTAATGTTTGTGGACCGATATGTACCAAAAACTAATTTTGTTAAAATACTGGTAGATTTTCAATTTCAATTCAATCGGTGCAACGGTGTGGAAAAATTTGTGGACGAAAAAAACGATAACATACATACATCCATCCCCACGCACTTCCAAAAAAATGGCACTTTTTGGCCTCTCGACGAGATCCCAGGTAATTTTTGGCAAAGCCGTCACGTGTTAAAATTCAACCTAATTGAATACTTCAATTTGTGACCTTAATTGAGTCCATGGGCTTCGCATTGGATAAAGTAAAAAACTCTTTGAAAGAATAAAGAATATGTCGATTGAATATGCATTACATCTTTGAATAATACAATGAATAAATCGGTAAAGGAAAGATTAGATTCCCAGTATAAATCATAGAAGAAATAAAACCACATGGGACAAATGCAGAGTGGGATTTCCAAATGGAAAAAATCTGAAATAAACCTGAAGAGGGTGTAGAATTTATTTTTTAAAAAAACCTACACGTCCTATAATAAAATGAAACAAATATTATGTATTATTTGTTTATCCCATCTTTATTACAAACACAATTCTCAATAATATGATTCAATTATATATATAAATTTAATATAAATAAATATTCATTTTATAAACAGAATTTAATAACGTTTTATTTAATTTGTATAAATATGAACAAATATTAAATGTATTTAGTATTTATAATGAAAATTCAAAATTAATAAAATTGATTCAGCCTGCGAAAAGTTAATTGAATTTTTTTTCTATTGATCTTTTAATTTAGCTTTAACAAATATATGAAATTGAATTTATGATTACTTATTTATGAAATGGACAGTCATTGATCGGAAATATACTCTTTTTTAATTTCTACTCACTACTTATGCATATTGTCATCCAGTTTTTCTTTAGTGGCAAGGTATTGCATTGTTAGAGCAGACATTTGTATTATTTATTGTTCTAATTTATTTTCATAATAAAAAAATGAGGTTGTCCTAACCTTGATGAAAATTAAATAGATAAGAAATTTATTTGTTGGAAACTATTGTTCTAAAGGTTTGACCTTCATGTATATGAGTATCATCATCATCATCAGCCTGTCGATATCGACAATCCACTGCTGAATATAGGCCTCTTCCATCAAATGGAAGGGGGTTGGCATTAAGTCACCACGCTTGCCAGACGGATTGGTGACTAGGAATCAGATTATAGCCGGTCAAATATCAATGCAGGGACTCGGACTCGAACCCGGGACTCCTGCTTAGAATGCTAGTGTCTTAAGCTCTCGGCTAATCCGATTCCTGTATATGAGTATACTATATGTTATTTGCATCAAGCAGATTTCTTTTTATGAATCAATAACTCTGCAACACTCGGTAAAACAAAATATTTTCAATTATTTTCATAGTCTTGAATAGAAAGCGATATCCTTCTTTGCACCTTACTATACAACCTTTCGTTTAAAAGTTAAACCGGACCATATAATTGGTGTCACTACAATGCCCGTCTCTTTGCCCTTTTTTATTAGAGCAATGTAGCTCGCAAACTAGATAAAACCTTAAAATTTTAAGTGAGATCCCGTTAGGGCCACTGATGACCAGTTAATTTCTCTACTGAACAGTCAGTCTGTTACTACTTGAGATTATAGTCTTCTGCCCCCTATGATTAAATCAATTATAAATTTTGTCAAGTCCTAATGTCCTAGAGTTGTGCAAAATTTTATTTAGTTCTCACAAGCAGAGATTAGGTGAGGTAGAGAGAGGTCATACCATCCTTGTTAAGGTTTTGACCAGGTTTCCTTAACAACTTATGGCAAATGCCTGGATGGCTAATGCTTCGCTTGCTCCTGGTATCGGGTTTTTGCGTGGAATTTTTAAATTACTTTTTGTCTTTTGATGGAAATCTATGGTCATGTTATTTGTTAATGAGCATACATTTCTATTTTTTTTTTTTACTTTTTTATTATTTGTTAAATTGTTTTAATTAATTTGTATTGATGTCTATTAATGTATTGTAGCTAGATTGTATTGATGTTTGGAGGACCTAGCCACCGAGGACTTGTGCCTCTAAGCAGGTCGAGAAATAAAGATTTATTTATTTATTTATTTACTTCATGAAGATGGGTTGATAGTCCGAAATATATATATTGAAAAAATTTACTCCTTTGATTTTTTTAATTTTTAAAGTGAAACAAGTGACCTAGAAAACTAGCTCATAGTATTCATATTTATTTACTTTTATCTTTATTAAAGATGTTTCACCTTGCACCAACACCAGGATCTCTATTAATTACTATTTGTATATTAACCTTCCGATAGGCGCGCCTCCTAGACTACCATTGACGGTCACGCGTATTTCGCAGATTACGATATCCTATCAACAAGAATTTTACCTTTTAAAACATCAAAATATTGTAAGATAAAGTAATGTTTAATAAAGTTCATGGTTATTCAATAAAAAAGCGAAGTGATTATTTAAAAAAATGTATTTCAAAATTTATAAAAAGAATAAAAATAAACTTGTGTAAAAATTATAAAATTATTCTGAAGATGAAATACAATCTTTGCACATACAATTCTATTTAATTTCAGTATTCGTTCTAATCAAGTGTAAATTCACTTTACATTGTAAATTAATAAAGTAAAGGGAGTGTAGTTTCACAGTGAATGAAATAAAACTCAAAGATGCTTATACAAACTCAATATGATTCGGATTATTAGTCCATCATCATGAGTATACAGATTAAAAACTGAAACTATACTCCCTTTACTTTATTAATTAATATCATGTTTTACCTAAAACTACACCACTTTCCCTAAGTAAAATTTACATTGTAGTTTAAATTACTAATGAATTACAATTCATATAAAATAAAAAAATTTAAAAAACTTACATGGATGGGCGCGCCTATTTCTGGAGTACAAAACACGTGTTTTTTTGTTCTTGCGTTCACCGTAGAAAGTTGAGGCTAGTACTGAGGTATGGTGGGCTCAAGAAAAGAGGGTAGAAAAGACGGCGGCTTCCAAGAACAAATAAGTTTCAAGATAATGAAAGAAAAAATTTAGTTGCGTATTTGATAGATACGCGCGCCTATCGGAAGGTTAATAGTGATAGTAAAGAAAAGAGAGCAATTTGAAAATATCAATTTATTACAAAGTTTAATTATTTTTTACTGCATTTAGAAAAAAATTCATAACTTTAATGATTAAACTATTCTCAAACCCCTCCCAATCAATCACAAACCCAAGGGTCGAAAACAATTTTTCTTCTTTGCCCCGGGACGCAGAATACTTTAAAATACAGTCAGGCCACTACAGAGCTGATAAAAATGAACGAGCAGGAGATTAAAGAAATTCCATAATTCATATAGACATTAGGTATTAGTTTGGGTTCAGGGATCAGTAGCTTAGTGGATATAGGAGCTAAAGCTCGTATGACAAAGCATTGCAGTACACATGCAAAGATCCCAGGTTCGAATCCTCACTGATCCTTTTGTCTATAATATAAATTTTTTTTCTTCATTCGTTAATTTAATTTATTTAATGATTAATTAAAAAAAAATATTATAATATTTCTAAATTAGAAATTCCAATTTATTAAAAAATATTTAAATTAATAATATAAAAGTGAATATTTTGAAAGCATGTTGGCTAAGCTATAGATTTGGGCTCAGTATTTAGGGTGAGTTGGCACGGTGGCAGGCAGCATCTCAAAAAGACGCTTTTATTAAGTAGTAAATTGGCTGATGTCTGTTTGGGTAGCGAAGGACATAAAGTTCCTGAGTGACAATGCTAATGTATCTACATTGTGTGCACAATGCTGGATAGGATATACATTGGCGCAATGCGCCAGGAACGTGCGCTTCAAGTGCACACCCACCCAGCCGCCCAGCTTGTCCTCGCGCAGACTGATCCCTCGGGAACCTGAAGGGGACTTAGGTTAACGGTTAACAGTCCATAAATAAACAGGTGTGCAAAACACCAAGTCCATTGTGCATCTAGGCTAATTACTAGATTTGTTTCAAGTTACATCATTTCCTAAAACCAGCCACCACTTTGTTTTTCGACCCGGCTATTATCAACAGGCGAAATTTATAATTTTTCCGTTGTTTTATGAGGCAAAATATATGAATGGATGGGATAATGTTTGTATCTCTCTCTCTCTCACTCGGTCGCTATTTAATATGAAGCCCAACTTTAGTTTAAAGCTGATAGATCCAAGTGGAAAACAAGAAGCACCGCCGTGTTTGTGTCATTTTCAAACCTAAATTAAAATATTTCTATTTGTTATCTATTATCAGGGTTAAGGAAGCGGTAGGGCAAAGTAACTTTTGGTCTCTTATCATTCCGACTCGGTGATAAGAAAGACGACAAACCACTCTCTCTCACTCTTGAGCTCGACTTTACCTTAAATCGAATATGCCATAAAAACAGCTAAAAAAATCATTTTTTTCTGTATGTGGCAAAAATGTATAAATTAGGGGTTCCCAAACTTTTCGGAGTCGCGGCGCCATTTTTCAATTAAAATTTTTCCTAGTAAAAGTATTTCTAATCGTAAAAGTAAGAGATAAAATAAATAATAAATAAATTTTTAGCTTTTCACTTTGTTTTTTGCCTAGTTAGCCAACAAATAAATAAACAAGATTTGAATTTTTAGTTAAATCACAGATAATTAATTATAATTATTTATGTAAAATTTAAGTTACAAATTCAAATCTTAATAAAATTAATCACAAAAATAAAAGCTTTAACAGCTACATTACTGGAAATAAATAATTTGAAATAAAAATAAATATGTGTAAGAGTTATTATTTATTTTTTTATTTATTTATATGTGACGTAATTTATAGCCCCTAAGCTTAGGCGACCCAGCGCGTCGACAAGAGGAATTTAATCTCTCTCTGATCAGTTATTTTTTAATAATAGTTTTTAAGGAATTTGGTGTTGCTACTTGGTGAAATATTTTTTAAAATTATTTGATAAAAAATACTTGGTAGGTTTCACATTAAGATATAAAAAATAAAACGAATTTATTTTTGGAGAATTTTGGATTTTGGAGAAAGAGATTAAAGATTCTCCAAAAATAAATTCGTTTTATTTTTTATATCTTAATGTGAAACCTACCAAGTATTTTTTATCCAATAATTTTTTAATAATATTAAATTAAAAAATCCACACCAAGTAGATTTTGATCAGGAGAGAAATCGAAAACATTAAGAGCATAAATAAATACTGTTTAGAAGAGTAAAGCCATACAAATTACTTTATTTCCTATTAAACTTATTTTCTGAATAGGACCGCCAATTCTCACTTATAAGCCAAAATAGCAAGGGTTGATATTTGGAATTGCCAAAGCACAACGGCTCTACCCTTGAGAGCAAAGTGCATTAATTTTATTATTACGTGGAACCTATAATAAATAAAAAAATAAAATAAATATAAACAAGTATTTAAGAAAATGAAATTTTAATAACGCAATTTTGTTATCAATGCCATCCCAGATTTTGTTAGGTCAACAATCGAACGAATGCATTCATAAGATAATAAATCATATAACGGCAAAATATAAAATATTTATTATTCAAAATTAATTTTTTGCTTTACTGATGATTGGCCTAAATAAAAACTGCAATCAATTTTATATTGAACAAGATAACAATTTTTTGTTTTAATTTAAATGATTTATTTATTTTATTATCGCTACGCTGATTTAGGCAGATTGATTAAAATAGACCCAAAGGCCATTTCTCTGCGACAATCTATATATTTGTATTTATGTTCTATTTTTTACGGCTATGTTTAATTGGTGTTTCCAACCAATGAATTGTATGATCAATCCTCTTACGAAAGGTTTATTCAATTTAATTCATGAAAAAATATAATAATTTAACAAAGGAAAAATAGTAGAACGATCAACAACATATAACCTTCAGCCTTTCAAGACCCGCGTACAATGTTATCTGTAAATTCGATCCAACACCTGAATTTTCTTTCTATTCGCTGAACTAAGGGCTTGCACTATATTGAAACATCTTCTTGCATCAATATCATTAAAAAAAGCAGCAACGTAAACAATCATATATTCTTTTTAATTTTAAATTATTTATTAACAGAACACAGTATTAACTATGTAAATACTAGGTTACTAAAGTCGGCTTGATCGGTGCCGAAAATTAACCAAACCCAAAGTTCGTCTTTGGCTATTTCCGTTATATTGTTCTAGGTTCTAGCTTAAACTAATCTTGGAGATTTTGTAACAAGGATATAGAAATTATTTAATCTCCGTTAAAAGCTTGAAAACAACAATGTTCCCATCTCAAATATTTCTATAAGAAATGGTTCAATTCATTATAATCATTGAATACACATTCCAAGACTGGTTTGACACAACCACCCGTCTCCACTCGGCTCTGTCCCATCCGTTGATTTTCTAGTAACTTTTAATTTGTGTCTGTACTTTAGTAGGTGATTTAAATTGCTTGAATACAAAACTAATAAAATTTGCTAAATTTACTAATTATAAATGTTAGGATCCTCCTGGGCTTCACCCATTTTCCCCCTCCTATTGTTACGCCATTGGTTACTTGTTTCCTTTTCATTTCTTTTCCTTAATTAAAATAAAGATAATCAGAAGAATATCAATTTTCTTAGTACAAATAAATCTGTAAAAAACACTTTTTACCTCTAGACTAGGTTTTATGCGTTGACTAGTCGTCTGGATAAAAACTTCTTTAACCTATCAGTATTCTTTATTAGGGGTTGGTTCTTTGTCGTTCCATGAAAAATTGGTTGTGAAAACATGCAAAAATCTTTAACTTAATTTTTCTATAAGAAATAGTTATTTCTTGTTACTAGCCCTGGAACCACGAAAAAACATACTCTAATTAAGAACATTTGTAAATTAAAGATACTTAGACCTCTTATGGAATAAACGGAAAGTCTCAGAAAATGTTCTACGTCATTTCTATGTAGATATTCTTGTAAAGATTAAAAAACTCATGGTCAAGAAAAATATTTAATGTGATTTGATCGCATAATGATTTGGAATCTTGGCACTAGAAGAAATTATATTATATTTCCTTTATGAGAAATAAGCTTCATTAAAGGTAGTTTCCCTCTAGGGAATTAAAAGTTAAAGTTTCAGGTTTGCTTTAGTCTTATATGGATTCAGCAGGGTTGAATAACTTTGGGTTGTCTTTATTTCTCTGATTAAAAAAAATCATATCATCTAAAATCTAAAAAAGGTTTTCTACAAGGAAATTATTTTTTTCGGGGAATTAGCCCCTAGGAAGAGATGAAAAGTCTAATTAAAATTAATTTCACTTGTATAGAAAAAAATTAAGTATTTTTAAAATTTTTAAATTATCTAAAAAAAATGTATTCAATATAAACATATTTTTCAACTAAAATCTTAGAATTGACCTTAAATTCTTTTTTTTAAAAATTTAGTTTTCTATTTCAATCTTTACAGGTCTAAGATTTAAATCAAAATCTGGACATGACATAATGGTGGTTCAAAATCTATAAAAATATAGTGTGGAAAAACGAAAGCAAAAAAGTACCCTCTTTCCGAATCTTTTACCCCCCGATAGGCGCTACGGGCCTGAGAGGCACAGTTCTGACGTTTTCGTTCACCCTTTCACCCCTAAAAATGGAATGAGTCTGTCCCTCCCAGTAGTGGCATTTCTTTGGCGGATGTATAGAGCCCGCCTATTCATGTGACTCTCCCGCGTCGTGGAAAGCAGTTATAAGCATACTGGCATCACAGGCACATTGCCCCTGAATTCGTCATACATTTGAAAGTTCGTAATATTAATTTTTCCTGGAGTCATAGGGAACACTAAGAACGTTCAAACTTTAGTCATCACGTCTTATGAATCCTGCAGTAGAATATTAATTTTTACCTAACTTTTAAATTAATTTAATTTGTTACTCAAATAATTTAAGTCAATTTGGAGGTGGATAGGACATTTTGATATTTTTTTAGGTTAAGAGTTTTCTAAAAAAATAAATGCTTTCTTTTTTGCAACAAATTACGTTTTTCCCATTTTAAATATCCCAAAAACGTAAGTGATAAACTTTCGGATTCTAAAATTATAATTACTAGATAATATTATAACTAATTATTAAATTATAATATTAATAACATTTGGTAGTGCGGCTGTCAAGCGCATTGCGCCCGATCTGAGGAGTTCGAGTTTTGCACCTGACAGAGGATTTATGATTTTTTTTTTTTTTTGAAAATTATATACAATCAAAGAATATCTAAAAGAAAAATTCAAAATTATTTTAAAATATCATCATTGCTTACACCACAACTTGCATATTCAAGTTTTTTTCTAAGCGAATTGTTTCTAAACGAACTTTACGACATAATGAAAAGTTTCATTGCTTTGTTCAGCAACTTTTTACCAGTCCTGCCATATACAAATAGAAATGCCACATAAATAGAATAATAAAAGTGTAAATGGGTTACAAGTGGAGGGCGAGAGGACAACCAACCAAGAGCGCGTGACTTCCTCACGTTCCAGACTTTAGTGAACCGAACTGGATAATTGCTTAATGAGAAAAAAACATGATCATCAACTTCGAAAAATTCTTGACACACCATCATTCAAGTGTGAAATGAAATTACAAGCATTTTTACGGCGAATTCCTATTAGTACCGGAGATATTTATATTTTATTTTTATACATAAAAGCATAAAACATAATATAATAAGTTGTTATTAACCTTCTTTTATTACTATTAAAAAAAAACCTGCATTTTTTACCGTCAAGTTTAGATTTAAAAAGGTGTCAATATCTTTAAATATAGATCTACTTGGGCATTTTAAATGAAATAAGAGTGTGATAAAACTTAAGGATTACAGAAAAGCCTCTATTTTAAAGTCCCCGATTTAACAGAAAAACTTTCGGTCCGTAAGTTCTATCATGCGAAATTTAACACTGTTAATTTTACCACTTGAAAAAGTTCGGCTTTGGAATATACATATTACAGCATTACCTCGCATAGTCCGGATTTACTAAAGTACGGTTTAAAAATTTCAAAACAAACAAAATTTTAAAATGAATTCTAGTAAATAAAATTATTTTTTTATGCATAAATGATTAGTTTTTTCGCTTTATAGAGTCAAGTCCCTTTTTGTGCGGTTTTAAAGTTAAGCGATACAATAAATATTTCAATTTTTCTGGCGTTCCCCGTTGAATAAGAATCTTATGTACCTATTCTCATGTCTAGATAATGAAACACTTATTAGCATAGATGAAACGCACTTATGAAGAAAGAGAAGACAAATAGTCAATGAAGACTGTGTGGAAGTAGCCCTAGTAGCACAATGTTTCAAACTATATAGTAACTATATTGTCCCTATGTATATTTAGAGGTATCTGCACAAGAATTAACAAATAAACAACGATCAAAAATTATTGAAATGTTTTAAATCTTGTAAGAACATATTATGGTAGTTGATTCCAATTTCGAAGGTAACCGGACGATAAACAATTTAATTCGTTAGTTACAAAGAAATGTTTGAATAGAAAAAGCCAAAGAGATAAAATATGCAAACATTGATATTATAATCTTTAGACAATAAAAATAATTTGCAAAAAACATGAATTTTTAAAAATTATTTCTAATAAAGACTTAAATTTATTAATGACATATTATAGGGACCTTACGTTAAGCATTGAGGCAGCACTACTGCCGAAGGTAGCTCTTTCTTGTGTTTATTTATTCAAATAATTTGGGCTAATTGAGGCAAATATTCTATTATAGTATATATCCTAGATAAAAGAGTGCACGGAGTCTAGGTGGCCGTGAGCGAGTCTCTTTGTCTTGGACGTTTAATAAATCATCCCCCAAAGATTACATTTTTGTCGCCAGTTGGCGCTAAAGTCGTGACATACGATCCCTATTTATTGAAAAACATTTTTATTTTGGAACCAAATATCATTTTTTTGATTTTTTTGTATGTATTTAGTTCCTCGATTAGTCCGGTTAGAAACAGTTCGGGATATTGGTGAAACATATTACCCGGACTATGAGAGGTTTTGCAGTATAATTAAAGTATATTTTCGAAATTTTTATATCGGCTACTTAAACTTTCAAATTTATAGTTAATATTGAAAAAAAATTATAGAAAATACGATTAGCTCTTGTTTGAAAAATTGAATATATGGTTCCTAGTTTTATTGGATAAAAAATGTTTCAACAAGTACCAACACCGAATTCCTTAAAAACTATGGTTCTTAATGGGTTACAAGATTCTATTATGAAGCCCGAACTCGGATCGTTCCTCCCAGAACTTCAAGAACAATATCTTTGCTGTTCTTTGGACGATTTGAGAATACGAGATAATATCATCAAGAAACTGAATCAGTCTTATCGACAAATGAGGAAGCCTCTGCAACATTAGCAGGAAAAATTATATTCCATAACTTTAACTATAGGTATATTACTTAATGAAAGAAAGATTTCAAGCCGTCTGCAGAGCTGAAATATTATGCGGTTTTTTATATTATCTAGGAATTATTCGTCAATTCTTTTTCAATTATTTCATAGCAATCTCGTTATTAAAAAGTCACATTCTCACTGTGCTAATGTATAATGTATCTTATCTGCTCATCATTTGTTCATTTTAAGAATAATTTTCAAAATTTAATTTATCACCATCGAAAAAAACAAACAACTAAAATGAATTATTTATGTTGTATCTTATGAAACTTTCATCCAATAAATAAACCGTTAAAATGAATCTGAATCAATCGAAATACAAAAGAAGAAAATGATTTTTTTTCGTGATTTCCAAGTAGGATTAACATTATTTTCCAATACATTCTTCTTATTGACTGGTTAAATTGACTTATATTATTTTTCGATTGTTTACTACAATATCAGGTGTCACTCAGTCCAGTATCTTAGATGTACACTTTTACATTATCCAATACGAAGCAGATAAATTATTTGAATCGGTCGCTTCCGGTTCATGATTTCAGTAAAAAAGGCTGTTGAGAGGAGCATAATATACATTCATAATGAAGAAATAGCTTAGCTTTAGCTTCTTTTAAGTTGGACAGTAAAAATAATAGAAAATACGAATAAAAAAATATTTAGTATTTTTGAATAAATATAATATTCTGACAGCCTGTTCAGCGTAAAGATTAATAATTTTTAATTTCATTTTATCACATAATAGTCAATTCTTTTATCTTTTACAACCACGAGTGAAAAAAAAAATTGTAGCTCGAACTTGAATTTGAACTATTTTTTTCATTTTAGAGTTTTTTAACTAATTTAATTTATTTGGCACGTATAAGAAAAATATTTAATTATAAAATATAAAAAAATAACTATAGTAATTAAAATCCTAGAAATGTGGTATGAATTTGAACTTGATGCGCCTGTATTTAGGCAACCGATTGACCGCAGAAGAATGAAAGCTGCGTAAGAGCTAGGCGAGTACAGTAATTGATGGATATCTGGGTAATAATAAAGGAATAAATATATTAATAATTAAGAAAGTTTGCAAGTAGAAAATTTATTTTTAATGAAAATGGAGTCGAAAAAAAACCAAAATGATGATTATTTTTTCTTGAAATTTAGTTCCAGATTCAAAATTTAAAATTAGCACTTTTATTTTTCGAAAACTTCACAGTAGATTATCAGATTTCTTATTTTAGAGAAAAAAAAAATTATCAGGCCAAATTGTTGTGTGTTTTCCAGTATCTAAATATAAATCTCAATATTTAAGGAATTTTATGACTTTATATTGGGCCACGGGTTGGACAGCCAGCTCTGGTTTAAATCGAATGGGATTAAAGAAGGATATGAGGAATGATAATTTATTTTTTAAAACGGTCACGGATATAATAATCCCTGACTATCCATTATCTATTGACATGTAAGAACGTGCAAAGGTCTAAAAGACAAGTCCTGACATGTTTTAGTCCAAGAGAGAAATTACCAATTAATTATAATTGTTCTAGAAAACCCCAATTCCATGCTCCTTGTACTAGAATAATAACTATAGTCTTGGTTAGTGCCTTAACATATAAACTTTAATCTTATATAGTATAGTTGATCTTATAATTTTCCTTTTAGTGAATTTTATTCTTGAAAAAAGTTTCACGTATTGTGCAAATGTTCATTCATATTTCGAAAAAGGGAATAAATATATCTCTACATATAAATCTCAAGGTTTTAAGGAAGTTTATGATATTATGTTGGGCCCCAATCATGCGGCCCGCTGGCCACGGCTTGGACAACCCTGATATAGTGTCATGCTAATAAGGATCTTGTCTTTTATTTTGGGAAACCTGCCTAGAATGTTTATATTTTTAAATTTTTTTAAATTTTTTAAATTTTCATTAAATACTTTATTAAAATACGTTTTACCAAGAACCTACATCATTCTCCCTTGACAAAATTACTTTAATTAATTTATTTTCAATAATTCTCATAAATTTCGCATTTATTTTTTTTATTAATAAATATTTATTGTCTTTTTCAGCCACTTTTTTTACTTTCATGTATATGGTATATTTTTATCATGTAATGATATTAGATATAATGTGAATTATTGCATTCGCCTCCCGGTCTCTTGACACTTGAGAGTTTCTCTCCCTGAGGCAAAAAAACTTAACTTCACTTTGACACTTCTAGGTGTAAAGAATCGATGCCCTTAATAGTTTGGTTGAAAGGATAAGTATTTAGGCGATTTATCGATTATACAATTTTGAAAGATTTATTTTCTAAATTAGTAAAACTCTCGAATGATTATTTTTCCTGCCAACCTTAACTGAAGCAGGTATAAATTCATTTAAAAATTTTATTGAAACCAATAAACCATAAACAATAAAAGTCTAGGTATGTTATATGTAGTAAATATAAAACTGAATTCATTTCTAAGCCATCTCTCGAAAAGTGGGAAGTTTTGAAATTTGAAAAATGGCAAACTTGGAATTAACCTTGTCTTTGATAGCCGCCAAGGGTCTCTTTCCTCTTGCTTATCCTTTTAGTGCTTTTTCTTGTTGGTCTGTCTTCCCAAGGGACGAGATACCGTTGTTCACACCATTCTCTATTCTTAAACATTATATGAATTATATACATAAATTCATAAGAAAGCTTTTTTTTCATTATATTTCTCATTTTTAGATACGATATTTATTTGATTATAAGTAAAGACCGGATTTTTATGCAGTAAAAACTGCCAAAATATGCAGTTAAAAAGGCTGAAATATGCAAGTAATATGCAGAATACGTTAAAATATGCAAATATATGCAGTAAAAATTGGCTAAATAAATTTTTTCGCACTAAAAAATTAAAATTGAAGACAAAAAGTCTATATATTTTTTGAAGGAGTGCTATAAATGAAATAGAATGATAAAGTAAGCTATAGACACCAAGTGTCAAATATGTACTTTTATTGCGTAAAACATTGAACAAAATTCTCATTTAATTTAAAATATTAGAAAATCTTTAAACTCAAAGAAATATTAGAGGGGTGCACTTGAATAAAATCAATATAATAAATATAATAATGTTTCAAAAATGTGATCGAAAAAATACTGGGGGGGTGGTTAGTTTTATTTCACAGACACGATTGTATTGTATTGCTTTTATTTTTTTATATTAACAAGCTTTTCTTATTGACGTACAAATAATAAACTAATAAAATAATGCAAATATTTGTCCGGCTATAATCTGATCACTTTACTAATTTACACACGCTTTCACACACACCCACGAACACTCAATTGCTAAAATGGGTAATAATTTACGAAGGTCATTAAAAAAAATAATAAAAATAATAAATAAATAATTAACAAAGCATCTCAAAAATAATTAAAATTTGTTTATAATTGTGAATAATTTATGTTTACAAGTATTTTTCTAAATTATCTTCTGGTTATTATATCTACGGTCACTTAAAATAGATTTATACAACGAAAGCTCCACATCCTCAAATGTAATGGGGACAAATTTAAAGAAACTTTATATATACATATTTCTTCATTTTTTTTTCATTCGTTCTCTGAAAATTTACTTTTAAAAAATCTGTATTTGGAGCGAAATAGGCAATATTTGACAAAAATACTTCAAATATGCAATTTTATGAAATATTACTCAAATATGCAAAAATATGCAGAATAAAATTTAACCCACAGTATCCTAGATGCATGATTCGGTTATATAATTGATCCCCTGGCTCGTATGTGGCGGCAAACAAAATATGCAATTGCATAGGATCCGGTCTCTAATTATAAGTAAACGAAAAAATATAATTCTAAAATTAATAATCATAATATAAATTTTTGCTAATTTTCATAAAAATAATATAATTAATTTTAAGTAATATTTAATAAAATGGTCCCAAATAGTCAAACAATATTTTTTCTTTTAATGTTCAAGAATTGAATTGGGAGATTTTGGAATTGTTTGAACTTGTTTAAAAACAAATGAACATTTTTATTTATAATAGCTACTATTTCAGTTTAAGATATTTTCAATGTAGATTTTCGAGATCTATATAAAGATTATATTGTATTGTTACAATATGTTTTCAAACTTTGTGCTAATAGGTAATTTTCAAATTTGAAATAATTAACTTCGAAATAGTATGAATAAATAATTTCAAAAATGGGAATAATAAATTTCAAAATAGAATCAACCAATTTTCAAGATGAAAAGATATACGAATAGCCTAAAAAAAACAAGCATAAGTTTTAAATTTTATCGTACTGTAATTTATTCATTTTTTTAATATCTCGATTCCTTCATAAATAAGTACCTTCAATAGTTTTTTGAAACCACAGCACAGGTATTATTTGAAATAACATTCTAACTTATAAAAGTTGGGCCTACTATAAAAAAAAGTTAAAATATTCTTCTTCTTCGAATTCACAGGTCTCAATCATCATATTTCTCTTTTCCATAGATTATAATTATAGTAAATTACTAATATATAAAGTCAGATTATTTTAGATTGAAGGATCTAGCAAGTTTCGCAATACATCGTTTTTCCTGGTCGTAAAATACAAAGTAGAAAAGTAAATGAGATACACGATAAAGCAGGCAAGTCGTGACAGTGGAAAAACGATGATTGATGGCAGAAAAATATCTATAAAATGAGATGGAAGTTAAAATAGAGTTTAATTCATCCACCTATAATACGCTTAATCTATTCATTCATTTTTTGTGAATACTATTGTTACACAATAATTGTTTTCACTTTATTTAAAGAAGATTTAAAGCTTATAATTTTTAAATTTTTCCTATTGAATTTTATAGTATTCTTTTAGATAATTTAACAGGTGGGTGCTGTGGATGCGGTGCATCTCTAAAATTATTGCCATAGATGATCAAAAGACGATTTTTAATTATTGTGAAACAAAGTAGGTAAATACTGAAAAGTTTAATAGAAAAATAATAGATACTGAATGTGTTGTAGATATGAAAATGACGTATGAATTACATTATTCTACAATTTTGCAAACTATTTCACTAAATAAAACTAATCGACTTCCAGATATTGAAAATTTAAAAATTATGGAATATTTT
This sequence comes from Forficula auricularia, assembly GCA_024734495.1. NCBI lineage: Eukaryota > Metazoa > Arthropoda > Insecta > Dermaptera > Forficulidae > Forficula > Forficula auricularia. The sequence goes on from JALMQS010000137.1 coordinate 715,254, forward strand.
AACGTTCGTAAATTTAAAGAATAATAAGTTTGAATTGGTTTCCGGAGACGAACTAGTAAATTAGTATTACAGGATTTGGATGAACCAGTCCTGATTCAAATAAGAGAAATTATATATCATTGCACTCAATTCTACTGATGATGGAAAGTCATAAAATATTCTCACACCAACTAACACTGTAAGAAAAGACAGAAGGGACTGATACCTTGTACTTACTTCATTGACCTTTAAAAAACCCCGAAGAAGGAGGAAAAACCTCCGAAACGTCGGCTTTTTGAAAACAGTAAAAAGATAAAAAAGCTTTTCCTAATAATTTCTAATAAGGTCTCCTATTTAGATCTAAACGTTATTATACGCCCAGTCAACTTCTTACACTGTATAAGGCGTCCCTGTCTCGAATATGGCTCTCATCTGTGGAGAGGGACCTCCAAGCATTCTCTTGCCACACTGGATGCGATTCAGAAGAGAGCAATTAAACTAATAGGAGACCCGGCCCTAACAAACCCACTAGACTCCCTGACTCACCGAAGAACCGTTTCTGCCCTTTCCTTGTACTACAGATACTACCATGGTATCTGTTCAGTAGAGCTGAATTATCCCCCCCTAGAGCCCTCTTTGCTGGAAACGCGCGGTTTTCGAAAGCTCAGTACCCCTTCGCTGTCAAATTGGATAAAAGCCCAACCAACGCTTTCGCCAACTCTTTTATCCCTATGACCTCAAGAGACTGGAACTCACTTCCAGCCACCCTCTTCCCCTCAACTTATAACCTTCAGCTGTTTAATACCCGCATCCACAGATACCTTCAACTCCTACCCAGTCCATAAAATCCCCTCTTCTTCTTTTCACGATGGAGGGGCCAACCCAGGCCTTTAAGGGATGAACCTTTTTGGTGTATCTCCTTATCTCATCAATATCATTATTAAAAAAAATGTAATCTTGTTGGATATAATTTCTTTTATTTGAATCTGCTTCTTCCAAATCCTGTAATAAAAATAATTTTTCAAATTTCCTATTTAAACTATCCGGTTTGTCTTTATAAATAATATCACTTGAAAAAATGTTATAATAAATCTGAAAAATAATAAAAAATTCTATTACGCTATTCTAAATCGTATTTCCATGAATTTTACAAAAAAAGCCAGGAATAAAATATTATTTTTTAGAAATCAAAAATTATTTTTAGGACATCATCCCATGGCGGAAAAGTCCCCGCCCGCGACTGTGTAAACTTTGTGTATAGTAAAAAAAAAATCGAACAGATATATATATTTTTTATTTAATTCAATTTATAAAAATGATTGTGGGACTCTATTAATAATGCACAATACATTTCATAAGTTTATAGTGTTTTGCTCAAAAAGTAAAAGTTACATTATTTCATTCATCTAGGAAGAAGAACTATTGAACACTGGGCTAAAATCACACGTCTTTGGCAGGTTATAAGTAAAGTCGACTCTCGATAATTCGAACTCTTTAGCTATTAACTTCGATTCGGTAAATTGAAAAAATGTTGTGTATTTTGATACGCTCGATAACTCGAATTCCTTTTCGTAACAAGAGGGGGAGAGAACGTTCTACATATAATTCGAACTAGGCCACTTCTACTCTTTATAATTCAAATTTTTCCTAGCAAAAACTATTCTTAATTTTGTTAATTAGGTATGTTATCTATTGCAATGTTAAATACATATGTAATTTTTTTTTTGTTCTTTTTTGTCGTTTTCATTATTTTTTCTTTTTTACTTGAGGTTATATATAAAATTTATGTAAGCTCATACATATTTTCAAAAATATAATAAAAACACTTATAATTCGAATTTTTTTTTCCTCTTGATAATTCGAAGTCTCGATAATTCGAATTTTTCGTAGTCCCTTAGATTTCGAATTATCGAGAGTCGACTGTATTAGATAATAGGTTTGAAAAAGAAGCCCTTGGTACAAATATTATATATTCTAAATTATAAATTCGAGAGCTTCAGAGTTTCAGAAGAAGTCGGCAAAGTCAACGAAACATTGATTGAAAAATAAAAAAATCACACATAAAAAACTTACCCGTAATTTCCATTATAAACTTTCGAATTTATACACATTATTTTTATTTATTTTTTTAATGATATTGATGTGAGAAAGAGATACACCAGAAGGTGCATCCCCTAAAGGCCTGTGTGGGATGGCGCCTTCATCGTGAAAAGAACAGAGTAGAAGGAAAGAAGCCGGGATCACGAGCCAAATCTCAGAAAGTTAGATACAATCCAATTTACTAAGTTTTTAGGGGCTTTGAGCAGTGGTAAATTCTCCGTGCGATAAATTAGGTTAAATTTATCTCCCACTTAATTTTTTTTCCAGACCCTATACTTACAGAAAAATGTCTGGGTATAGCCGGGAATCGAACCCGAGACCTCCGGGTTGCTAGCCAGACATGCTGACCATTACACCAGGGAGGCCGACATTATGGACGGAAATGATAATAATAATAATTACATGGTTTCTGAATATTTTTTAATGGCCTCGTTGTTTTAAAATGATTATTTTTAAATGTTTTTTATTTAAAAACATATTATTAAAAGTTCTTTTTGTTTCATTATTCTTATTTTTTCATTTTACTTTTCCAATGAATTCACAAAGGTGGCGTTTATTAACCTATTTTGCTTTAATTAACTGATGTTTCACTCTTCCTTTAAGTTTGCTTCTATATCTAAACTTAATTAAGTAGAAAGAGGTTTTTCGTAGCTCTCATCAATTTTCTTGATTAAATAAAAAGAAATTTCTCAAATAAACCAAAAAATTAATAATCATAAGTAAGAAAGAAGTTTCTCTTGGATTAGATAATTGTAGCCACTGTGTTTTGGCATATTTTGGGTCTCCTATTTTAGCTAAATGACACAATTATCAAAATTATGAATGATATTAACTCTTTCATAAAAGAAAAATATCAAAGTTTATTTTAATCATCTTATATTTTCGCCGCCTAAAAACTGTATCTTCAAGTTTGTTTTTTTAGAAGGTCATCAGCCACTCTTGTCATTTACTTTAAAACGCAAATAGATTATAAAAATGCTTCTTATGAAGTATATAAAACACTAAATTAATTTCTTTGAGGTTTTTATATTTTTATTTATTTTATCTAAGGGGAAAATATATTTACATATTTTTTTTCTTGTATAATTTATATTTAAAGTAGAAGAAGGTAAACAAATGTAAATAAACGTATTTAACTTTTTTCAAACTTGTACATTATAATTAATTGGGCTCCCGATTGCATCTGATTTCGCATTTGTAGCAGAAAAATATCTGGTCTTTTTATTTTTGGAAGGCTTTATTTTATGTCCACTCTATCCTTTTCGAAGAGAGCTTCCAATTTTAGTCAAGAACTTCTAATATTAATTATCTTGCCATCCTGGATGTGATTAAGAAACAAATGATTAAATTAATAAAAGGCTTAGCTTTCAATGAAAATTTAAAAATATGTTTTGAATTTTGACTATTACCTATATAAATGTTCGAATTAAAGATTGATGTAATTTTTGAAGTGGAATGTCACATTGCATTTCTTTCACTGACCTTTCAAACCCCTGAAGAAGGAGGAAATTAACCTCCGAAACGTGGCTTTATGAATAAAAAGATAATTAAATATAAAGTTTTTGTGCCGAGAGTAGCAGAATTTTTATATATTGAAGGAGACAATAAAAGAGTGTGTCTTCTGCTGGAATTATAAATTTTATTTATTTATTTATTTATAACGAGACTATAGTTTTGAGGGCTTTGGCCTCTTCATCAGTCTATTACAATGGATTCACAGGAATTAATTTATGAATTATAGTCTCGTTATAAATAAATAAAATTTATAATTCCAGCAGAAGACACACTCTTTTATTGTCTCCTTCAATAAAAAGATAGTGTAAATTATTTTCTTTTTTTTGAATTTTTACTGACTCATTAAGTCTTGAAAAAGTTTTTACTTTTTACTTCGAAATTATTATTTAAAATTTTGCTACTGTCCGAGCTGTAATCTAGAAGCGCAATTTATGTTCTTGATAGTATTTATAAATTAAAGGGAAATCCATTAAAAAACTTCTCTATTTGCATGTTAAGTGTGTAAGCTGGTCAAGAGTGATTGATTATTTATTTGCTATTTTTATATATAAAGAATCTCTTTTTTCTCCAAAAGCGGGTCTTTCTAGAATTAAAGAAATAAACAATAATTTCTAATTGACTAAAACTTGTCATGACTTGTCTCCCTAACAGGTTCTTACACGTTCAGAGATAGCAGGTAAAGGGATTCGTCTATCCGTGGACTTTTTATGAAATCGATTTCTTCTTAACCCAATTCAAATTAATAAAGTCATTTAACTAGCATTCATAAAAGATTAGACTTTAAAAATTATATAAAATCAAAATATTTTTTTTTTTTAAATAAAAATTATTATTACACAGTGAAAATTTTAAATGATGAATTTTTCTATGGTATAGGTATAGGTCATAGGTGTCAATTTTTGCGGCCCCACTGTCAAAGGAAATATTGGAATTTTTTTAAATATGAACTACATTCACATGTTTAGCACGTAAAATTGTAACATAACTAGATTTCTACGAACCCTAAAAGTTTCTTTGCGGCCTTCTAAAACGTCACACTTTTTATTTTGGCACAAGTCACGCATTGAGTTTGACACCTATGGTGTAGGTAATCAATTTTACCTGATAATAATTATCAATTTTTAAATTTTTTTATAAATTTTCTTTAATGTCATTGAAAGATGTTTCGACATTGTCGTGTCATCATCAGTATCACAGGTAATTTTTATACATAGTTTCTAACAATTTTAAAATCATTTTTTCTTTAAATCACTTAATTTTATTAATTAAATATTATTAATATTTTTTCATGAAACAGGGGAAGGGTTTACTTTTCATGAAACTGGGGGGATGAGTTATGAAGCTAGGGGTCCCTGTTTCATGGATCATTTTTTTCTCATGTCAAAATGGTCTGAATTGAGCCTAACTGACAAGCTATGGGGTGATCGCTTGGTTGTCACTCGGATTCACTTTCCGAATTGGTGAATACAACACTGACATGTGGAAAAAATTACCACCGCCATAGCGGATGTTGTTCTTTATGATGAATTCCGAACAAGGATGTTTCTAAAACGTGATAGCCGAATTTGTAATAAGTGACTATAGGTATTTCTCTGGGTGTGGTTTCTAGTTTTTTTTTTTTTTATAATTCAGATTAATCACCTTTAAAACTGTTTGTATTCCCATAGTAGCTTTTACTTAATTATTCACGATTAATCACTTCTCAAATACCTCCTTTTATCAGCACTATCATATTTATTCGGCAGAGAAAGCCCTCTTACCCCCACAATCAGTGATTCTAGAGTTTCTCATAGCAGGCCAAGATAATTATTTTACCCATTGACACAACATTAAATTCTTTTTTGGTCAAATTCAGAAAAATTCAAAAATGTAAAAATGAAAATAAAAATTACTAAACCCACAGTAATAGTGTGAAGTAAGTGATTTCAGCAAATATACCAGTTATTATAGTGCAAATACGTGATTTGATTATTTCGTTAATTAAAATATTTGGGTTTATAACAATGGATCAATGGTTTAAAAGGGCTTCAGTGATGCGTAAAAGTAGTGATTCAAAAAGAAGAATCGGTATAAGTTAAGTAAATATAGTAGCGAAAAATAAAAAATATTATTATTGATAACGTTTATTTAAAAATGATATTTTTCTAAATGAGATCTAGTGACAATTTTTCAATTTCAATTTTATCTATAACTACACTAGTAACACAATGTTGGTATTAATTTCTTTATAAAATAACACATTTAAAACAAGGGGTCGGCTTATAAGCGTGAATCACATAAAAAAATCTTTGATATTTTGGGGCCTACTTGTATGGCGAGATATATATAGGTTTTTAACTACAAATTCGGACTTTTCCATATAAAATTCAGGATTTAAAAATCAAATGCTGAATTTTCCATATCAAATTTAGGATTTTAAAAATCAAAATCAGACTTTTTCAATTCAAATTTAGAATTTATTCATAAACAGTTGAAAAAATAGAAAAAAGTTATAGTTAAAAATAAGTTTTAATTTAATTTAACTCTCAGGAAATGTTTTCAGTTAAAAAGCTAAAATTTGGTACATTGTAAGATATATGCGTACCAATTTTCAGCTCATCAACTAAAACTATTCAAGATTACCATCTTGTAATCTCAAAAAACGTTTTTAGGTAAAAAGCTAAAATTTTGAGCATTCTAAGATATTTGCGTACCTACCAATTTTCATCTCATCAACTAAAACCTTTAAAGATTGGCATTTTGTACTCTCAAGAAATGTTTTCAGTTAAAAAGCTCAAATTTGGTGCATTGTAAAATATTTACGTACCAATTTTCAGCACATTAGCTAAAACCTTTCGAGAATATCATTTTGTACTCTTAGGAAACGTTTTCAGGTAAAAAGCTATAATTTAATATGAAAATATGCATGGTTTTAAAGAAATTCTGATTTTGATATTTAAAATTCTGAATTTGATAAGGAAAAGTCCGAATTTGAAGCTAAAAACCTATACTAGCCAGTAAAGCTTCAATTTTATTGGTGCAACTTTTGTTTGTTTTGATTGTGATCCAAGTAGTTCGTGAATAGCCATATCTTTCAGAAACACTGTACTAGAACATTGTTCAAAGTGAACAGTAGGTCTCACACTCTTTGAGAAAAGCTAAATATGAGAAAAGCATCAAAGGAGGGGGAATGTGAAGAAATAGTTTTTGAAGGCTCTTATGAACTCTTAGTCAGTCTCAAAGGATAAGAGGATATTATCGAACTTTCTCGTTAGCTGTACTTCAGGTACATGATTGTATTAAGCATTCCCAGAATGGCTAATTATTACCATGATGAGATGATTAAACTTGAATACATATACACATTAGTGAACGCCTCTATGCCACTCCGTCATGTTTCTGATTCCATTTATTAGATAATTCTAATGACAGAAAAGTATCTGTACAAATATAATCTACTTAACTTTAATTAAATAATTTAATCTGTTTAATTTATATTTTCATTTAATTTTAAAGTTTAAAGTTTCTTAATCAGTTTAACAACGATTTGAGTATAGGAATAATTATAATTATTAAATGATTTGGATTCATCGTTGTAGAATTGCTTTTGTTTAATTAATCCTCACCAACCAATCAACATTAGAAAGGAGGAGAAACCGCATGTATCTATAATAGACAAGTTAATTAATTTTCTATATTTGTCTTGAATTGGAAATAAACAAATGTTTACCACTTTACAAATGTATATATCCGGTGTTTTTTTTAAATAAAGTCAAGAAACGACGTCACTTCCAACTGTGAGGACACTATGATTTAAGTCCTCAACCTACAGAATTTAAGGACTATAATCTGACCCAATTCACACATAGAAACTATGCATGGGCTCTGGTCTAAATGATCAAAAAACCAATGTACTAAAAAACCTACTTTTATCTTTTAAAGGTAAACCTATCGTCAGAAATGTTTGTTGATATAATTTGTTTCCTAATTAAGGGTACTGTGATAGTGAAACACACATTACTTCTTACTTTACTCACTGTGGTGCTGAGAATTCTTATAAGTGTTAAGTAAAAAGGCTTATTTTCCAGAAGTTTTTTAAAATTAATTTAAATGATGCTTTTTAATTGATCCAAATATTTTGGAAATTTTCATAATATTCCTTCTTCATTGGACCTTTTTGTTCAAAAAATATCAAGAAATTTTGTGAAAATTTCCGATATATTTGCATTAATTAAAAACTACCATTTAAATTAATTTAAAAAACTGCTGAAAAAATAGACCTTTTTATTTAACACTTACTTCTTGCTATATAGAAATTGGCAAATTGATTGTTATTTGAAAATCTGTTTTATGGACATCACACTATATTGATATGATATTTAATCGGCAGAAGAACCAAAGAAAAAGATTAAGAGATCTTTTAAAACGATGAGTTAAAATATTTCTGGGAAAGGTTGAAAATTATATTGGTACATAGAATTACTGAAAAGAAATTTCCTTTTAGAGTAGAGGAAAAGAAAAATTCAAAAGTATTTTTTTTTTTTTTTTTTTTTTTTTTTTTATTAGAATTTATTCTTTCACAAAGGTTGAAAAGCCAGATTTGACTTTTACACCCTAGAAAGAAAATGAGGATTTCAGGGGATTTAAAGATATCTGTGGAGGCAGTTCTTGAAAGATTGAAATTTTAGAACACAAGAAAGATTGAAACTGTAAGAGACTGATTTCTAGAAATTATATGAATTTATTGAAGAAAAGAAAAGCATGGAAGATTGATATGGGATACTTTATAAGACTATAAGAGGTATTAAATAGAATGGTAATTAGAGTAAGATTGAAGTAATTTTTGGAGACGCACTGATAAGTGGATATTGATGAGGCAGTCCAAAATTAAAAAAAGAAATTAATTTAAGCTATTTTTTATTCATAAACCAACGCTTCCGAGGCTTATTCCCTTCCTCTTCAGGGGTTTGAAAGGTCAGTGATGTCACATTGGATTTCCTTCACTGACCTTTCAAAACCCCGAAGAGGGAGGGAATAAGCCTCCGAAACGTCGGTTTATGAATAAAGATAGTTTAAATTATGTTCTTTTTTGAATTTTGGACTGCTTCATCAATATCCACTCAGATAATTGTTTCCCAAATAAAGGTGAGAGATAAAGTATGGAATGTTTAAAGAAAAAAAAGCTTGTGATAGAAACAGATGTTGACCAAACGTGGCATTTACTAGTCTTCGGATTGATTTCTCTATCATTATAATTAATGACAAATCAAACTTGGCTCTGACAATGGTTATATTCTCAAACAGAGATTTGTGGTATCTAACTTATACTACTACTATACGTAGAACAATATTTAATGTTTTTTGGGGTCTTTTTTACGATCGGTGCACCAAATTTTCAGTAAAAGTTCAGAGGTGCACATTAAGGGGGGTCAAAAAAACTGTATTTTTTTTCGAAAACACTTTAGTGCGGAAAGGTTGCCTATTGTAATAAGAAGAAAAACGGCATAAAAAATTAAAATCTGTTAACAGCTTCCGCTCGCGCATAGAACTTTAAAGAATTTTTCTTTGTTAAGATGTTACGCGAACGTCAAAAAGTATATTATTGGTCAGAATTTAATTTATTTAGGTTATTTAAACAAGCATAAAAAACAAATTTAGGAATTCTTTATAGCTGTAGTTGTATTAATTTATGAAGGGGTTAAAATAAGAGACGTGCAGTTTTCATTTCTTTCTTTTTATTTATTAACTCCCGCTAACGTTTCGGCTATTAGTTGTAGCCAATAAATAAAAGATGCACGTCTCTTATTTTAACCCCTTCATAAATTCATTAAAAACTAGTGTGTTTATAATTGAATGTAATGGAAGGCAGCCCAGGGGTATTGAGGAATGAAAAAATTAACACATCAAATAAGGTGTAATTTATTGAAATCCTTCCTACTTTCCTTTCAAGCCGACGTTTCGGAGGATTCTTCCCTCCTTCTTCAGGGTCTACAAAGCCAATATTCCAAAATTATAAAAAATTCGGGTTTGGCATCATTTATTTCATCAACAATAATACAATTAGTGTGTTTATTTTAAAAATTTTAACCAATAGAAAAATTATAAAAATATCGTGATTTTTGCAATTTTTCATAAGTCTAAAGTTCTATGCTCGAGCGGAAGATGTTAACCAATTTTTGTATGCCGTTTTTCTTTTTGTTACAATTGGCACTAAAATGCATTCGAAAAAAAATTTCAATTTTTTCGACCCACACTAGTGCACATGTCTCAAACAACTTCACTATATGAACAATTTACATAATACCTATAATACCGCTTAATATCTAATCATTAGATTAGATTCTAATGCTTTTTTTATTATTTAGCTTTTTTATTTATTTATTTTGAAGATGTAACATTTATTTTAGTGAAGTGACCACAGCGGTACACCTGAAAGTTTTTTCATGGGTGCATCGTTTGAAGATCCCTGCTCTACAACATCTAAAAACAGATCCAAAAGTCTAAAGTCGAATTTTTATGGACTCATTGAAAATCAAAAAAACTCAGTTCTAACAAGGCTTGCTTTTTTAATGATTTATGAATATATTTTTCAAAGAGAGTTCATTTATCATAGGGTGTCCATCATCCATTAAAAAAAATTCTTTCAATTAATGAAACCCTCATTAGTTATTAAGATATAAGCTACACACAATTTGAAAATGAAAAAGAAACTTAAGATAGATGGCGGAAAAGAAGAGATAACTTAATTAAAGTTTTAAATGAAGATTAATACGATTTTGAAGTTTTTCTTTTTCCAACCACCCCAACACTTATTCATTAACAAGCCAGAGATCCGTTACTTGAAAAGGTATTTTCCAAATCAGCGTCCATATTTCTCAATTAGATTAGATTAGATAAAGATCGCAGCTGGGTGCTTATAAATCGCTATAAATTTTGATAGGATTTCAAGAAGCTGATTGGCTCTCACGTTTCTTTGCCATCGGCCCCTAGATTTGAAAATTGGGGTGAGTTATGTGAAGGGGTGAGTGCCTCTTTTAGGGAGTGAAATCGTATCGAGTTACGACACCGCAGAGCTTTTTCCACGTTCTGTGGAAAATAGTATCGAAACGGATACATTAGGGCCCCTAGATTGGATATCCCTGGAATCTGTAAGGCGTTTAAAATCTCCCTTGAGTTTTTAGTGGAGAGTCGAGTTTATTTCATTCATGAGCAGCAGGATATCAATTTATATGTCATCGGGGAATATCACTAAAGCCGCTAAAGATTGTATCCGTTCAGGAAACATTTCGATAGTTAATTAAGATTACTTTAGATAAACGATGCTTATTAAAAATTTCTTCGCTCTGACAGAAATAGATTTTATTTTGCAAAAAATTTATTTAATCTTCTTACCTCTCTCTTTCTCATTTACTTTTCTTCTTTTATATTTCATATTTATAAACTAGTTATTTTAATTGAACTCCTGTTTATTTCACTTAAAGAAGATTTGTTGAATTAAAAAGAGATTAATAATTTGAATGTATTAGTTCATTTTGAGTAAGTATCAGGTTTTCTGTCTACCTTAATTGTATATTTCTTTGCTTTCAATCTTTTATTTGTTTCATCTTAAGGGCTATAAACCATGGCTGCGGAGTTGGCAAAATTAAACACTAAGTCTTTTTATGGAGGAGAGGGGGTTAACTTAAAATAAATAAATTATAATAAAATACAAATATTAAAGTTGTTTTAAGGAAATAAGGACTATATCTTTTGTGCAGATAATTTATAATTTATTGTCAACGTTTCGTCAACTTTGTTGACTTCTTCAGAGGCTCTAAAAATGATAAGGCCTCAATCAATACATATCATAACAATTTCAAATCAAAAACAAAATTGATCTCAAAAATCACTTGAATACATACAATATTTTATTTGGTATGTAAAATGAGTTTATATGTGTATTAATTTGTTTTTTGTATGTAGTGAAGTAGTTTTTGAGATCAATTTTGTTTTTGATTCGAAATTGTTATGATATGTATTAATTGAGGCCTTATCACTTTTAGATCCCTGAAGAAGTCAACAAAGTTGATGAAACGTTGCCAATAAAATATAAATTATCTGCATAAAAGATATAGTCCTTATTTACCTATAACAAATTTAATAATTTATTTGATGGACATAAATAATCAAAATAATTATTTAAAATATTAATCAGTATAAAATAAAACTTCTTTAATTTAAAAAAATTAAAAAAATAAATTTAATTTATTAAAATCGTTCTAAGAAACAAAAGAGCTTCCAATTAAATCCTCCTCCATTGAATCAACTTTATATAATTATTTTCAAAATTGAACATAATCTTTCCACTCTGACTTATTTTGGGGGCATTGCTGTTACAGATTTAGCTGTATCTTGAATTATTTCCGAATAAATGAAAATGGCTTCTTCCTCGTTCCATTTTGATAAACAATCATACTTTTCTATTTCAATTAACCCATTTAAAAAATTTTGTTCAAATTTTATATTTTCAATTTCTGCTAGATAGTTTCTTGATTTATTAAACGTCTTCGATTCAGTTCATGACGTTCTAAATTATTCAAATACTGTAATCATCATAATCATTTTCAAAAACACCATATAAGCTCCTCCTATTTGTAAAGTATTTGTTTTAATATGTACCTGAATAGGATAAGAAACTTCATACAATTAAACCACCCTTTGTTAATTTTCCAAACTAAAGCATTAAAATTTTTCTGAAAAGAATATGGCAGGTAAATTTGGAAAACGAAATGAACCCTTATTCAAGCTTACTTGAGACCCCACTTCATATAACTGAAAGTCTTCATACCAAGAAAAAGCATTTTCCAATATTAAACTTGGAAAAATTTTATGTTGAAAACAAAAAGACAGAAATCCCGGAGTCGGAGTCGACAAATTTTTCCCGACTCCGACTCCACAGCCCTGCTAAAAACCATAATGGCAAAGTGCATGGTTGCTATGCCATTTTTGCTTATTTGCCTTGGTGGGTATCATTATATAGTATCTATATTATAAACTCTCTTTTTTGAAATATCGGTAGATTAGTATGTTATATTTTATCTGTAGCCAATATTTTTTTCTTCAAATGTAGTCCTAGTAAGCCAAAAGGTTGGACGGACACCCCTGATTTTTTTTTATTTGCTTCCTATTTTCAAAATATCTCACAAACGGATAAAACTATTTTGATAAAAAAAAAACGAATTTACAGCGTTTCGGTCTACAATAAAACCTCGTATAGTGAATATTTATATTTTTAAAGATATTAATAATTTTGTTAAAATGTCTATTAGTGATTGTGTGGTTGGAAGTGTAGATTTTAACCATTAATAGGTTCTCATAGCACCTGTAGAACTGTATTCGATTTTGTAAATTTGGGTTGGAATTTATTACAATTAGATGATTAATTTTTTATTTATTAAATATTTATTTATAAGTTTTCTTTCTAAAATTTTGATTTTTAATTAATGAGGAAAAGTTAAGTGTAAATCATTTGTCGCACACGCTAGTTTCTTAAAAACAATTTCAAATCAATTCGGCATTTGAATACGTTTTTATTTTATCTGCAATTATTTTCCTTCTTGATATCTAATCAAGTAACGGGGTTCTTTTCCCTTTACTCGGTTTTTCGTATTGAAATGCATTTATTTCATTTCGAGTCGAACAGCCAGCGGGGCAAGTGCGTAATAATTGTCTTTTCCCTGTGTCACGTTTTGTGCATTTTGGTTGACTACTGCATTGGGGAGAATTGTTCAAACCTTCATGTACATGTACCGAGAGACAAGATGTAAACATTTAAATATTTTCTTTTTTTTAATTTTTAGGATTGTTTAGTGATTTCCAAAAACAATAGCAAAAAAGAAAACACTCATACTGCATATTGAAGGAGACAATAAAAGGTGTGTCTTCTGCTGGAATTATAAATTTTATTTATTTATAACGAGACTATAGTTTCGAGGGCTTTATCCTCTTCATCAGTTGGTTGACTACTGCATCACATTGATTCACAGGAATTAATTTATGAATTAATTCCTGTGATCAAATTATGAATTAATTCCTGTGAATCAATTGTAATAGACTGATGAAGAGGGCAAAGCCCTCGGAAACTATAGTCTCGTTATAAATAAATAAAATTTATAATTCCAGCGGAAGGACACACTCTTTATTGTCTCCTTCAAAATTATAAGCTCAATCATCAGGAAAAAAGGGACTAGGGGTTCAAAGCCAGGCTTAGCAGCTTAGGCATATATAAATGAACGAAAGTCAATTACAATTATTATCGAATTTTATAAGATTAATTAAAATCAAGTCTTTCAGTAAAACAATAAAATTATCAACTAAATCAATTAATACTCTTTTTATTTAACAAGGATATTTAATTGTTTTTTCCGAGAAGTTAATCCTCAAACAAAGTTCATTTATTTTGCATTTTAAATTATCCATCCACCTCTTTCCTTTCAGCCCGCACTTACCCCCTTATCCAATCCCTCTCTTTTATAGCCCCAAACTCCCAGGAGTTTGTTCAATTAAACTGTAATCAAATTAAATCACGTTTTTTTCTTTGAACTTTCGGAAACCTTCAACTAGAACTACTCGCCTCTAGTCTTCTTGTCTAGACTAGCTCGCAATTAACGTTTATCAAACAACCACCTTCGAGTCCACTCCCTTTATCTTCACAAATGACCTGGAATTGCAAAACGAAATTAGACTATGGTACAAACCTTATTCTATTCCAGCGCTTCTTAAAATTTTTTCATTCGAGACCCCATTTTGACCGAACATTTTTTGCGATCCCATATTTTATATGTTATATAGTTATATACCATCATTTTTACTATCAAATCAAAAATAATTTTATAATTAATCAAATCTTTATAAACATAACAATTTCAAATTGAAGGAGGCAATATAAGAGTGTGTCTTCTGCTGGAATTATAAATTTTTAATTTATTTATAACAAGATTTATAGTTTCGAGAGCTTAGCCATCTTCATCAGTCTATTACAATTGATTCACTGGAATTAATCAATTGTAACAGATCGATGAAGAGGGCAAAGCTCCCGAAACTAAAGTCTCGTTATAAATAAATTAAAAATTTATAATTCCAGCAGAAAGATTCACTCTTTTATTGCCCTTCAATTTATAAAAATTCTGCTACTCTCGGCAAAAAGAAACTTTCAATACTTAATATATATTAATAATTTTACTATTTTTTAAAGCTAGATAATTACAATTATTAAATCTAAATAATAATATATTTTTTATTTTAGATAGTTTGAGGATACAATTCTCTTGAAATGGAGTGTTGTTTTTTTCTTTGTACACAATAAGTTATACTTTTTTCATTTATTGTTTATAAATGTCAACAGGGACGTTTCGGCCCCTTAAATTGTGTCATCATCAGCGAAATTTTTTTTTATTTTAAATAAATAGCTTCCCATACAACACAATATCACAAATTTCTACATTTTCATTTTTATTTTTAACATTAAAAAAGCATCTTCATATTACCTTGGACAATCTTAAAATTATTTAAATCCAACTGAATTCTCATTTTATGTAACATGAATACAAAATAATAATAAAATGTATCTGCTCTTGTTTCTTATTAAATAAAGAATCAAACAGGAGTTCATTAACTTCAACATTTTTCAAATTTGATTTGGGTTTTGATTTTATAATCGTGCTCAGAACCTTGGTTGACTTACTATATATAAAATTATTTAATACAAATTTTACAAATTATTCGAAAATAAATTACATAAATACCTCGAATTCACTAAACTTTAATTTTTAGCCGCTGCGCATTATAATTTTTTCCTTGATCATTGTTTATTAATGAAATTGTCATTGTTGCCCGATGTTTTGTGATCCCAAAATTCAGTTACGCAACCCAAAATTAATAAAATTTTATTTAATAAAATTACAATTAAAATTAAAATAAAATAAATTACTAGGTAGGTTTTCAAAAAATTCAAATTGCTTGTGAGCAAGACTCTCTATATAAGGTATATTTTAGGATAAAATTTAAAAAATATAAATTACTAGATAGGTTTTCAAATAAAAGACAATTATTATAAACAAGACTCTATATATACGAGTATATTTTGGTTAAATTGAAAGTTTTTGTGCCGAGAGTAGCAGAATTTTTATATGTTGAAGGAGACAATAAAAGAATGTGTCTTCTGGTGGAATTATAAATTTTATTTATTTATAACGAGACTATAGTTTCGGGAGCTTTACCTTCTTCATCAGAGTCTATTACAATGGATTCACGGAATTCACAGGATTCATAGGAATAAATTAATTCCTGTGATCCATTGTAATAATTGAAAGAATATTCTAAGCTCTGTGTATAAATAAATAAAATTGGTATAATTACCTCCAGAAGATTCTTTTTATTGTCTCCTTCAAAGTATATTTTGGGTTACGAGCCCATCTTGGGACACAGTTTTCTATGCCCATCTTCAGGACTCCTGAAGATGGGTTCATCCCGAAATATACTCGTATATAGAGTCTTGCTCATAAACAATTTGACTTTTATTTGTGAAACCTATCTAGTAATTTATATTTTTTAAATTTAAAATTTAATTTTTATAGAATTTATTACCTATTTTTTGATTTCACAAAAAGGAAGAGAAGAATTTAGAAACATGTAAATAATAATAATAAATCTTCATGTCACAGTATTTTGATAAATGAAATCTTACTAATTTATTTATGATTTTAATTCAACCAAACGGTTTTTTGTTTAGAGTTAGGAAAGCCTAACTCAGAGATCTCGAGTTCTTCCAATATACTTTGAAAATCTGTGAATAAGATTACACGTCAATGAATAGACTCTTCGTCTCACTGGGTAGAAGGCGTTCCAACTTTTCCGGTTTAACCGTTCCGATGCGCACGTCAGGCGAGGACCCTATTAGTGACATTATGAACGTCCCTGTGTCTGCGCAAATGTCAGAGGTCTAAAAAGATTCCGCTACGATTTTGTGTTTCATTGAAACTGGTTTCATATTATCTTCCTCTGTACATCGTTGAGGCAGAGTTTAATTTCACTCAAGCGTTGAGATATTTATTTTCTTTATTTGAAATATATTTTAGTACAAATATTTAAGCAAAATCTTCTTCTTGAAGATTTAGAGTTGGATTTTTCTTGCTCTTCTATTTCTTCTCTATGTTTTTTTTTCTTATTGAGTTCAACGTTGCCTTTTAAGTCTTTACACTGGATCTTAAATTTTTTATGACTTTTTCACTAATTTACATTTTATTTAATGGTCTGCTAATCTTATTTGAATGATAAGGCATTGGATAGATTTGACCGAGTTAGTGAGAATCCTCCTCTACGATTTGAAAGCAAGAGCATTTCTTTTTCATAGTGGTTCAATATCTCTTAGGGAAGATCATCTAAAAGACAGGATACTCTAATGGGGTCCTTATAGAAGAGACACCATCGTATATATATAACAAGTAAAAACACCCTGGCACATCCTCTTTGTGGGTGCGCACTCCGCACTAGAGCGTTCATCAAATTCGATCGAGAGTAAAGGGGTAAATATTATTTAATCGATTGAAAAAAAACTCTTGACTCAAGTAATGAGCAGACGAGCTTGATATATGTGTCGTTCATTGTGTATTATTTTCTTGTAATAAAATTTTAAAATAACAAGATTTATACAAATTAATGTATATAGGAAAAAAAATACAAGTATTCATTCAGTATTTTTTATTTTAGTGATTTTAGTGTAATTATTGGAGATGCTTCACTTTTATAATGCAAGATATGAGTAAATGTGATACTATTAATCAAAAAAATATATATTTTAAAAATATGGAGTTACACCACTTTTACAATGAAAGACACATGCCGTTGCCTTAGAGTGTAAACCTGCTAACTCACAACAAGGACAGAGAAAAAACAAATAAAATTTAATATTGTTGTTATGGAAAGAAACTATTTTTCACATTTGTTTTCTACAACGTACACTCGTAATTTTAGATAGCAGTTTTACTTGGACGATACTGCATCTGTTTTTCTTTCGAACGGTATTATTATAAAAAATGGATTTAGCAGGTTTACACTCTAAGGCGACGATATGTAGAATAAACAAATAAATAAGGGAAATAACCCTTGGGGTGGTGAGTGATGATCTAAGGCGGGGGGAGATTGCTCAGGGGGTGTGGGTAGATTTGGTGGAGTGAATGTTGATCGGAGGGTCCAGGGAGGAGGGGAGAGGGTTGGTGGGATGCAGAGTGATTGAAGGGGAGCTCTTTCGTTAGTAGGAGTCCCGCCAAAGGCGGGCTTCGCACCTAGTATTTTTATAAAAAATGTTAGAGCTCTTTTTGAGAAACTTTGAAACAATAAAATAATAGATTATAAATCAACTTTAAAAAATAACCATCGCCAATTTCTTACGAATTTGTTCAAATCTCTAAATTCAAAATTTCATAACTATTAGTAATTTATATGTTGCAGTAAAAACCCGTTTTTACTAAGAACGGATTCTTACTAGTTAAAACTCTTTTTACTGAATACGTTTGTGGCAACTAGACTTTACTGATGTTTCTTGAGTTTGGTCCAAAGAGCGAGTTGACACTAAATATGTATTTTTTGTAAAATATCTAAAAAAATTATAAATCATATTATCGTTTTCCAAAAGAAAAAATTACCAAGATGATGCAATTACTCAGCAAAAATTTCGAAGATAGATTTACAGATTTTCACCGGATTAAAAATGAAATACGCTTGTTTGAAAATCCTTTTTCAGTGGACGTTTCTACGGCGCCAGATGATTTACAACTAGAATTAATAGAATTACAATGCCAAACGCCATTACAAGATCTTTTTCGCGAGAAATCTTTACCAGATTTTTATGCAGCGTTAGACTCTTATCCTAATTTGAGGAAATTTGAAATGAAAATGACGACGGCGTTTGCAAGTACATATATTTGTGAACAAACATTTTCTACTTTAAAAAGAGCTAAACCAGCGTCTCGCGCTCGGCTTTCAGATGATCACCTTCATTCCATATTAAGGAGAAACGTTACCCAACTTGAACCAAATATTCAAAAATTAGTTTCTGAAAAGCAACATCAGACTTCACATTAATAAATCGTGACTACAGATTTTGTCTTTTTTTAATCTTAATTCAAATTTATGATTTCATTTAATTCAGGTATCAGCAATCTTTTAAATGTATTCAAATTACAAGTTGATTAAAAAACAACTAGATATCTTAATAATATCCTAATAAAAAGGATTGTATATTTTAGCCGCACCATTAATTTAAAAACGTAATATTTTCATTAAATTTACAAATATTTTGAAGAAAAAAAATGAATCAGCACAAAAATATTCATGAATTCATTGAAAATGTTGCGTTTTTTAATTAAAGGTGCCGCTAAGATATACAATTATAAAGAATCGGCCCGCGAGATCCTATGTCATGTTGAATCCGGCCCGCAGACAAAAAAGGGTTGGGCACCACTGGTCTAGACTCTTCATTTTTGAACTTTCGCCTCACTTTGGGTGTTTATTTTCAAAATTTTTTAAATGAAAATGTCAAAAATTAGAAGCAAATTTCTAGATTTTTTAGATTTTCGTTTTAAAAATTTTTGAAAATTAACACCTAAAATGAGGCTGAAGGTCAAAAATGAAGATTCTAGACCTTTGGACCAAATTCAACCAACATCAGTAAATTCTAGTTGCCACAAAGGTATTCTGAGAAGCTGCGTTTCAACTAGTAAGAACCCATTCTTACTAAAAACAGGTTTTTACTGCAACATATACACATAAATGCGCGCACACACAGAAACAAAAATATTTTCAGTTATCCCGTTTCTCTTTGTTTTATGTAATGAAAATAAAAATGTTTATAAACCTCAAATCATTAAATTAAAAGTAGTTTCTGATAGTTATTTGATTATTACTTCACTAATCAAAAACATTAAAAGTCTCGATATTCCAAAGGAGAAGATTTACTTTCGGCTGCATAAGAAATTCAAATTATAAAATGCAAATCTATCCCGGGCATTAATATTTATAGCTAATTATTCTTGCTTGGTACAGAGAGCCTCCCGGATTCTGCTCGCGCCTTAGGCATAATCACCAGCCAATTACTCGTTTAATAATAAGCCTCCAAGTAGCCCCCCATTAGGGAAAACTTAGCCCTGACTCACTTAGCAACAAGCTGCCAACAGGCACAATTACTTACCCTAAACGCATTTAGAATTTCCTAAACTGATAAAAATTGTATTCTGCTTTACTTTAACTTATTTATTCCAAAATCTTAACACCATTTTTAATTAAGTAGATGAGAATGCATTTACTATTGAATATTTTCAACTTAAGGAAAAGATTTCTAATAAAATTACCCTTTGATGTTAAGCGAAGAATATATTGATTTGAGCGTAAAAAGTTAGAGACAATAAATCAACATTCCTTTCTTATTATCAGGCTTATCAGAAAAGTTAAGAGAAGGGTTCCCTACCCTTTGTGGAATCAATTCACCAACAACTTTCTTGTTTTTGTTTTGATTTTTAAAATATTCTCCCTCTTTATAAAAGTTAAAATAAAAGGAAAAAAGGAAAATGTAAATCTTGATAACTCTATAAGAACGAACTCTTTTCACCCTTTTAAGTGCACTGGTGTGAAATACAATATTCAAAAACTCGTTTGTATTAATTATCTACCTTTAGTGAGATTCGATAGGTTTAATATTATATTTAAAAGAAGGATTCCTCTTCATTTTTTTTCTTTTTTATCTTTGAAAGTTCATTTCATTTCTTCTTTTACGATTTAGGCAACTTAAAAAAAAAAGTTTTTTTCTTGTCTTATATTCCAAAATATTTTCTTGAATTCAAATAAAATCAACTGGTTTGGCCACTACACGAATTTCTCATTAGTTTTTTCCTTATTTGAAATCATCATACCAATTTTATTCATTCAAATTACTTTAATTTGGGTTTCCTCCAAACTGTTTTGAGAAAACGAGGAAAAAAGACCAAATATCAAAATACCAAAAATCTTCAAGTAAACATCAACTTTCGGTTGTTAGATTTTAGCCAAAATCTGGAAGTAATTCTTCTAGCTTCTAGATAGCTTAAGTTTCAAATCCCAAAGCTTTCTGACTTACCGTAGAAGAAATATTAACACTTAAAATATTTATTTTGCGACGCACCCTCTTCTTTATTTCAATCAGATTTAAATTTATACACGACTCATAACTTATGAGTAAGTACACCAATTAAAAAAAATATCTTTAGAAAGGTTTTTTAAAAAATCATGTAAATGTCAACTTCCGATGTTTAGATTTCAACCAAAACCTTCCTGTACTATTTCTAGCCTATATCGAGCTTAAGTTTCGAATTTCGTAGCTCTGAGACTTATGGTTGCGAAAAATAGGAAATAAGCTCATGGGGGATGGCCGTCAAATTTTAAATATGAAAAACATTCATTTAACAAAGACGCCTGTAGAGTAGGCTAGTACAACCCATAGGCGTATTTCGGTTGCATAAATATAGGCACACAGCATTCCTAGACTATTCTTTACGTAGTACCAGCCAAAGGCTTGCTATACTCCTCCTAGCCTTTATCGAGCTTACGTTTCGAATATCGTAGCTCTAAAACTCATGGTTTGATCGCAGGGGGGCTACATACATACGCACGAACCAATAGACTCTGGAGACCACAATATCTGGTTGTATGTTCTAACTCCGATCTCAAACTATTAAGGGCATCGATTCCTTCCACCTAGAAGTCAAAAAATGAAATTAACTTTTTTCATTTCTGAGATAGAAGCCCTCAAAGTGTTAGGATCCCGGCAGGCGATCGCAATAATTCACATTAAATCTATATCATTACACGGTAAAGAGAATATATATCGTCGCCTTAGAATGTAAACCTGCTAAATCCATTTTTTATCATATATGACATATTAATACAATTCGAAAAAAAAGAAATGCAGCATCTCCAAGTAAAACTGCTACTTAAAATTACGATCGTAAGTTGTAGGAAAAATGTTAAAAATAGTTTCTTTCCTTAACAACAATATTAAATTTTGTTTGTTTTTTCTCTGCCCTATAAAATTTTCTTGTTTTGAGTTAGCAGGTTTACAGTGTAAGTAAAAATATGTGATTTGAGCATTTCATGACTTTACTGTATACACCTTTCTCCCAGGGCATTGTAGGATTTTTGAAATTGTAGTTCTCTAAGGCCTTAAAGGCTAATCCGCCAGATTTTAACCCCCCTCCCCACCTCCCTAAATTTTTGGTCCGATTTAAAAACAATTCAATCAGATTTTAATCTCAATGTACATTATCAAAATGTAAATTTTCATTTTGACATCTTTATTGTTTTTTTTGCTAGAACGTCTAAAAATTTGGAAACACATACACACTACTCTACTAACTAACAGACGTTTTGATAAAATAATTAATATCTCTTAAAATATAAATTTTTAGATGTTCACTATACAAGGTTTTTCGTAATTCACTCAATTTTTTTTATCACTATGGCTTGTTAGTATCTAGTGCCCTTAGTCTCCAATCGGGTTCCAGGAAAGATTAATATATTATGAAAATTATACTCCTATTAAAAACTTGGAACTTTAGTAATATTTGTCTTTTTGAATATTTAAATGTTTTTTTAATTACTTAAAAAAAGATTAAATATGCTAGAGTTGGAGTTTTAAGCCTTGTTAGTGAATTTCAATTTTACCATATTTAAGTAACGAAGTTTGAAGTAGATTGACTTACATGTTTGTTAAAAGTTATTCTCTAAAAATATAACCATCATGGACGGATAAACTTTTTTTTGATTCCATATTATAACATGAATGCTGAAAATTTTCCAAGCCTCGATTCGATATAAATTTAATATCATATGATTCCTTTCAATTTCACTGTTCACTAAACTACTTTCTAATGAAAATTGAAACTATTTTGTGCAAAAAAGCAGAAAGTTTAATTTTCAAGAAATATGATAAATAAAAGATTGTATCTTCTATTTAATTATAAATAGTTGTATTTATTTAACAAGGAATATATTTTCAAAAGACAAGAGTCGTCTTATATTGATTGGACCTTTCGAGAGGTAAAAAAGAACATCATCAAAAACATACTCTCAATTTAGCCAATACGTCTAGCTTCACGTTGAGATCTGAATTATTATGACCTTTCTTTTTTACAAAAATATAATATTTATCTTATATTTATAAAAATAATTGTAAAACTATAAGTTTTTTTATTTGTTAGTAATAAATAAATGCAACTCGTCTTATAATTAGGGACTTAATAATGTAGTTTAATGACTCAACAATGAATTAATTCAACATTGACTTAAACTCTATTAAATATTTGAAATATTTTTTATTAGATTGAAGATGTAGGTACATCAGAAAACTATAGTCACAACAAGTTAAAATTTATATTCAGCACATTTTCATTTTAAGCACATGAAACATGTTCAATTTTTTGAACATTCTTTTAACAAAGTAAGTAATTAGTAGATACATTTATTATTTAGTGATATTTTGAGATCTTAGATGAATTCACATTAATTCTTTTGTTTGTGTGGATTTACGTAGACGATCTCAAAACACTTAATACATCATTTAAACAAGGAAAATGTTAGGAAAATAATGGTTTTCTGAGGGGGAAGTTTGTCTGTATGTTCTTGGATATTACTGGAGAGTTTCCCCCAGTCAGCTAGACCTCGACAACCCTTTCGGTTAGGCAGGGCTCAGGGTGTTAATTGAATGCGTCAAGTCATTATAGAAACTTCGGTTCTGTTATTACCCCATTCTGGCTTGGCAAATTTACAAGTCAAAATAAGCAAATGTGCACATCCCCACTTCCTGACTACACTCCTTCACAGGTCCTCAACTTGATGTGTGTAACCGACACCGCAGATGGATAGATAGTGGGGTTACTGCCCTCTAGACCCCTCATTAAAATGAAACATGCAAGCCTCTAATTTTTCAATCCTCTTTCCAATGTCCTCCTATTTACCTTTTCACCCTTTCCATCCCTCTATTCTATTTTTTATTTTTATTTAAAACTATTGTTCATCCTCAACATAAAAACAAATATCCAGTCCATGTTCACTAGAGAGAATCATTGCAATGGTATTTAAAAACATGGCTTAAAAACTCGTATACTAGTATATATATATATATATATATATATATATATATATATATATATATATATATATAATATGATGAAGAGATACATATAATTTATATTGCATTTACATTTAAATAAACACTATAGGTATTTGAACCAAATATTTATTTGGAATTTCTACAGTGTATTCATTAATTGATTGCAATTAGATGAAATTGAATTAATAGATCATGGATTTATAATATAAAATGAATATATGCAGAGTAATTCAATTTATTATTCCTATGCTTATTAAAAATCAATTTAAATTCATTTATATATAATAATACTATTCAAAAATAATGGAAGGGAAATTTAATTGATTAAATTGTATTATTAGAAACTAATGTTGTTGAAGTTTTATCGTACGGCCAAGCCGAAAAATCTTTCAAATCAGAATCGAAAACTGTATTCGATTTCGACATGTGTATGTCAGGGAGAGTTGGATCACTTTAGATTAAACTTCTTTAAAGTTAACTTAGCCTCAAACGATATAATATCCGACATATTACCGCCATTTTAGCTCTAACTGTAGGTGTTTACACACATATCTGACTATTAGCTGACTAAAGCCCACTGCATACGAGATTTTTTCCTCTACCTGTTTTTGGGATGAGAGCTCTGGTTTGCAATTTGGAGGCCTGTCGGCATCGAAATGACGTCGCTGCTGGCTGTCTTTCTGGCTACCTTGCCTGATAGGACATATTCTATTTTCTGGCTTGGGCTTGGTATGCTTTTGAGTGGGAGCAAGCAGACAAAAAATTATTAAAACAATCCTTGTGTGCGGCGGCCTTTAGATGGCTGTCAAAGATATCCGACAGTTTAACTTAAGATGAACAAGTAAGTAGGCTATAAAAGTTACAGTTATTTCGCTTAGAATGTTGCTGCTTACTCCGAAGAGTATTACTTACATAGAAATGCTAGCGAAAATTGTTTATTGGTTCGTTGACTTCCCTTGTATTGATAAAGCGCCGTTCAATTTTGTCAGCGTGTACTAACCGATATCTAGCTAATTTTCTGATAGCTAAGCGCTCTAATAACAGGCTTGTGGTGTCTTCACATAATAGGCCTACCTAAAAGAAATGAGAGCATATATAACAATATTCAACAACATGGTTTATTAAAATTGACCAAAATAGAACTCACACTGATGAAAATATTAATAATAATGAAGAGAAATTATATTGTAAGTTAAAGATTTTTGATAGAGTTAGATACTTTAAAATTTGAAAATATTTTCATAAAAGCTTCAAATTTTATTATAGAATTCATTTGATTAGCTTAATTATCAAACGAATAAAACAAATGCTTGCTGTAGTTCTTCTAGCCGATAAGTTTTACATTTTTACTACTTTCCGTTTTTGAAATCAATAAAGAAATGCACACACAGACAAATTGATTTTGAACTGTGGGGACTATTCAAACCGTTTTTTTTTTTTTTTTTTTTTTAAATTCGATTTTTATCTATTTAATATTTTCTGTGTGCTTTCACTTAAGCCCACTTCACACGAGGCTTTTTACTCTACCTGTTTTTGGGGAGCTCTCTGTTTGCAATTTGGAAGCCTCTGGGGTCGAACTGACCTCACTGCTGGCTGTCTTTCTGGCTAGCTTGCTTGATTTAAAAGATAGGACTTGTTCTATTTCCCGGCTTGGTCCAGAGAAGCGATCTGCCACAATTAGCATCTAGAGCAATGGAAGTCAATCTGGTCCCATGGTGGGCGGTAAGGATTTTGTCCGATATCGAAGATACTTTCTCTTAATATAATTGACTTTTTAAAAACACACAAAGTATTTTTCAAAAAATTATTTAAAAACATTTTTATAAAGCTTCCCGAGAGCTTTCACTGCTTGATAATAAACTAAATAATTTGATAACGAGGGGTTTGTATTTTCCTTTGTAAACAATTTGATAGCATCGCTGAATGGCTGAAGAAGACCTATTACCCCAGTCTTGTTGGGTCCTTTACGCTCTTGAATGTATCCTAAAATTTTTCGCTCCAACAAAGTAAAAAAATCCACTCCAATCCAACCATGAAGAACTGTTAGAAATCAAATATATGATGAAGAAAGTAAACACAATTTCGATAATGGTGGTTGGTAGATATGAAAACCTATGGCAAAATAAAAAAATTTCCGTCTTATATCCAAATGTGTCCAAACTGATATTCAATTTATTGATACCTTTTTCTACAACTTATCTCGTAGAATCAGGCTTTAGTGCTGTTAATCGTATTATGACCAAAGAAAGGAACCGGTTGAATATTTCTGAAAGAGGAGACCTTCGTTTATTTCTTACAAAAATAGAACCACGTATCCAATATTTAACTTTGCAGCATCAACCTCCGGGAGCTCATTAAAAGTTTCATTATTTAAATGTAATTGCAATGGACTTCGTACTTCTATGTATGGAAAGTATTAATAAATTAATATAAAGATAAATTAACTATATGTTTTTTACTAATTTATTATTTTATGCTTTAATTTGCAATAACTCTACTTTATAAATTGTTTAAAGTAAGGTTACTTCCTACTTTATAAATCATCTATAGTATTACTGTAGAACAGGTGGGCGTTATTTTAATACCAGTAGAGATGCAAAAGTGGGCAGTAGATATGATTATGACTAGGTTGGCCACCCCTGATCTAGAGGAACAATTGCAATACTTTAACTTATATTTATTATAAATTAAAATAATAATAATAAATATTATTATCATTTCCGTCCATAATGTGTATTAATTCGAAAGTTTATAATGGGAAATTAAGGATAAGTTTTTTGTGTGATTTTTTATTTTTCAACCAACGCAACGTTTCGTCGACTTCATCGAAATAGTTACATCACACATTCGTCTAAAGTACATTATTTTCTTTTATCACCTTTACCAATGAAGATCCATCAGAAATTTAAACTTGAATTTTTTTTTACTTTTTTTTGGCACATTCGCTTAAACAATCTTTCATTTTTTTACTAACAATGATGTAACTATTTGAAGTCCTGAAGAAGTCGGCAAAATCGTTGGTTGAAAAATAAAAAAATCACAGAAACAAAACTTGTCCTTAATTTCCTATTATAACCTTTCGAATTAATAATAATAAAATATATTTTATTTTTAGACAATGATTGATTTGATCATGCCAATTGAATTGATGAATATTCAATTCTAAAAACATAGATCGAGATTCTCCATAAAGAGAGATATACCAAAATTGTCCATCAGTTGGGCTTTTTCGGTTTATTTTTCGTTGAACTGGGGTGCTTCGGTGAGTGGGCGGGGTGCATATGTTCGCAAGTTATTCACGCCCGAGGCCCACATAGTAGAGGGTGACTTTTTAGGGAACGGGGGTGCTGATGTTGGCACCGGTGGGCGCCCTCATTACAATAACAGACGGTAGCAATTCGCCAAGAGAATTTGTTTACGCAATTTATTGTTTCATTTATTAAAAAAAAATATTTGTGGCTCTGATAAACAATTACTTGACGCTGTATTTATTTAAATACAGGATCATGCCTTTTATGTTCTAAAATGAATTTTAGAATTGCCACCAGCTGAGTGAAATTTACGAACTTGCAAATTTTATCTTTTTTTTTTTAATATTGGAAAAAGTAGAGAATATGAGGCTATAATAATAACACTTGTTCATTTGTTATTCTACAATATTTCTGCCTCGTCATTAGGTATATATTTGTATATATAAACCCAAAACCCCATCTGTTTATTGAGGAGAAAAGTCGAAAAATAAACAGAAGAAAATTAACTCTAAGCCTTTAACACCATTATTTGTTTGTTTTTATGTTATGTATGGGTATTAAAAACGAAATTTATGTATTCCATAATTTAGTTATCTAATTCCAAGGAAAAAGAACTGCGCATCTAAAATTATTATTATTATTATTTCCGTCCATAATGTGTATTAATTTGAAAGTTTATAATGGGAATTTAGGACAACTTTTTTGTGTGATTTTTTCCACGACTTTGCCTATTTCTTCAGGGCTTCAATATAGTTACATCACACATTCGTCTAAAGTACATTATAAGAGATAAAAGAAAAAATCTACTTTAGACAAATATGTGATGTAACTATTTGAAGCCCTGAAGAAGTTGGTAAAGTCGACGAAACGTTGGTTGAAAAAAAAGTCAAAAAAGTTGTCCTTAATTCCCATTATAAAATTATTATTATTATCTTAGTGCAATTGTCAATAAAGTAAAGAAAATTTTTTAAAATTTAAAATAAAAAAATACTAGGTAGGTTTCACAAAAATATTTATACTCTTGATGTGAAACTTACCTAGTATTTTATATTTTAAATTTTAAAAGTTTCTTAAAATTTTTCAAAATTTTCTTTACTTTATTTAAAATGTTTTACCAAGAACCCACACCATTATCCCTTTACAAAATGAACTGTCAATAATTTGATAACTAATATAAAGTATAATTTATTTATTTCTTCATCATGTATATTATTTGTTAAAGACTCTAGTTTCAAAAGTTTGATCTTAATATTCTTCATCATAAGTATTTTTAATTATAAAAATATTTTTTTATTTCTCATGGGTTCAAATACTCGATTCGATGTAGATAAATTCTTTTGGTTGTAGTTTATTTGCATGAGCAAACCCCATTCATCATTATTATTTTTAATTAGAAATATTTCATCTGTTATTTCTCATGGGTTAAGTACTTGATTGGATGGAGGTAAATTCGTTTTGTTTTAATAGCGAGCTGGTCACATAACAATCGAATTCGTATATGTATAAATATGTATATGGTATACTCGTACCTATATAAAAACAAATTTATATTCTTTATAATATATTGGTTATATATTATTTGCATCAATGAGAGGACAACCTCATTGATTTCTCTTTATGTAATTAATAATGATTGATCCATTAAATTATTTTTTTATAAAATTATATTTTTTTATTTTATTGATTATCCGCGGACCTCAAGTCTCCCATTTTTGTCATATTGAATGTTTAAGAAAATATCGGTCAAAAGAGATTAAAAAATGTGTGAGCCTAATCCACATAAGTACACGGGGGAAATGAAACTTAGATATTATTTGTATATAACTGCCAAAAAGTGTATCCCCCTTAAAAAATCACACAAGACATAAAAATATTTAAACTTATTAAGTATATATTTTAAGCAACAAAATTTTAACATCTCCTTAGTCCAGTGGATAAAATGCAACTATAATAATAAATGAAGAATTTATATTTAAGTTTATTAATAATTACTAAGACAGTTCTTGTGTACTGAGTCTCGAAAAAGATTTCACTTTTTTATTATCAAATGTGCGCGGGAACGATTCTTTCATTAGAATCTGATCGATGAAAATAACTAAAAAGAGCGCGGATAGAGTCATTTCTCTTTCTTTAGAGCTTAGGTGTATTACAATGAACCAAATACAAGTTCAAACTCGTTTCAGACTAGTAAATATTAATTTATTAATTTCTATTATTCTAGAAATGGTCTTTTGCACTCGGACCAAAACGATACTCGTTATAGAGAGAGAGAGAGAGAGAGAGAATATTCAATTTCACTTACGCCCTTGCCATGCAATATACTATTCTTACAAATTTCTTTATAAACAACGCGACTTGCTGGGTAAGCAGAATTTGAATTAAGTGAAAAAAAATAAACACGTATTAAATAAACTGATGTGGTCATCCACACGACTTTACCATACAGTTGGCCCCTCTCTTAAGCCTAGTTTACACGGACTTAGTAATTGCCATTAGTACTATTCGATTTACTAAGCACTTAGCAGACTATCTGGTTAGTAGTGGTTCACATGTCCTCTACTACTATCAAATCTAATTAGTGTATAGTGATAGTTGTAAGATGGCAATTCGAGTTGTTAAACATCGCATTTTTAATAATTATTTGAATATTATTTTAACATCGTTAATAGAAGAGTTTGAAGAGGAATTGAAAAATGAAAAACGCGTTTGGACAAGGAATTGGTTATTAAGAAGAGATACTCATGGGCCTTCAGTTGGACTTTTAAGAGAGCTAGCAACTGAGGATCATCAAGAATACAGACAATTCATGACAATCAGTTTTTTGAACTTGATTTATCTATAAAAAGTTTTCAATTTTATTACTCTCTTGTTATACCACTTGTCACAAATTTACAATTAATTTAGAATTAATTAAAAAAAAAATATATTTTACAAATCTATAAGGCCCTCTTCACTAGACAATTCCCTGGAGTTGCAAAGGAAACTCGCAGAGTATCGTCAATGTGAGTTGCCTTTACGAAGTTCAAGTGAATAATTAAATTTAAATTATTATTTAAGCAATGTTTGATTAAATTGAATTCCCTTTACAAATAATAAAAAAATAATAAAAAAAATCTAACTAATAATGATTATATTACATAATTATCAAATTCATAAAATATTTGAATTCTAAATTGTATATTATTGAAATTAAAATATAGTGAAAAATATATAGGTAGGGAAAGCTTCTTGCCATTATTAAATAGAAACCAGTTCTATTCACTCGCACTTGCCACTCTACTAATACTAACCCTTATATTGTGTGTTTACACGACACAGAATTAGTGCGAGTGGTTAGCACTAATACTTAGTATTAAGCCCGTATAAACTAGACTATATTTAATATTTAATAAATCATCATCATTGAGTATGCAGTCCTAAGACTGGTTTGACGCAACCACCCGTCTCCACTCGGGTCTGTCCCCCGCCAGCTGTTTGACCTCTCTAAATGCCTCGCATCCCATATCCCCAATTATTTGGTCGAAATATTTTAATCTGGGCCTTCCCCTTTTCTTTCCCACCTCCCCTCCAAGATATCCCTAAGCAGTCCCCCGTGTCTCAGTATGTGCCCCATCATCTGACCTCTTCTCTTTCTCAGACTCTTTCACAAGGTTCTTCTTTCTCCGATTCTTCCAAGAACTTCTTCATTTGTAATTTTATCCATCCATTTGATATTCATCATTTTTCTGTAGCACCACATTTCGAAAGTCTCTAATCTCTTTCTCTCCGCTTTTCCAATTGTCCATGTTCCACACCCGTACATGGCTATGCTCCATACATATGTCTTCAATAGCATTTTCCTGTTTTCTAAGCTGATAATATTTAATAAAATAATTTTTAATTTTTTGCGAACCCCCCCCCCTTCTTAATTTTGGCTCCATTATCTATTAATGAGCAGTGATCAAATTTTGGCGGTGGACAAAAACAAGTTTGCTCGCAAATGTTTTAGTCGGAATGCGGTGTGACTTGACCGGGTATTTTCAATTTCACTAAGTACCTATGTGACACAGAGAATATTAAAATTCAACCACTATAAAACTTTATCACACTACGAATATACAGATAGAAAGACTGACAGAAGAACCTGTTCAAACTAAAAACTTTCTAGAAAGTAGGGAAGCCTAAAAAAGCTCTATTCAATATCTATTTGGATTAAATTTTGTCTCTGAATTAAATAGTTTTGTTTTTTCATTCTCACCAATTCGTACGAAAAGGCTTCCCTCCCTCTTGAACAGTCTGGCATGCATACTCCCCTACTTCACTCTGGGTTGCATACCCTACAGGCGTTCCCATGGTCGGGACAGGGATGCGAAATATAAGTCAATAAACTGATGTAACCATCCACATGACTTTAACATACAGCTAGTCCCTCTCTTATATTTAATATTTATTAAAATAATTTTTAATTATTTACGAAAGAACCCACCTCTTAATTTTGGCTCATTAGCAATTAATAATTTCTTTTTTTTTCTTTTCTTTTTTAATACAATCCAATGCAAGAAGGAAAGCACCAGTAAAGATGCAGCCCCTATGGATCTCGAAAGACTCTTGCATTACCGAAGAGAAGGGAAAGTTGATTAAGTGATAGGGTGTAGACGTAGGTGTTTATGCACTCGGGTTTTGAAGGTTTGAAGATTATAAGTGCTGGGAAAGATGGAGACTGGAAGAGAGTTCCAGTTCCGTGAAGTCTTGGGGATATAGGAATTGGAGAATGAAGTGGTCCGGCACTTTTCTAATTTGACCGCGAAAGAGTGTTGGGAGTCGGCAAAACGAGTGCTACGTGCAAAGCATGCTTTTGGTGGAATTACTAATTTTATCTCATCAGAGCACCTGCCGTGATAGTATCTATAGAAAAGGGAAAGGGCAGAGACATTTCTTCGATGAGATAGCGAGTCGAGGGAGTCGGTGAGGGTAGAAGTCTCGTTTTAATTATGATTAATTATGAGATTATTCTATTAAAAATATCAGCTTTCTTCGATTTTTGTTTGAAAATATTTTGACTCCCCCCTCCCAGTCCCCCAGTTAGTTCTACTGCCGAAATGCAAATTATTATCAACACAAATAGCTGTTGGAGTTTGGACTTTCTTGTTTCAAAACTTTATTGATAAATTAAAAATGAAAAAATAATCCGATTTGTTTTATGAACCAGTATAGATAATGAGCTGAAATTTGGTACATAAGTTGGTGATAATATAGTTCACCACTGTACTAAGATTCAAGTTTGTAGCTCAAACCGTTTGGTGAGAATGTTTGGATAAAAAGGTTCTCCCCTCCATTCCTCCTCTTGTCCCTATCTAATATAAGTGAAGCGAGTTGGCCAGACGGACTCTATGTTGGCCTCTCTTGGAGTCAACATCGAGAACATTCCAGAGTTTATTCAAATTCTTACCTTCAATTCATTACAAATCAACCCCTATCCATTCTTTAGGGCTAATATTTACCCATTTCAAAATAAATTATATTTTTTTAATCACAAATTTTTCCATCCTTATTTCATCAAATTTTACATTTTTTTATTATTTTTTAAAACATTTCGAGTCAAAATAATTTTTTTTACCAATCATTTTTCAACCCCTAATTTCAACTTAGTAGAATTTATTCAAATTTTACTATTTTTTTTATTATTTTTCACAACATATCGAGTGAAATTAAATTATTTTTTACCAATCACTTTTTCCACCCCTATTTTCAATTTGGTAGAATTTATTCAAATTTTACTATTTTTTTAAATTTCTTTACAACTTTCGCGTTAAAATAATTTTTTTTTATCAATCATTTTTCCGCCCCTATTTTCAACTTGATGAATTTATTCAAATTTTATTATTTTTTACGTTTTGTTTAAAATAAATTATTGTTATTTCTTTTTTTATCAAAAAAAATCGTTCCTCCTCTATATGACAACTTATTCAGGACTCTTTCTTATGACAGTAGTAAACATTTAAATGAAATCACGAAATAGCTAAAGGAAATAGTGATAATTATTTCACGACTCGCTATGCTCTCCTCCAATTTTCTATTTAGTGAGATGAACTTTAGCAGCAAGGTAATGTTAGAGTCGACTTACTAATAATTTTATATAATAAACTAATAAACTATTGAAAAGTTTATTTTTATAATTGGATGTAATAGAATTCAGCCCAGAGGTAGTGAGGAAAGAAAAAATTAACACATATCAAATAAGGTGTAATTTATTGGAATCCTTCCTCCTTTCCTTTCAAACCGACGTTTCGGAGGATTTTTTCCCTCCTTCTTCAGGGTTTCAAAGGGTCAATGAATGAAACAAATAAAATGTTTCCTTCTTCTCTCCACAGTAGTGTTCAAAAACTTTCTTCATTTTAGAAAAAATTAACACATATCAAATAGAGTGTAATTTATTGGAATCTTAATAATTACTATTTCTTAAATTTATTATAGTCTAGCTATTTTTATAGACTTCGACCGGCCTTTTTCTATCCCCACCTTCCGCCTTCTGAACCCTCTTCTCGATATTGACCACTCTCAACTCCACCGACCTTCTTCCCAACCCCGAAACTCCCTCTTCTCCCACTGATCACCAGCCACCCCACGAATCCAGTCAGCTGTTGTCATTTTTTAAAAAATTACTTGCTGGCGTTCTTACAAATTTTTATAGGCTATTCTTATCTCCCTCCCCTCTATTGAGTCATTTCCCCTTTAGTGTAACAAAATATTTCAAACAGAAAAGTTGCTAAAGAAGTTTCACTTCAAAAAAAAAACATTTTTTTTCTAGACAAATTTGAAAATGTAAACTATTTCATTATCAAACCAGATTAAAATCATTTTTCTTGTTTTTGTTTTTTTCAAACGTTGCTTTCTTTATTAAATAAAGAAATCTGGTTTAGGGACTGCGTCTGTTGGGTTGATTTAATTATATATATCTTAGCCCTAGGGAAAATCGTATCCAAGGTGATCAATTATGGTGTCTTTAATTTAATAGAACACTTGGGCATCTAAATCTGTTAAAAAAGCCAGTTCTTTGGTAAAAAGTACGAACCACCCTAAAGATATTTTTTCTTTCTTTATTTTTTTATCTGCCGAAAGTTGCTGATTTTGTTCTTCTAAAACATGAGATAAGGTTGATCACTTTGTTGCCCTTTAGGATATTCAGACAAGGATTTTTTCTTGTATATAAAAAAAATTAATTCAATTTAAATCTCAACTTCAAAAAAACTAAAATCGATTTTTCGAATTTAGTGTTTGCAATATAACCCAGAGGCGACTTTGGGTCAGTGGATAGAGTGTTGGGTCGCTGAATCCGAGATCGCTGGCTCGAGACCGAGTCTCGGCAGATAGATATTTGCAGTCGCCTCCTCTTGGAAAGTAATGGCAACCTACCAAGAGTATAATTACCAAGTGACCTCTCCAAATTAGCCGTTCGGAACCGGCGTTAAAAAGTAGGTCCGGTATATATGTGTAAAACAACTAAACACACTCAGCACAGGTATATGTGGAGAGGCGCCCACACCCGTTTCGGGTATGGCACTCGAAGAAGAAGAATATAACATATACGAATTCTTTCCTCCGTACCAGGTATCGCAAAATATATCAAATGTTTTCTACCAGCTGGTAATATTATTTTTTTTATGATTGTTATAATACCATATGTGCCTCAAGTCTTATCTATGACTTTTTATGATTTATATCATTTGAAATTATCGATTCTTTTGATTAATAGATTGTTTTGAAAAATATTTGATTTGGTTAAAACGCTCTCCTCGGTAATGAATTTGGGTGTTGTTGCTGATGACATGGTATCCAGAGCACGAACTCATCAGCTTTCCTCCCAGTAGCGCGCATATCCAGTAATCAAGCAACGAATGTGTTAAAGGTAATTAAATTGTGCCGCGGTCAGCAGCTTAACTTGGAACTGGCCATCGGGTCTGAAGAAGGGTCTGGCATTCGGGTCCCAGGCTCAATGAACGCCCTTCGAAGGGCATTTCATTCTCGTCGCCTGTCCATTTTCATATTTGGGTTAATTCTCTTCAGCCAATATTAAAATATCTAACTAGACATGCGATGAAAGTTTCCTCTGTTTCAAGCATTATACAAGGAATTACTTTTTAACCGACTTCAAAAAGGAAGAGGTTCTCAATTCGACTGATTTTTTTTTTGTCTATGTTATTCGATTTCTTCGTCAATTGTGAACCGATTTTGATGATTTTTTGCAGTGGGTTCAGTCTAGTTTCGGATTGGTAAAAATATAAATTTCATTGGTATTGGACCTTTTTAGTTATGTTTTGCTGAAATTCGGCTCACACGTAGATAATATTAATGAACTGTGCCTCTTTTGTTAAAAATGATTTCAGAATTAAATGTATTTTTTGAACTTTTTCATTAAAATGATTTTTTATTTATTTTTTTAACCAGCTTTAATTCAAAAAACAATAGCCAATCAATTTTAAAATAAATCCTTTAGTCAATTAATGTTATTAATATAGACCTGGTTTGCCAGCTGTTTGGAAGTATCAGGCTTTAACATAAACTGAGCATGCTTCTAATAAAACTTATAATTATTTCAAACCGTTTGCGACTAGATGTCGATTTTTTTTAAATTTAAATACTAGAAATTGTTCGGTTTTCTGATGGTCCCTTTTAGTCCATTCCTTAAGACAAAAATAGATTTTAGTAAAGTATTTTTTTTTAATGTTACCGCTATAGTATGTTCCAACTCTTTTTCCACCGACATGTTGTTTAATTGAAAATAATGCGTTTACTAAGAAAATAGCAAGCGATTACAAGCATATGGATAAGTCAGCTGGCGTTCGCCTTCGTTTGCAAGTACTGACATATTTCGCTGCAAGTCGCGACAGGTTGCCGTGGTCAGGCGTACACGAAATTATATTTACAATTGTTTTGACATAAAAATAAAATAAAAGGGCATGCTTTAAAAAAAAGTCTTTTGATTTTTTGGGCTCGCTAATATATATAGGTACATATATAATATAAATCAGTGGCGGTTTGTGACTTTTCAACCAGGGGATGCTGTCCAAAAAAGTACCCTTCTTTTTTTGAAATTTTATTATAATCTTCGCTTTTTTGCAAACTTCATCGAATACGGCAACATTTTCGTTATTTTCAAATTTAACATTAGATTTTTAAAAAAAAATTTTGGGGCCTTTGCCCAAAACGGATTCTGCTTTCTGTGAGTGAGGGTTGGAGTCAGAAATTAAATCTTGTGACTTACAGGTCCTGAGATGGAAATCGACCATTTTCCACAATGAATTAGCCTGTCCTATGGTATAAGAAAATCTTAAATTTCTCCTAATTCTATTGCTATATGCGAACTATGACGTGTCTATATGGCACTCTTAGCTATTTCCGATCTTTTATATTGAAAGTTGTTAGAAATGGATTAGTCTAAACATTCTCGATTGATCTTTATTTATTCCTTTTTTGTATTATTACTATTTTAATAGTTCCTCAGCCAGAACAATTTTTATTCGACCAAAACTCGTCTGGACTTGTCTTTGGCATGCTTGAACTGGAAGATATACCTACCAGGCAGGGAATTCAAACCTTCTATCAGCAGTCTTTTCGGAAAAATCATTCATTCTAATTACCTCTTGAAACAAGCAACAATTTTATTTCATTTCGAGTACCAATATATTTTTCAAAACAAAAAAATGTTTTTTATAGAAATATTTGCAATAGCGGATAATAATTTGAAAATTTAAAGATCCTCCTGAAATTTAGAAGTCGATATTTATGAAATTGTGGATCTTGATATATTTTTTACATTCAAAATTGAAAATCTACCTTTTATTCTTAGAAAACTTCTGGGGAGATTCTCCAATTTCTTTTTATTTTAGAGAGAGAAAAAAAAATTATCAAATCAAATTGTTTATCAGATATGTTTTCCATAAAAATATCAATGTTTTAAGGAAGCATATAATTTTATATCGGGCCTCATTCATTGCAGTGCTGGTTCGCGGTTTGGACAGCCCTGCTTTATAATGTCGATATAAATATAAAATTTCGTTTTGATGCCTTAGGTAATTTTTGAGCTAGACCGTGAACAAAATTTGATAATTCACACACTAATAGACATTTTGACAAATTAATTAATACATATCTCTTAAAATATAAACTTTTAGATGTTCACTATACGTGGTGTTATAGTATAGTATTTATGAAAATACTCTAAATGTTTGAAATTTTAGGGATGCGCCGCATCCACAGCATCCATGGACCGCACGCCATTGATATATATATATGAATTCCAATAAAAGATATAAATTTCTATTTCTATAAAGTAAAGGGAATTCATTCGACGTTTCCGGAATAATAAAGAAAAAATCCACTTTTTCTCGTATATAACTGTCAATGTTAGAATTTAGTTTAACATCTTTCACTAGAAATAAAAATTTAAAAAAGAACATAATATAGGTTAAAAAGGAAATTAAAATAAGCGAACAACACTTGAAAGAAAGTATCCTCAAACTTTTTATATTTATCAATATTTCTCTTCTCAGTGTCGGAGAAAACGATAAACTTGAATTTTTTCAAGAATACAATCCAATATTTCGATTAATATTACATATATGTTTGCTGTTGAGTAATGGACATTTCATTTCATCGTTTAAATATTCAACGCTGAACAGATGAATGGAAAATACTCGCCAAACTCTTCGAATGCTAAATTGAAATATGTTAATTACTTAAGGTAAATTGAAAATATTCCTAAAATATAGTTATACCATAATACAACTATGCTTTGTTCAAAAAAGGAGGAGGTTCTCTATTTTTTTTTATGTGTCTATGTTCCTCATATCTCCGCTAATTGTGAACAGATTTTGATGATTTTTTTTTGCATTGGGTTCAGTCTAGCTTCCGATTGGTCCCGTTTTTTTTTTCATTCGTATTGGACCTTTTTTGATATCTTTGTTCAGGCATAACTTCTTTGTTTATCAACCGATTTTAATGATTCTTTTTTTGAAAGGGGGTACCTTAAGGGTGGTCCCATATTAATTTGGTCAAGTTCTGAAGATATGATCAATGTCGAAATAGATAATAAGTAAAAATATATTTTTCTAGGTGGGTTTCACAAATAAAACAAATATATGTTTTGAGTCTTTATCTCGATATATATTTCGGGTTATGAGCTCATCATCA
Source organism: Forficula auricularia (assembly GCA_024734495.1). Taxonomy (NCBI): domain Eukaryota; kingdom Metazoa; phylum Arthropoda; class Insecta; order Dermaptera; family Forficulidae; genus Forficula; species Forficula auricularia. The sequence goes on from JALMQS010000137.1 coordinate 753,423, forward strand.
GAAGTTACAAAAGAAAACTCTGATGATGGGCTCATAACCCGAAATATATATCGAGATAAAAACTCAAAACATATATTTGTTTTATTTGTGAAACCCACCTAGAAAAATATATTTTTACTTATTAGTTTTCTTTTGTAACTCCTGATGATCGGCTCATAACCCGAAATATATATCGAAATAAAAACTCAAAACATATATTTGTTTTATTTGTGAAACCCACCTAGAAAAATATATTTTTACTTATTATCTATTAAAATGTTTGAGTTGTTTACCATAAAAGAATTTAGTCTTTTTGATTTTAAGTCGATTCTTCCACGTTTTCAATAGAGGTTGCCATTAATGGTCAAAACATCAAAAATTGAATGCAATAAGGTTATTCCTCTAGTATTAGATGAGAATCGATCGTTATTTTTGATTTTAAGTCGATTCCTCCATGTCTTCAGCAATGGTTACCAATAATAATCAAAGCGTCAAAAACCTAATGTAGAATTGTTATTCCTCAAGTATTAGTTGAGAATCGATGGCTATTTTTGATTTTAAGTCGATTCCTCTATGTCTCAGCAATGGTTACAATAATAACCGAAATGTCAAAAATCCAATGTGGAATGGTTATTCCTCGACTCTTAAATGAGAATTATTTTTGAATTAATGTCAATATGAACTACAAATTGCAAGTGATATGTGATTAATAATAAAGGAACAAACATATTAATATTTCAAATGAATTTGGATAAAGTTTAGCAACGATCCGTTGCAGTTTATTTTGAAGTGGGTTTTATTTTTTTTTATAAAAATTATTTTGTATAATCATGTTTCCTAATGCTAATTTATTTATAAATTAATTAAAATTTATTATTGTTTCAATTTATAAACCATGACTTTACTATCTATAATTTAAACTTGTTTGCGATTTAATTGTCGCTTTTGGCCATTTCGAAATCTATGTATAAATATAATAACAATCTATTTGTTTTGAAAACGTGCCGAACATATTTCTGCTAGATAATAGCTATCTATTATTCAAGATCATTTAGCAGGTGCTTCATTAAAAACCAACCAGACTCATGAATGAAAATACAATAAATATCCTAAAGCTTTTGCTTGGAATAATAACACTCGGATATACCCAATAAGATCCAGTTAGTTTAAAATTTTTATTAAACTAAATAAAATCAACCCTTTTCTAGTCAATAATTTGTTAAACAAATAAGATGTCGTGTTTTGATGTGGCCATCCACTTGACTTTACCATACAACCTGGCTCATAAAATTATTTATCATCATGTAGGGGGGAGGTAGTTTTTGCATTTTTATACTTCTGGGGTCCCACTGATTATGTATACAAAATTTGGTTGAGTTTGATAAATGACCAAGATTTTCATTTTTTGACCCTACACCCCCCCCTCCTTTTGGGGGGTTAGTTTTTGCATTTTTAGACTTCTGGGTTTCCACTGATTATGTATACAAACTTTGGTTGAGTTTGCTCAAACGGCCTAGATTTTTAATTTTTAACGCTCCACCCCCCTTAATTTTTGGTCAATATGCACCAAAATCTAATCAACTCTTAATCTCAATGGACCAAAACTATCTGTGAAATTTGGTTTTGATATTACCACTAGTTTTTGAGCTAGCTCGTCCACAAAAATTTGGTAACGCACAGACTAACGGACAACCAGACAATCGGACAGACTAACTAGCAGACATTTTGACAAAACAATTATTATCTCAAAAAATATAATTTTTTCGATGTTCACTTATAAGAGCTTTTTTGTAGAGGGAAATGCCATGGTTTAGCTCAATTTTTTAACTAAAATAGTTTCAGCCGTTTTTGAGATATTTTGAAAAAAAGAAGGAAAAAACCACTTTTTTCATGCACGATTACAATACTTGACCATACCCATATGGTAAAGTAAAAAACATATTGAAGAGATCAAATTGAAAATGCTTAATACAATGGGAATATATATTAAAATCTTTGATTTGATCTAAATTGATTTTCAAAAATATTATTGTTAAACATTATATTCATACTATTTAGTGAATAGGTATGTTAGCAGGTATTTGGACGGAAAGTATGAAATCAAAGAATTGAAGGGCTTGCTGCTAAAAGGAGGTAGCTCCAATTTTTTCAGTTTTTGGGAAACCAAATAACGTTTAAAAAATTCAAAACGACGACAAAATTCAAAATGATGCGAAGCTCCATCTGTTGAGCAACGCTGAAAATAACGATTGGAGCTACATCCTTCTTGTACCAAACAAAAGATTTTTTTTATTCACAAGATAGTGTTAATATCTCCCAACATCAATAGGATGGAGCTACCTCCTTTTAGCAGCAAACCCTTCAATTCTCATCGATTATTTCGGCTTCATCAGGGGTCTCAGTGATTATAATTTAATTATAAAATATAAACAGATATGCATATATTTCTGAATTAAATCAATTGTCCCTGATTCTTTTTAAAATACATTTTGAGTAATTTTTTTATCTTTGGCTCTCTATATATGGCCTGAATAATTATTTAATTTATAACATTATAAGAAACCTTTGAACGATTGGATTATTATTAATATTTATTTAAATAAAAAAGTTTTTATTAATAATAATCCAGTCATTCAAAGGTTTCTTATAATTACATAAATTAAATAATTATTCAGGCCATATACCTCCCCGGACCTCCGGATTATCCGGATGTAAGACATTTTTATTTTAATAAATGTTCACATAGATAATAATTTTAAACTTTGTTAGCAAGAATATAATTATAATTGTATTTCTTTAAACACTTCTATGTAATTTTGATTGATATAAACATGTTTTTTTTTTATTGTAATAAATTCAAATTCGCTTATTTGAGGATTTGTTTTGTTTTTATTATCCACATACTGGTATCTGGATTATCCGGTTTGCCTTTGCTCCCAGTTAGTCCGGTTCCACTTTACTTAATACCTTATTAGTAATAAATAAATATTGAAAGAACCTGAAAATATTTAAGGGTATTTGTGGGGATGGTTTTTGAAGAAGTAACAGGAATTTTAGTCTTGAATATCTACAAGTCATAAAGGTTAGGTCATAAGAAATTAACATATGGTTGATCGATTTGTCTCTAATTTGACCGAGAAGTGAAATATTTACATACTTAACACGTTCCTGTTCTCATTTACACATACACACACACACACACTCAAGGAAAATAGACACTTTTACGTAGGCGCAATAATAATAAGTTTTAGGACTAGTTTGACGCAATATTAATTATTAATCAATTATTCTGTGTAGTTTGTTTCTTGTTTTTCCCTGTTAACATAGTTTTCTCTTTTGTTTTAGGGGCTGCTGCTGCTTCTCGCCTCTACGTGGAAGCGATTACCAAATTGGCCAGGCAGGCTCAACAAGGCACCTGGGGAGGCTCTCAGGATATCGGTGAGTGGCCCATTACCAACTTGTTATAAAAATATTATTCTTTCGAAACTTACAATTCACAAATGACATTTTCTTTACTATAATGGATCTGTCTAGTGAAGAGGTCGGGGAACTTTTTTAGCCATTATCCCAAAATATTTTTGCGTAGGTCGCTGTTACCCCTACATTCTGAAAAGCAAAAAAAAGCAAAGCAAATGTATATTATTAATTAATTATTTAATTAATTGGAATTTACATGAAAACTATCTGTAAGCAAATAAAAATTGTAAACATTAACATAATTCAAACGCTTTTACTTTATAGAAAAATATTGTTTCATTTTTGCTAAAATGAATTCAAAATTAGGGACTTTTTGACGTGAGCGCAATTTGAATACATTCCTCGGCATTCAGCTGATTTCTGTTCTTTGTTTTTAATAAAGTCGAAAAGCAAAAAAGTATACGAACACTCATCATAACAAAAAACGCATAACTTTTATTAATGTTTTTATATATTTTTTTTAACTTTTATTAATTTTACGAAATTTTAAAGAAATAGGCACTTGGGAAGTTACGAAATTTCTATTATATTATTATTAGTTAACATTATGGGTAGTGTAGTATTTTCCAAACTTTTCTTTCGATAAACAACTCAACCACCGGATCAAATCTGCACTCATTTATGATTACTGTTTACTCTCAAAATGAAATTAATAGAAATTACATCTAAAAATTAAGCTAATGAAACTTTTTGTTAATTTATCATTTTGAATTAAAAGCATATTAAATTAATTTTATATTATCTAACGAAAAATCAGCTTTTTCCTGTAATCTAAAAACCTAATAAACTGTTTTCGACATAAACCTTTATTCATTTTCTTTTTAGGGCTGGCAACTTTTTCATTTACAATTAATATTTTCTCAAAAGTTAGTTGTCGAGAAATTTTATCGGAATACATTTTCATTATATTAAAATATGAAAATTTAATCATAAAGTATTTATTTACATGAACTTTTATTAATGGTAATAATTAATTCCAGTTAAAATGAGTATAATTATTTATCCTTCAACTCATTTCAATTAAATATTAAATTTATAATTACTGCAATTGATTGTCCTTATATTTCGGATTCATTGAAAAGCCTGATTAAAGGCTTCTACACCCTACACCTACACATCGACATCCATTTCATGATGATCATCATCATTCTCATCACGTTTGGCTGATTTAATTTCAAATTTAAATTGTTTTCTAAATACTTCTATAATTACTTGACTTCGATTGAAATCGCAACCAAACCAAATTAACTTAACTTCTTCAAATCCAACTTTTTCACCCCTTGATGAAAAAAAGAAAAAAAAGGCTTTGTGCTTTTTCTGAATTGTTCCCCCTTCGTCTTCGTCCAAACGTCGAGCATGTCTCCCCTTCCCGATACACCAGAATAAACTTAAGCAAACTTGAAACACAAGATGCTGTTCCATTTTAATTTAGATTGATATATAAATGTTTAATATATATAAAAAATACTAGTGCATTATTTAGTACCTACTCAAGCAATTTAGAATTTGTTTTAGAAAAAAATACTTAAATTCCTTTTATTTTTTTTTTTAATTATTTTTAAAAATTTTATTCCATTTTATTTCTTAATTTTAAATACTCTTTAATATTTACAATTTTTTTCTTCAGAATTTCTTACCTGGGAGAATCCTTGAACGTTTATCATTTTGAATTTAATAAAAAATAATTAAATGTATTAGTTTATTCTACGTCTTACAATTCTGAAGCTAAGTGATGACACGATAAGCAAGTTAAAGTCATCTCAATTCGTTCCACTTTTAAAAGTGATATAACTACTTTAAATCTTCGTTGAAAAGGTTTTTATTAATATTTTTCATTAAAAGAGATGCTACTATGGGTAATGTTTTATTATGTGTTTTTCTATTTCGTATCTAAAAGAGGAGATGCTGCGATGTCCCGCGGTGGTCGGGTATAAATGGATCCTGGACGGATGGGACACTAAAGAGGACATCCTAAGACTATCTGGGAAACAAGAGATCGAATTTTACTTACATACCATATACCCTTCACACCACCCATTGTCCTAAGGACAGCCATTCAGCATTCACATCCATCCATCCTGTTGAATAAGCTAGACAACACACATAATAAATCTATATTCTCGATTTTTTCATTAATACGTATATAGATTATGCTCTTAAGGAAGGAAATAACTTATTTTAGAAACTATTTAAATTAATTAAAACATTACAGACATTATCCATTTCTACGGGCTTTTTTTATAATGAAAATACCGCAATACATATACAAAGACTGTTTAAAATGAGAGCTTGAATTGAACCCGCATATAAAGTCTCCATAAAGAAGGGATTATTAACAGCATAAAAAAGTAAAGAGTAAGTCAACGGAATGTTGTAAATATTTTAATAAAATATGACCCAAGTATTAGATCTGACTTATGGGTGAGTTGGTAAACAAGTTCTCAAATTAATGACAGAAAAAATCAAAGGTGAAGATATTTTTCTTTACGTTTCAAACATTTCAATACAAATGTAATTTGTAATATGAATAAGATTAAAAAAAATGGAATTTCAAAGTTAATTCAATACTTCGGACGAACCACTTGCGAGGTAATGGATCTAAGGCAGTGTTGTTCTAAGAAAATGAATTTAATTCGATTGATTCAATATATAGTAGAATGTTTCGGCTCAGAATTTCATATGTCATTTGAACAAAACATTGATTATCGTTGTTTGTCGGTTAACTTTCTTTGGACATCTGTCAGAAATCAGCTTGAAACCATATTTCGTCTTTGCCTGCGACTAACTGTTTTTATTTCATCATAATCCCCTCTAGCCCATAATATAAATTCCTTCTGACTGACCCTTCTCGGTTTTCTTTATCGAGTCATTTATTTCGTATTGTACACCACTGCATTATTATCCTGTTTACCTAATTAATCCTTAGTTGTTTTCTTTGATATATTGTTTATTGAGCTCATTGATCGAGAAACTTTTGTCTAAATCTTTCTTTGTCTAATCTAATCGGCCTTAATAAAGCGCTTTATTTAAAGATAAACACCTCTCTATATCTTGACTCTCTCACGTCTCGAGACTAAATATCGAGGTAATAGCTTAGAGGATATTTCAGCACCCTTTGTGCAGAACAGATCACGGATTAGTGAGACGTGACACGATTACCGAAACGTCTTACGAATGACCTTCTCTGGGTTGGCACGCATTCATCCACTCTGATTATATGTATTCAGGGAAACACTCCTGGCATCCTACTAAAAAGAATAATATACTATTAAAAATATAATCAAGTAACATTACACGAAGATTACATTAAAAAGTTCTCTTAAATACGTTAAATTGTTGTGACAACTGTAATAAAAGCAACGTTAAACTTTTTATAACAATATTTGTTTTACCCTAAAACGCTGCAAGAGAATTTCCCAGAAACTGTTGTGGATTTTGAGGGCTTCCAACTTTTTATTGTATAATGTTTATAATTTATGGGTTTAACTATTTAAGATAATATGCTTATAGTAGTTAAACTTAGGTTTTCGAAAAAACATAAGAAACCCATTTGTGTCATAAAAAATCTATTTAAATTTCAACAAATTAAATATGTAGCAGTGGCATGGATCCATGGATGCTGTGGATGCGGCGCATCCCTAAAATTTAAGTACGTTAAGACTATTTTCATAGGGTCAAATTTGAATCTCGTGTAGGTTTATTTCGCTATCTTAATTTAAGAATTATGGAACATTTGAAAATAATTTTCCAGATTTAATATTTGAATCATTTGAGCTTGTAAAATACTTTGATTTTATAAAGTTGAAAAGTGAATTAGTTTACATCTACTTGACTCCTGACTTTAATTTAAAATCTAAAAATTGCATAAAAAATTAATCTTGAATGATAAATTATAAGATGTTTTGGTAGAGATATTTGATTTAATACAATTAGTTTGCACTATACTTCCACAAGAGCGTCGGTTGAACATTCATTTTCAACTATGAAAAGTAAAGATAAAAGTAAATAAATATTTTATTTTTCACGTTAAAAACGTGAAACAAGTGACCTAGAAAACCTAACTCATAGTAAATGAATATTTCATAAAATATTTATTTACTTTTATCTTTATTAAAGAAGTTTCACTTTGCACCAACACCACAATCTCTATTAATTAATTATGAAAACAATTAAATCAATCACCATAAGTAGCTAAAGGGAAGATAGAAAAATTTTATTATGCTGATGCTATCGATGAATTTTGCGAAGATTAAAATAAAAATTCCAAAATGAAGGGTTTTCTTTCTGATAGCATCCCATTGTTGAAAAGTTACCGCCCGCCACTGGTATCTAGGTAACTTAACCAATGTTTATAATATATTTATTTGCATCAAAGGACAACTTCAATGATTTCTCCTTATGAATCATCATCTCTGGTACTCTCGGCAAACTAAAAGTATTCAATTACTTTTCGAGCTTTAACAGAGTCTTATGAGTGTCAGCTTTTTCCTTTTGAGAATCATGTAATATACAGTTTTTAGTGTTCCGTATTCAAGAGTAAAACGGAAATCTATTACCGACACTACAATGAGGGTCTGTCTCTTTGTCCGCCCGTTCGTATGTCAGAACATTTGTAGTTTAGTTTAGCTAGTAAACTAAATAAGAAACAAATTTAAAATTTACAAATTATATGTACCTATTAATTTTTGCCGAAATTAAATTTCTCGTTAAAATTTAATTCAAATGATTATTTTGGGAGAGTGTCAAAAATAAAAAATAAAATTTCATTGATGAGAATTTAGGGAACGCGGTGTTGGTTTATAGTGAAACATTATTAAAATTAAATTAGGTTGGAGTTGGTGCTGTTTCACAGGGAGAAAAATAAAAATACAAAGATTTTTTTTTATAAATTTACTCTATATATTTCGAGCTCTTAACTCATCGTCAGGAGAATATTGACTGAAAATAAAGTGATGATAAAGTTTATTTAAATATGATGAAAAATTGTTTATTTTGGCAATGTGTTAATGTGGACATGAATGAATTATCAGAGAATAGGATGGTTTTAAATAGGGAAAACCCACGAAATAGGTATAGTGAACATGGGCTAAGCTGGGAATGTAAAAAGGGATAGTTTCACTCGGAAGAGAAATTTTTATAAAGGTTGGTAGAAACCTATGGTTTTCCTACTTTGAAACCATTCTATTATCTCATAATATGTTCATGCTAACACATTGCTAAAATAAACAATTTTTCTTCATATTAAATAAGCTTTGTCATCACTTTATCTTCAGTCAATGTTCTCCTAAGAGCTCGAAATATATAGAGTAAATTTATAAAAAAAATCTTTGTATTTTTATTTTTCTTCTTGTGAGACGCCACCAACTCCAACCTAATATAATTTTCATGATCCGGTGTGAGGTATCAGGGGATTTTTAAACCTTAAAGTCTGACTTTTCATCTAATGACAAATGACCAAACTACCTCTGCATCAAAATCTGCCCCAAAAACTCTCTTTTACGACCACTCAACATCTACTAACACGCATTCATTCTCTTGCCACCCTAGATGCACTTAAACTAATCATAAAATTAATAGGAGCTTCGTACTTACCTCTGGATGATCTCTTAACTTTTTCTTACCTTGTGAGTCTGCTGAAAAATTTTCATAGGATCAAAGCTTAGAGACAAATAATTGCATTAATAAAAACTAAAAATACTTCACATCGAGAACAAATTGAGCTGGTCGCTGTTTAAAATATCCTAGTAGCTATATAGTTTGAAACATTGTGCTACTAGGGTATTTTTGTCCTTCGTGTCCCATCTCGATTTCAAGCTTTGTCGATTTACTACGAGAGTATCCTCTCTGAATAAAATAATTTATTAGAACGATAATTTTTTCCTTTTAAAAACCCGACGATTCATAGGATCGTCTCTCCTTTCTTTCAAGGTGGAGAAACCTACTTTTATTGTTATCTGTGGTAACCTAGGGTTATTTTTAAGACTAATGAATTAATCCGACCCGTCTTTTAAATATTAGAAATTTTATTTTATCTAACTTTCAAAATAATATATAAAACCAATCCGAAATCTCAATAAATAAATATCGATGGCCATGCAAAATGAAAACTCCCCATCTTAATTTCATCCTTTGTTTCTTAAGTTTTTTCACCAGTTCGCTTTTAATGTTAAGCGCTGGTGAATAAATTAAAATTCTCTTCTGATCAATTTTATATATATATAAATTTTTTTTTTTTTCAAGATGAGTTTCTTTAATTCTAATATTTGAATGAAAACGGTAGAAAAAATCTAATAAAGTTTTTGCCTTTGACGCAGAGACATTCAATTGAATAGATTTCAAATTCTTTTTTTTAATTACCTGCCTTACGTTCTTTGTGAAAAATATTAAAGTTCTTATAAAGTTCATAATTTTAAAGTGTTAGTTATCATTACAGTTATGGTGGATTTCTTATTAATAAAAGGCATAAAATTGTTAAAAAGGATCTGTAATGATTTATACCGGTATATACAATGTAAGAAAACCCAAAAATATAAATTTATAAATTCTAAATATCCAAAATAAATTGTTTATTGTTTGTCCCCATGACTTCTAGAGACTGGAACTCTCTTCACCTGGCCGTCTTCCCAGCAACATATAACCTTCAGTCTTTCAAGACCTGTATCCACAGATACCTTTGATAACGACCCAATCCCTAAATCTCTTCTTATTTTCACGATGAAAGGGTCCAGAGACCATAGTAGTACAATGTTTCAAAATATATAGTTTGAAACATTGTGCTACTAGGGGAGGTTGTACATTTTTGGTGCAACTTCTTCCTGTATCAATATAAAAAAATAATATCTATATTTTGTAAAAGTATCTATGCCCTTTGAAATTCAAATTCATTGAAAAAAATAAATTCAAGACCGGGCTGATTAAATTTCTTCTGCGTTTAGTTTATAAATGAGTTTTTATATTTGAGAATTGTATAATAATTTAGTTAGTTAGACCATACGACACATTTTATATATATATACAATTATGATGTTTCGTAAAATACAAACTTGGTTTATTTTAGATAAGTTGATTTCTAGTTAAAACACACAATCATATTTTAACTTCTAGGGATAGGTTTGTTTTGAAGTATTATTGAAGAAATTTTCAAATTACTGATACACCTTGATTTTTTTTCTAATGATATTGATACAAGAGGAAGTTGCACCAAAAAGGTACAACCTCTATAGTCCGTGGTGGGCCCTTGTATCGTGAAAATAAGAAGAGGTTTTGGGGATTGGATCGGAATGGAAGGTATCTGTGGATGCAGAAGGACAGGGGAAGAGAGTTCAAATCTCTAGAATTCATAGCGATAAACGAATTGCCGAATTCGTTTATTCGATTAAAATCCAATTTAAGCGCGTAGGGGTGTTTAATCCTAGAAAATTGTGATGTTGTTTGAACAAGGGATGACAGACCTTGCTAATTTGCTTACTTATATCAAAATCCTTGTAAAAAATATCAATGTTGAATGTCCCTATGGGATCTAACTTCTCTTGGAATGAGAAAATCACTTCTTCAGCAAAAGCTACTGCATACAATCTTGGCTTTCTGTTCAGATCTAGACGCTATTTTACCTCTACTCAAGCTTAATACAAAACAATATAATTTTTATATATACCTTATAAAGCTGTAGTGAGAGGAAGGCGGTTAGGAATTATTTTCTCTCAATATGACTTAAAGGGGCATATTTGGTACAGCACTTTTTCGGCGTTACCAGGATTTTAACAAATGGAAAACAGCTTATATTCTCTTAAAATCGTAGAGCATTTTTTGGATCTATTCTTTGTTTAGAAAAATGTCTTTTTTTAATATTCTTTTTGCATTTTTACTTGTTGTACTATATTTCTATATTCTATTGTTTCTTTTTTTAAGCCAAGTAGATCACCGACCTACTCGCCTGGTCGTTTTTATATCGCTTTATATTTTTGGTAAAACATTTTCTTTATAAATAATTAAAGCCTTGTAAGAACGATCTTATTTTTTGCCCCTTGTTTAATAATATATTTTTATTGATGTCTTTAGTTAATGGAAAGTGTTATTAGGCTTCCATTTTTTATTCAAATATTTTACCTGCACAAGCGGATTAATTTATATTTGCTTGTGCGTCATTGTGTCTGACAACAATAAATGAGTACATTAAAAAATAAATTAGAGTTGAGCATGTGTGATAAAAGAGAGAGATAGGAATTGATTTTGTGGCCCTTGTGCTTTCACGAGTTATTCTCCCCTACAATAATTAAAGAATTGCTTTAAGGCTACATCGAATATATCTGAAGTGTATTGTATCAATTGTTGATTTTTTCTTACTGAGGTTTTTATTAATAGCCTCTTATGATTATCTCTGTCGTGTTACCCCGACTGGTGCACATGAGCTCTCGAGATCCAAAATGGGCCCCCAAAGCGCCGGCTTGAGCATTGTCCTATGGCTGAACGGATAAAGGGATTAACGGCCGCTTAACTCACGCTAGCTTCTTTACCGGCTTCAGTGAGTTATTGTCCCTCGTTTGCTATTGTGTATTTACCCCACCACCCAGCCTAACACTCAATCCGATGGCCTCCTGCTTTTGTCTCGTCCCCCGCAGACCTCACCTAGCACAGGGAAACTCTTCGGGAATAAAGAATGTCAAAATGACAAAGACAGTTTAATTTATAATACGAGCATCTATTTTACTTATTTCTTTTTCTTCTGACTTTTTTTTACTACCATTTTATCAATTATATCTATATAGGTAAACGGGGACGTGATGAAGCCTCATAAATACAGAAGAAACTTCTAGCTAAGTAATCAATTCGTCATTAGGAAGCTTTTTACTTTATCCAATGCGAAACATGGGTAAAGTATCGTAATCGGTCTCGCGGCAAGCGCGATTTCAAAGGGTCCTCAGAAAAAGACTACGGAACCCCTGGTCTCAATTAAAGTCACAAATTGTAGTATTCAATTAGTTTGAATTTTAGCACGTAACGGCTTTGCCAAAAATTACAAGGGGTCTCGCCCAGTGGTCAAAAAGTGCGATTTTTTCAGGAAGTGCGTGCTGATGGATGTATGTTATCGTTTTTTTTTTCGTCCACGATTTTTTCCACACCGTTGCACCGATTGAAATGAAATTGAAAACCTACCATTATTTTAACAAAACGAAGCGCTGATTAGTTTTTGGTACATACCGTCCAGCAAACGTTAGTACTTTATTCCGGTACTTTTTTAGTTTTGTCTAAATATCTTGAAAATGACTTAACCAATTTTGATGAAATTTAATTTTCTAATTAAGGACCTTGGGGACCACAAAAATATTAAATAAAGTTTTTAGTAAAATATTATTTTAAAGTACTTTACTCTAGAGTAAGATAGCACTTTTTTAAATTCTTTATTATTTTATTTTAAACATGGACCGCAAATAGCCAGTGATACCTGATTAATAATAGAGGAATAAACATATTGATATTTCAAATGACTTTGGATAAAGTTTAGCAATGATCCGTTGCAGTTTATTTTGGACAGAGTAATACTTGTTAAATATTGTTAAAATAATTCTATTGTTTATATGTATGATTTGTATTCTTTTTTTTTTGCATTCTTATTTTGTATTACTTTGATATGTATGGATCATCGTCTTATACGAATATGAAATCTGAACGATTGGCATAGTGAAAGACTGAAAGAAGTTCTTGTTATAATAATTAAGAAAATCATTCATTACATTAAATTACATTCATTTTAATTTAATTTTAAATTTTTTTTTTTTTTTTTTTTTTTTTTTTTTTTTATAAATTTTATTAAACCAATTATTTTACATTAATTAATGTATACCTTGTATTTTAGCTTCGATTTCGGAGATTGCTTCTCCACCATCGAGTGTCCTTATTCATATTTAGTCCTTGTTTTTAATAAGAGGAAAAATCTAATTAGATAAAAAAACCTCTTTTCCGATAATTATTTCATTTCCATTATTCCCCAATCAAGTCGATTGGATCTCTCCTCCCTGCCCCTCTCCTTAATTAATTTTAAATTTTTAAATAATGGATTGTTACATGGTCATTATCAATATTCTTTTAGTGAGATTTAAGGATGGATCATCATTTCTCAAAGATGGTCTTTTCTCAATGATAAAAATAATAAAATATCAATAGATAACTGTGCCCATAATTATGAAAGTGGACTAAGTTAAAAAATTAAAAAATTAATTTTTTTCATATTTTATGTTTCATTCATTTGAAAAGTACAGTAATAAGATGTCGGTTTTGAAAAATCGCATAAAATTGAATCGTTAAGTGGATTTCTAGTAGTCTCATTATACAGAAATTGAATCTTGTTTTAAAATACTTTAAATTCTCGTAACTAACAATCAATGACTTAGACCACTTTCATAATTATGGCCACAATCGTGATTTTAAAATATTTATGTAGGAAGTTAAAATTAAAAGAAGTTGCAAACACATACAGTATATT